>JAUNZO010004684.1:0-61382 GCA_031894775.1 Chloris gayana | reverse complement strand
AATCAGATTACAACTCTAGTTTCATTTATGAAAATGTACATTAATTAATACAGATCCATCACACTTACTTTTTCTCCAATATTACCCTCGAATAAATAGAATACTTCCCAGTAGTGGTGGTTTTAGATTATCAAATCCACATTGCTAGGTCAAACTAGTGGCCAGTATTTTGAACTTTAAAATTTCTCATATTTTTTGTCTTGTGAGAAGTCGCGGTTGTATCTTCGGAGCATTTGTCGCAATTCAAGTTGCATGGATCGGTAACCATAGGAGATGAACCATTCTGCAGTAGTGATCCACAGTATATGAATACAATATAAGGTCAATAAAATTTACCTGATTAGCTATATTCATGTTCTAGGAATAGGAATAGTTATTTTCTGTATTAGGCAAATATGACAAATTTAGTTGGAGTGTTTAAAGAATCCTTGTGAAAATATGGGCCTCACGAGTTTTGCACTCCGATTCCTCTATTGTTTTTATTGAAGTTCTCACAAAGTAATTAGTTTAAAAACGAACTAGTAAATTGTTCCTGATGTCAATAATAAACATCCGGAGGGAGTACGTAGTACCGGATGCTTATTGCGTGGAAGCTTCACGCTTTTTGTTATTCTTTTTCTTAGTGGATGCCTTGTGCAATTGCAATCAACTCATACGAATATGGTTCTTTCTCTCTCTCTTTTTTAGATTGGTTCTTTCCTATCCTTGTTGTTAACTATAGGTGGTCAAAGTCTCCGGTTTGAATTTGTTTTTCTACTTTTCTAGATTTGTAGCCTTGGAATCTTTCGTTATTAAGTGATAGTATATGTTAGCTGCAGAATGTTTTCTGTATGGAATTATGTGTACTCGTAATGTACCAGAGGAATAATTTTTCCGAGTTATTGTATCAGGTGAGAGCAGATTTATCACTAACAGCCACACATTAGCAGAATTCGGCTGGATAATTGTATGCTCAAGATATTTTAATTCCTCAAAAGTATTGGTCCCCAGAGAATATAGCTTGGTAATTTTGTCTTTTCTAATGGAAAATCCTGAAATTTGTAAATGTGCACATATATAGCAAGATTTACATTTGACTTTTGCTGTAACAAAGGGGTGGAAATAAATAATACAACAAATAATTTACGACTAATTGAAGGCTTGATGTGGAAGTGGAACCATGCCAGACATATGATGCAACAATGGATTTCTGATTTTAAATTTTTTAGGACTCACTAAATGTTTCCAACATTTTTATGTTAACAAAATTTCATTCCAGACAAATGGACCCTTACTTTAGGCTAAACAAAATCAAGATTTCAGCAAAAAGGGTCAGTGCAGGATATCAGCATCGTCATTCAAGTGTGTCCACCATACAGAGTAATCAAATTACGTTTTACACAGCAATGATGATCAACACATCAGATAGGTACATGTCAACACAAAAGGGTTATGTATAGAACCGATGTGCTTAGAGTCTTTGGAGTTTTTGTCATTGTTCAAACGTTGTAATAATGCTGCACTCAAGGCTCTTATGCACCAAACCCACAAAAAGGCCAGAACCTATATCCCGGCCCATTTATATCTAAAGGATCTAGAGAGCAGACTATCCAGTCACCTTTTTTGAATGAAAGACTATCCATTCACTTGGACGGTAGGGTGAACCATCATGTGCACTCGTAATGTGCATAGATAATACTATGCCTGATGATATAGGCATCAGTGCAGTCCTCGAAGGAAATCCTACACTGTATTACACATAAGTCACTTATTTAGTATACTGTATGAGCTCGCTAAGGCTTGGTGGTCCTGAAATCTCGATGATCTTTGCAATCCATCATGTTTTTAAGCATGCTTGATTAATGAACCTGCTACAAGTACCCTAGTAACGTCCGCCATATCTGCGGCGTTCGCGCAGGAGTTTGAACATTCCAAAGGAAGCAACTCCTATGGCTGCGCCTACCAGCCCCACGTCGTTCTTGTGTCCTCCACCGTAACCTCCTGTGAGAATAAATAACCACAAGATGTAGTAAGCAGTCTATTAGCTAGTATATAGGGATCAATCACCGTTGGTCTGGATTCTGACAACAAGCAACAATTCACAGTACCTTGGTGTGGCACATACGGGCCGGGGTAAGGGTAACCTTGTACATGGTAGTCTCCATTGTAGCCACCTACAGGCAGTTGATTTGGGTATTGTGGAGGAGGGCACTGGTATGGGTATGGTGTTGAGTAGGAACATGCGTATGCTCCTGGTGCCGGTAGAAGCACTACTCCCTGTCCCTGCTGTGGAGGTTGGCTCTGTCCAGAATGGTTGATGTTCTCACTTGATTCCTGCTGCGGCAGAGGATGGCTATGTTCAGGACGGTTGTTGTTGTTGTCGTCATCATCGTACGAATTGTTGGACGAAGGCTTTCCTTTCTTAGGACGCTTTCCCGGCTTTGATGGCTTTCCATGGCCAGGACTATTGTAATTGTTCTTGCGACCCCCAATCATCCCAAATGAGAAGTTGTACGAATCCTTTTGGTAACTCTCATGTCCCATGGTCTCCAAGGTTAGGATCCCTGGCCGAAAAAAAAAATCAACAGGCGTGTACGACCTACAAAAAGAATCCACTTAAAACCTCCAAGAAAGTTGCAAACTAATAAAACAGATTGCTCTGTCTACCAAAGGCCGGAAAAATTCTAGGAAGTAGTTGCTTTCTACATGTGGATTTCTCGGCTAGAGAGCCTAATAACTGCTTCCTAGAAAACCAATCCAATAGTGTTGTTCAAGAGTTGTAAGGCGGTCAAAGCTTATTTACGTTCTAGTATAAGACTAAAATAATCTCTGAGATAAATAATTTTCGACGAGAGGATTTAGCAAGCTATGCATACCGGTAAACTGGGATTTATCCTTTGGAGGAACTGATGAAGAAGGTGAAGCAGCAGCACCAAGGATCGTTACTGCATGCCAGGGATCTAAGAGAGACTGCATATATATATGTACAGCGAGGAGGTACTCAGGACTCTTTCAGACTGACGTCTCCATGCAATCCAACATTCCAACTGCTTTGTGGGCCTTGTATGCTGTGATTGGCCACCGGCCAGTTCATTCACATGTGGCTGCGCACTTGATTGGATGGACGGCATGCTTTTACTTTGCTTATTAGGACAGGAGATAGAAACTTGCGTGCAATTGACAACGCAGTTGATAGATACGACACCTTAAATGATTGCAATGAAGCATCAAGACCAGGACTGGGGGAAATGGAATAATCTACCAGTCTAGTTCCATGCAGCAACCTGCGTTCATATCTGGCACTGAAAATTTGATTAAAGCAGTATGAGTGGATTGCCATACAGATGCGTATCATTGACCCCTGGGTCAATGCTATAAAATTACATCCCATTAGCTCTTAAATAAATGCCTGTCAAAACGATTCTGAACCATGCTATTCATGCCAAACTATATACATTATTTTCAAAAGTCGTTCAATGGGGATGTTCAGTTCATCAACGGCCAAAATTTGAATACGTTGATTAAACACTCGATCTAAAATGACACCTTTTATACAAAACAAGTAAGTGAGATATAGAATTTCAACTAGAATATGTATGGAAAGGCCCATCAAACAGCATATAGCGAGAAACAGTGGTACAAACGACGAAAACAGTACTCTATTTGATGCTCAGTCAAAATACGCTTACTTTGTTGAACCTATAAATCAAAATAGCATTGATCTGTCTCGGAAACTAAAATTTTTTGCTGTTATTTCTTGATCAGAGTTGTTTTTAGAAAATAGTGTCGAAGTTAAAAACTACAAAATTTCATCAAAGACAAATAGAAAAGAACAAAGGTAGCATAGTACCTCACTTTGCTGATTACGCTCAGTAATTTTATGAATATGTGTCTCATATATATAACATCTACTTTACAAATATGCTGATGTTAATTCGTTTCATTTATTGGTGTGCAAATGTTATCACAACCCCTATGGGTATCTAGGATTGTGCTAATCGCTTCATTGTGGGAAAATAATTCATCGTTGTTTATATTTGCATGTGGATGGGAATGAGTCCTTAGAGTTGGCACGAAATTCTTATTCGCGTCAATGCTGTCATCTCGTTATTGTTTCTTTTTATTAGTGGATGCTTTGTTCGATTGCAATCAACCATCATGATTCTTTATTATCTGGTATGTGAACTGTTGGGTCAAGGTCTGTGTTGACGGTCTAGGATTTCTTTTGTTTTTACCTTTGAATAGATTGCCAAATGGATTATTGCCTGAAGAATCACTCCTATTATTTAGAATTATTGTGAATAAGACACTGACAAAATAATTCAGTAAGTGACTGGAGCCAAATGAGAAATAAATCTGTTTATCGAGCATCAATAAGATACAATTGGTTTGTTGATAACATAGCATAAACAAGTTTTGTAGGTACCATTTGAATTTTCATACAGATTTGACATTAGGATTTGAAGCTGCATATTACCTGAGTATATGCATGATGAAGATGGAGAGCAGTACCTTGCTGTACTTAGTTGTAATCTTATGGTATTCCAGAGTGCTTGTAAAATGAGGATGTACTCGACTGCAAGATTAATAGTATAATTCTTCTTATGTCTAAAAAAAGATAAGAGCTTCAATAATATAATGGAATACCTTAAATTTGATCACAACCAAATCAAAATATTCACTTGATCCTCCTCGCGAACACATATACATGATTCCAATTAGGTGATAGCTGCTACTGTATCAGTGGCGATATCCAAACAAGTGGCTATATATAACACCAAAGGTACTGTTCTATCTGACACTGTCAGAAAAGGCCACAAAGACGTTGGTTGGGCAAAACTGAATCAGCGTGGCGCTCATGCATGTATACAAGTTTCTACGGTGTTCAATTTTTTTTAAAAAAGGTTATATATTATTTGGTTCAAATAAGAAAAATAATATATAGAGGATAATTTCAGATATTTCTCAAGATCAGCACACTATCCCACACAAAGAATAAGAGCTCTAGGTTCAAAAAAAAGAAAAAGAATGAGCTTTTTACGGTAGTGTTAACTCATTTTGTATTATGGAAACTATTTAGCATGTCTAGCTCTGCGGAAGCTCGACGACCACCAGAACATTTTATTTCATTTCTATCTCAACAGGCCAGATGGTGGTGTATATATCAACATAAACAGGTTATTCCTTGCTTCTAGCAAACCATCTCATCGCTCGGATGGGTACAAACTACACATTACATCCAACACAAAGTTAGCGGTGGAGGCATTCCCAACAAGGGCAATCCTAGAAGGCAAGATCATCCTTCACGAGTTTATTTAGTAGCACACACACACATATATTGATCACAAATATATTGATCACTGCTGGAGAGGGAGAGCTTGAAGCTCCTGGGTACTGGGGGACTTTATTGGTGCGCTGAGATCGAGCCTTGCCCGTCATGCTTGAATAGCGACCTGTGCTTGCCCATCGTGCTTGAGCTCACCATGGGTATGAGCATTCTTACCACTGTCAGGCTGGCCTTGGCCATACACAGTAGCTGTGGCGGCCGCTCCAGCAGCAGCCAACCCCATGTTCATGTGGTTATGGCCGTGAGCATACTTAGCCGTGTCCTCCTGCTGCTGGCCCTGACCACAAACGGCAGCTCCAGCAGCAGCTGCTCCTCCTCCACCGTGGTTTATAACCATGTCCTGCTGCCCATGACCATAGACAGGGGCTCCTGGCGCTGCGGCTCCACCTGGCATTCCCATGTTCATGTGTGCTCCACTGTAGTTGTGGCTCATCCCATAGCCTCCTGCAAACAACAACATATGGTCCATTAGATAGCTAGGATCAATATAATCACTATTTGGCTATCTGAATTATTATCGCAAAAGAACATGCAGAGTACAAGATCACACAGTACCTTGGTGTGGCGGCGCAAACGCGCCGGGGTAACCTTGTACTTGATGATAGCCACCTCCGTAATAGCCACCACTTGACATTTGAGGAGGGGATCCTCCGTAGTAGGGTGGAGGAGGAGGGTACTGGTACCCATACTGTGGGTATGGTGTGTATGAGAATGCGTATGATACCGCCCCTGGTCCCTGTGGAAAAGGTCCTTGTTTGGGAGCTTGGATTTGGTTAGTATTGTTGTACCCATCCAGCTGCTGCTGAGGTTGGCCTTGGACCATGCCATTGCTGTTATCAACCCCTCCCTGTTTTGAATGCTTTCCCGTCTTCCATGGCTTTGCATTGTATTTGGTCTTGTTTTGGCGCCCACCGATCGAACCAACTGAGTAAACGTACGAGTCATTGTCATCTCCCATTGTCTCCTTGGCTAGAGTGTCTCTGGACAAGAAACAATAGGCAAAATGTTCTCAAATTTTTTTGGGCACAGATGACTAAGAGTAATCACATGGGAAGTTAGAAACTACTTTTTTGTAACTTGCCAGTTTGCCTTGTTTCAAGAATATAAAGTTTGCCTTGTTTGAGAATATGAAATTTGCTAGTAGTGTTTCAGTACTTGCAAAAAATTTATAAAAACAATAAATTAAAGAGATTTAGATGAAAGAGAAGATCACAATATAACAATGTTTTAAATAGCGGGTTACGAGGTTTAGCGGTATATCTCAAAATCAGCTAATAGCGAAGCTAAAGCGGGCTATAGCGGGAGATAGCGGCTATATTGTACATGAACATCAATAGCATTACATGTCTTAAAAGGCTATAGCGGACTATAGCGGCAGCTATAGCGGGAGATTTAAAACTGGAGAAAATAAGAAGGTTAGCTACTATTGCGCTACCATAGTGCCATTCTAGCAACTGAGAAAGCTTAAATAAGATGAGAGGGTTTCAGCATATATACTTGGAGTCGAGGATCCTTTCTGGAAAGAAGATGAAGTAGCTGCCGAAGGATCGGTGTTGCCGATATAATGAGAGGGTTACCCATTATATATAGGCAGGGGCCACGCAATGGCCGGGAATCATTCTTGATTCGGCAACTAATAGAAGGCTCATGTAAATCCAAGTGATGTGTGGAACCCCTATACACAGTAACCCCGAGGGATAGGCTTTATCGTAGATCAGGATGTGAATTTGCATTTGCGTGCATTCAACGACGACCCTTTTGGCTATAGACAACAAGTGTAAAGAGTTCGACATGCAACGGATACAATAGAATCTCCGATCCCAATGCCCAACAGCATCAACTACGATACATGAGATGAAATAATCACATCTATGTCGGAAGTGGCGACGAAAAGAACTGAACACACATTATTCCATTTCCAATAAGCAACCTCCATGTTATATTCGTTCATATCTTGCACAGATATTGGAAAGAGCACATTATTATTAATAAGTACTAATGTGACACAATGCAACTTTTTGCAGCCTCTCATAAAAGTACAACTACTTCGAGCCTCAGTATACGAAAACAACTTAAAATGAGTGTACAGGTATTTATTTAGACTTCTTGTGGTGAAACTTATTCATTAAGGTTGAAGTATTGGACTCAATATAAATGTTACATTCATGACTAATTATTCTTTCCGTGGTAGATATGTGCTCCCAGAGAACAAGCTGCGTATAGAAACTTTGTTAATGTCAATAATATTTTTCCTACTCCGTCATATGATATCATATTGGTAGTGTGTGCAGCGCACTTGCGTGTGTGTGGAGTTTTTGTGCTTTTACTATATATTTTGTAGCAAGAAAAAGAAAGAAACAACTAACTTAGTGTCACAAATGTGTATGGTTGGTCGGACCAACATGCTTTAGTTCTTGTCTAAAAAAAATGCTTTAGTTATTGTAACAAAGGGTATAAACATGTCATAGTTTTTTGAAGGGCTCAAGAATCGACCTTTTGTATTTACATAATACAATAGGCTTATAGTCAGTTACTTAAAATTTTGTTGTTATAGGTATATATAACATGGAATACTTGGTGATAATTAATTATAAACCTGTGATATTTGGGTCAAGCTGAGAGAGTGGAATATTTGGTGGTTATCAACCGTGATCTCTAGGTCAGAGAGAGATATATGTCTGTTAAACCAATAATCAGCAAAAGAGTGCTACAATAGTGTTTTTTAAGCAACATTGTTGTCCTCTTCAAAAACGTATTTTCTAATAAATAATTTGTCCCATTACAAACAGTTGTTATTAAAAGATCAGCAGGAAGAATATGTCTTTCCAAGAATATAACAATTAAAAAAATCTAATATGTTATATTCTTCATAATATGTTATATTCCAAGAATATAACTTTAGATAGGCACACACATGCAAACTCAACTATGCTGCCCTTGTCTGTATTTATTTTACATCAAGGTTTGCATGATGGCTGTAACAGCCCGATTTTCACCGGATAGTGAAAATCATGCCTTCGTACCTCAATGCCACTCCCAGGAGCGTGGCACATACATCCAACTCAGTTAGCATCATAAAACCACAGAAAAGAATAAATGCAAGGCGAGATAGTAGAATCTCCAATAGTACAATAACATATCTCAAATCTTATGGATACAAAGTACGTGGCACGCAAGCCAACGAGAGAACATGAAGGAAACTAATGGAAGCGTCTCACATGAAGATCGGCGGTGAAGACCAAAGCCCACAAGCACTCGAGTGTAGGCGAGACCGTCACTCCTCTCCGACTGCTCCGTCGGTAGGCTCGGCGGGATCCTCTGCACCGGCGTCCGAAAAACAAAGTGGGAAAGCCGTGAGTACAAAAGTACTCAACAAGCCGCAACTACCTAGCAATAATGTATGCATGATTGGGATATTCAAGAAAAGGCAAGGGCTAGCATCTAAAGCAATTATTCCTAAAGTCTATGTGAATCATATTTTATTATTAGTCAAATTTTATAAGTAGCCTTGCAGGATATAACACAATCATGCAAGGGTCAAAATTTTAAGTCCAGCACACCTCCACTGGAACCACAGCTTGAAGCCGAAAGTAAAACACCTATCGGAGGTGAGAAGTAGTAAATGCTAATCAAGCGTGTCGCTCAATGGTATTGCCCCTTACCCGAGGGCTAGGCTATACGTATAGATTATATATCTCTGCAGAGAGTAAGCAAGCTGTACCCACGTGAAGAGGTACTATAACTACAGCCGCCGTCGTCGCTAAAGCACAGCAACACTCACAAGATCAATCAACAAAGCATCGGCCGCGGACGCTCGTCCCTCGAGGCTGGGATCCCCAACCAAAATGCGAAAAGGGTCCTGAAGGTGTGAAAGGTCTACCATGGGCCGGGTGGGGTATCCTCTACTCATGAGTCGAGACAAAGCTCCAAAAACCCACTAACACTAACTCTGCATCACGGTGGGCCCACCGGTCCTCCGCTAGGCGTCTCGATCCAGCGCGCCCATACGGGTCACGTGGTAAGCTAGTAGACCAAATAGCGAGCAACCAAGAACCGGTCCTCAAGCTGCCGGGGCGAGTCATCCATCCCTCTCCTCAACCACGGTCTCAACAACGGTGTCACCACAACAGGGACCCCATAACCCAAGGCTCATACACAACGGTCCCCACAACGGGCACTCTCCAAATAGAGACTCCACAAAAGTCTCCCAGCACCTAATCACCTACACTCGCCCCCGCAAAGTCCTACGAGTGTATCTAGTACAGAAACTCGACACCTAAAAAACACCTATATTTTATTTAACACCAAAACATGTATAATCATCATGTAGGGTTCAAATTAAGCATCTAGTAATCCTAAGTATGCGAGTAGCAACGAGTAGAACAACGTATGGCAATCGGTGGCAAGGAAAGCATGATATGGCATAGAAAAACTACAAGTGCAAGTGACAGTTCATATGTATGAGTCAATTAATGCAAGTTGCTATATAGGAGCAAGAGTGATCAAGGATTGCGGCTTGCCTTGGAAACGCTGGTCCCGAGACGGGGTCGGGGTACTCGAACGGTTGCTCAGGTGGAAACTCCTCGTCATTGCGGCAGCGGCGGAAACTCCTCGTAGCTCTCGACGGACGAACGCACGGAACGGGTTAGGTACGCAAAACGAGGTAATTACGAAAACAACGAAACGGACGACGGAATTTACGATGCTAGGACATAGCTAACAACTACACCAACGCGTAGATCTTGTCACTACAAATCCAACGCAACTGACCGCGTAATTTTCCGACGCTCCGGGAAAAAGATATGAATTCCGAAAGAAAAAGGATTTTTGGAAATTCGAGAAAAAAAAACCAGGAAAGAGGGAATATTCCCTCGGAATATTCCGTTGGAATATTCCGCCGGTCCACACTATGCTGTGGACCGGCCCACGCTCCCCTTTCTCTCGGCGGTCCGCATGGACCGAGTCCACGCGAGAAGGGGAAAACACCCCATGGACTCAACCACTCAGGCGGGCCCCACGGGTGACACCGGGCCGACGTCATCATGACGCCGGCGCCACCGGATCCAGGCGGCGCCGCCCGCGCCACCGCGTCTCTCGCCGGAACCGGCGCTGCTAGCCGCCTCGGCTCGCCGCAGACCAAGCCGCCTACACCGAAGCGTTCGGCGAGCGACGGCGCTTCCGCCGGGGCCACTCCCGAGCACCGGCTACGGCGGAGCGGCGGTGTGGGCTCATCGGAGCTCCGCCGGCGGCGCGCTCGCAAGGGGAAGGCCCCAAGCTTCCCGAAACGCACAAACAACCGCACCAAACGCCGGCTACGACTCACGCGACTCTAACGGACCCCACGACCGGCCAAGAAGATGACCGGAGTGCCGTCGGCGGCGAGGATCGCGGCGGCGGCCATGGGAGCCCCGACGGCAACTACAAAACCTAGCGTCTTCCCACTAGCGAGATGCGTGCACGAGCGACTACCGACCGTGGCGAAGCTAACCCACCTACCAATTGACCATGAGCTCGTCTCTAGCCTAGAGCTCGACGACGGCCATGGCGGAGCGGAGGCGGAGCACGGCGGAGGGGCTCAAACCACGGCTAATCCGAGGGGAAAAGGAGGGGGCGGAAGCGCCGACTCACCGGGCAGCTCGGGGTCGCACCGGCTCGACGGGGGAGGGCTAGAGACGGCGAACCGGCGAGGAAGACGGACGGCGGACGAAGGATGACGGGTGGCGCGCGGCGGTGACCACGCGCGAGGGCTTCCCGAGCTACAAAGGGAACAAAGGCACGAGATCAAAGCCGGGGAGAGGACACACGAAGGGGATTACGGAACGGCGAGAGAGGGAGGATGAGCCTCACCGGAGACGACGAGCGGGGAAGATGAAGATGGCGGCCGAAAACTCCAAGTCGCTCGTTCTCCCTCCGGCCTGCACGAGAAGCGATGCGGTGAGCACCATCGCAACGAGTAACGGAAGAGGAGCACGATGGCACCAAGGAAGCTCACCCGCGTGACCGGCTCCTCCGGCGGTGGCGGGGCGGACGGCGAACGGAGGTTATGGTTTGGGCGCTCGGGCGGTGCGGCGGGGTTTAAAACGGGGGAAGAGGCTCACGGGACGGCAAGGGGCAGGCTAAAATCCAGGCGAAGCGGTTGGAGGTGGGGGCGCGCTGCAGGGCGGCGGAAGACGATGAACATCCGACGTGGCGGCGTTCACGGGTGTGCGCGCGGTACGGCGAGGGAGGAAGAGAAACAGGAGTCGGGCTGCTGGGCTGGGCTTGGCGCTGGGCCACGCGAGGGAAGAGAGAAGAATGGGCCGCTGCGGTGGATTCGGCCCAACGCGTGAGAAATTCAAATAAATTCGTTTCAAATTTTCTCTTTTCCAAACTCAATCAAATCTCCACCAAATTTTGAATTTATTCATTTTTTGAATCGATACAAATACAAGGGCTGTTACAATGGCACGCACCAGCCTATTTCTGGAACTATGTAATTAGCACTTGTAATATGCATTATTATTTGAGGCAGGGGCCTGGGAGTTATGTGAGCACATCTGAAGTGCTATTTTTTTCTTTACCATATTACCTGTCATTTTAGCCTTCTTTAGATTTTTTTCTAAAGTACTGTCATTCTCGTGTCCCAATATATATTTTTTCTTTTTTCTCATACATTTGTGTGTGTATCTCTTTCCTTGTTATTTCCTGTTCATAACAACTTTTATACTCAATCCATAATTCTCTCGTACCTAATGTATGAGAGAAAAAGAAAGAAAAGAATTAGAGCTAAAAAGACAAATGAACTGGGACAGGCCCGCTCCTATAATAATGAGAAAGGATATATGCTTATTTCTTTTGCATTTGTGCTTGCTTCCGTTCTTTTTAGCGAATCTCTTGTCACACTGCGATTATTTGATATAGCCGTCTGTGGCTCTTTCCTATCCAATTAACCCTTCTAGTCAACACAGCTTGATCGGTCGTTGATGGAATTTCTTTCCCTTCGCAAGATTTATTACCTAGGGAATCATTCGTTAAGTGAAATGCTTTTCAGTGAAATGTTGCCTGAAGAATCATTATCATTAAGTGGATGTTTGCAATTCGCTATTTCAGCAAGCATCATTTTATTAGGTCGAATCAGTATCTTGACAAGATATTATTTATAAACCGTCCATTAGGTACTTACACGGTGCAACACAGGAAAATATCTAGGGAAAACTACTCATTCATTGGAAAATTGACCTTCACTTACAAATGCAGGCTTCACGCTCCAGCAAGAAAGAAAATATCTCAAAGCACAAAGCATATCATTAGTACCTAGCTGCACTGCATAAAAGGCGCATGCATGAATTATGTTGTTTCAATATTACCCAGGAGACAAGATGATAACCGAGTTTAATCATCCTTTCCTTTTATTTTTCTGGACCTTTTTAACTACTTTACTCTAACAATCCGCACAACTCATGGCGAACTGGGACTGGGATGAAGATTATGCGGGCCCAATGGAACTAACACCTGAAGCTATAATTCACGGGAAAACACACACACACGGTGGGCAGGTGTTGGACTTTATACTCTTCTTGGCATAAAAGGGCACCCGGGCGGTCTCGTTGTGAAATCTGATGCAGCAAGCATCAGAAATCGTGGCAGTTCTTCATAAAAGAGAGGGATAAATTGCATATTTCCTCTTCGTCTTGCTTTGCTTGCAACATATTAGTGAGAATTTAAATAAATTGCCACTATTTGTTTGACATTGGTTTCCATCTCTTTGTGGCCCTAAAATTCCCATTGAAACATAGGTCTTACTATTACAACCTGCAATATTTATTGAGAAAATTCCTTATTTGCCATTGGAAATTATACTGTTTCCTTTCTTTGTCATCGAAATTTCCAATTTTCTTATTTGCCATCACATTGAGACGTGCATCCCTTATCTTAGTTATCTGCCACTCCAGTAACTTTAGCTAATAGAAAATTTTACTTCCCTCACTACAATGTTTAATGCTGCACTAGCAAAATAGGTTCATCTTAGTATATACTTATCTCGAAAAAGTTTCAAAATTTTTTGATGAAAACTAGAAGTAAATTTTATTTTCCCTCAAAAATGTTTCAAAGTTATTTGTGAAGATCTCTTATCTACTGGTCACAAAAAAATTAGTTTGATGTTTAAGCAAAAGTATTGTCTCAACAAAAAAAAAATAGTCAGTGGTATTCCAGCTCTAACGATGCCACGTCTGTTGCCCCACCTGTGTTGCCTCCCAATCGTTTTCCAAACTGTTTTCCTATATATATGCAACTATATTCAACCAATGCGATTAATCTAAATATCTTGTTCTAAGGATTAACTATACCACACATTCTATGAATTCTACACGTTGACTTGTATTAGTCAAACCATTAATTAACTTGAATTAAAAGATCAATTTATCATAAAGGATTAACGTTTTTAGCATAATTAATATTTAAAATTATGACTACGGAGATAATTTATCTTATAATTTATTTTCATCCATATCTTATTTGTTTTTGTTGAATTTGATCTTATTTGATGTGGATGAAGTATGTCCTTCAGCAGTTTCTTTTTTTAATCTCATGGTACAATTTCATTTTTAAATTTTCTATATATTTATCTGTTTGTATTCTTCTAATAATGAAAAAACCTATGATTTTTCCTTTATTTTTATCTCACGATTCCTTGTTTTTAAGTGGCCACTGTTTTTTAGAATGTCAAGGTTCCTTCTATTATGACGTGTTTATTTTGTGGTTTTCTAATAAGGGCAATGATGGTTAATAAAGAAGTAAATATGAGGGCATTTTTGTCTATTTTTTGTAATGGCACTCATGGGTAATATTTCTTTTTTTATGTTTATTTTCTGGTTTTCTAATAATAGTGGGTAATAAAGATGTAAATATAAGGGCATTTTAGTCTAGTTTTCTCATAATGACGGTGATGGGTAGTTTTTCTTTCTTTTTTATACGATTAACGTGGGAATTTTTAGGCCTTGAGAACAAACATGCTGGCTTCGTTTCTTGCTTAAATATATATATATAATAGATGGATTCTAAAAAGATAGACTAACAAGTGCCATGTATTTATGTATCCCTCTATGGTAACTTGGCCAGGGCTATATGAATGAAGAACGCATCGCAAAGACCGTGACAGTTAATAATCCGCATCTTGAAAATGGGTAGCACTAATCCGTCTGAGTAGTGCAGCGCTTGGTGATGATACCTCCATCGTTTACATACCTTGACAACGCCAAGGGTGGCTTAAAAACTATATACAACTTCGATATTATTTTTTCGAATTGTTGACCTTAAGTTGCCCAAAATTGCGTTCCTAAAAGATCTATCCAGATTCAAAGTACTTTGTATAATATCCTTTCACTACTAGAATAACCCACTATAGCGGCGGATGCCTATTTGACCACAGTGGCGGTCTCTTGAGGTGTCCGCTGCTAAGTGGTCGAACATTGTAGTGTCCGGGACTAAGCGTGGAACTTAGTCACGGACACCACAAGGCCGCGGCTACCGTGGAAAAAGACCCGCGGCTAACGGATGAACCGCGAGTAGCAGACCCTATCAGGCCCGTAGCCAATTTAGCTGCGGGCCTAACAGTCCGGCTTGCCGCATCCGACCGCACCCTCCTATAAATAGGTTGGGGGGGGGGGGGTGCAGCGCCGCACCGTTAATTATCCGCGCGCCACACCACCACCCAGCTAGGGTTAGGGTTAGGGTCGCGGTGCCGCCACTTCTCCTCCCCTCCTCATCCTCTCCTCCTTCACCTCCGGCCATGGGGCGCCGCTGTTGGGGCCATGCGAGGAGCAACAGGCGCTCCTGGGGCCATCGCACGGTGGTGCTCGTGAATGCCCCGCCGAGCAGCCGCCCCTCCTCCGGCGGCTCCGGCTCCTCCGCCGCCGCCTGGATCTGGCTGCGGCTCGAAGCGGC
Source organism: Chloris gayana (assembly GCA_031894775.1). Classification (NCBI taxonomy): domain Eukaryota; kingdom Viridiplantae; phylum Streptophyta; class Magnoliopsida; order Poales; family Poaceae; genus Chloris; species Chloris gayana. The sequence goes on along the minus strand of JAUNZO010004684.1, from coordinate 46,132 downwards.
GCTGGCCGCCGCCATGAAGGAGTTCTTCGTGGCGTCGGCACCTCCTCCCGCGGCGGCTCTTCCTCCTCTCGCGGTGGCAGCTCCTCCTCCTCCCGCGACGGCACCGGCGGCGCCTCCTCCTCCTCCCGCGACGGTACCCCATCCTCGTGCCGCAACACGCGCGGCGTGACATGCCGGGACGGGACGGCGGCGGGGGACAGGACTACGGTGGGATGGGACGACGTGGCGACGACATCTAGGGCGGGTCCCAACTTGGGCCCGTCCATTATTTTGTTGGTAGATTAACGACGGCAGTGGCGGTCCGGCACCCTATTAGACTAAGTGCCCCGGTCGGGCAGTCGCGGTCCCTAGACCGCGACTAATTTTCTCTGTGAATAATTACAGGACATCGGTGGCGTTTATGACGAACATCACTGAGGTCCTTTTAAGCTCCGCCGCCATAGAGCTTTATTGTAGTAGTGCTTGCATGCCCTTTTCCCCAAGCTCTAGAGTATGATTGGGGTCATCCATTTAATTTCCAAAAAGCTGCTGATGATGTCTATAATTTTAGTAGTTATACTTTTCTCATTTGAGACATCTTAAACTCTGAAAATGTGTTGCAATGAAATGGTATTTCTGCTGCACGGATATCTTTCTTTCCAGATAAAGATTCTTGAAAGCTTTAGCCATTGGATCATGATTTTGGGCTCTTGTCTGTTTTGTTTCACGAACCTCCATGGGAGTCTTCTAAGTGTCATGGGCCTCGGAATGCTCCTTCGCATTGAAAATTGGGTTTTCATATCAATCCTTCTCACAATTGAGTCTCTGCGTCATATTTTTCTCCTATTTCTACAACAAAGCACTCAAATGATACTATTTGAGAATATCATCATGGTTAGCACTATGTAATAGGATATAATTATATTGAGAATAAGGTGGTTGTTATTAGCATATAAAGTGGGTACAATAAACTGTGCCAACAGCCACACGTACGAACCCCAATGAATTAGAGATATTGAAGAAATGGTAAACAAAATATTTTTGCTAAATTGGAAGTGCCATGCTTTTTGTGTTCACCGGATGGTCGAACCAAATGATTTATCAGAGCAAACTAAGCCTAGCTCAGATGGTTAGGTTCCTTATGGTGGAATCAACCCACTAGAGTTCAAATCTCAGATTTAATACGAGCATTGCATTTACGGCTAATTATTATTTCAGTGGGAGCCAATGTTCCAGATGACAGTGACGAGCCAGCTTGATCTGGAGAAGAATATAAAATATAAATGAGTGCCTATATATGTATGTGTGCGAACAGAGAGCCCAACATCTTAGATGCACATGTGAGCCAACTAGCTTATGAGTGAAAATCGTATGTATCATCCTTCACATTGGTTGTCGTTGAGTTTTGGTGCTTATGTATGCTATTGGATGCTGATACTACTGAAACAAGTGTATATGTATAAAACTTGTGATAGGAGGATAATATTTATAGGATCCATACACAATAAAAAAAAGTAATACCAAGAGAGAACATCAATATTCGTTAATGCATATATATCACATTATCATAAAGTATTAATAAGGTTATTCTGATACTTATTATCAAGCCATGTGATGCACTAGAAGTACAAAGTACCAAACTATAAATGAAGGTAAATCACTGTTGTGCTAAATATGCTGCAAAGGATTTCCAAGTAGTATCACTAATGCTTGGGGGCTCAGTTGCAGAACCCTGAATTTTAGTCTCCTTGACTGTCTCAGGATCTGTAGTTTTTGTTTTTGTTTCCATACTAGTCGTTGTTGTAGGATTCGGACTTTTTATGTCGTTGCCACAACATTCACAATGCTCAATGTTGAGATTGTTAGAATGGCCATAGTCATAACCGAAACCACCATAACCTCCTTGTTTATAAAAAGGATTGTATGCTCCACAAGGATCTCCACCATAACCTGCAATTATGTGATAAGTCCCATGAGCAGGTGATGAATGTCAACATGCATTTTTCAGAATTCGTCGACTCTAGTAATGGATTTCAATCAATAATTAGTAATGGAAACTTTCATTTCATCACTAACAGTGATTTAAGATGGATAACTGGCAATATTTTTTTGTCACAAACACAATCTTTTGTTTATCACCAATGCAATATTTAGCGATGAAACTTGTGATAAAAAATTCCATTAATGGTCGTATGATTTACGGTACTGAGTAGATAAACAATTGTGGGAGAGATGAGTTAAGGCAAACATACTGCTACAGGAAGATAGTTACCATGATAAGTGTAGCCAGTCTGTTGAGGGTACCCATATCCATGTTGTTGAGCGTATCCATGTTGAGGGTACCCATACCCATGTTGTTGAGGGTACCCATGCCCGTGCTGTTGAGGGTACCCTTGGCCATGTTGTTGAGGGTATCCATGTTGAGGGTACGGTACCCGTGTCCATGTTGTTGAGGGTACCCTTGGCCATGCTGTTGAGGGTACCCATGCCCAGGTCCATGTTGTGAAGGGTACCCGTATGGCCTAGTTGGAGGTGGGTATCCAAATTCGCCATAGGGTCTTGCTGGTGGAGGGTACCCACCATACGGCCTGAAAGTAGGAGGGTATCCATATGGCTCGGGTGGAGGGTAGCCAGGCATAGGATAGTGCATCAAATATTTACCTTATTCCTCTCCAATTATTATTTCCTCAAGCTTCCTAAAACAGGATAGGAATAATCAGGCATTACAACTTTGTAAATTGAAGAAACGTTGTTTTCATATCTCATGTCATGCACAACATTATTATGCATATTGACTTGAACATAAATCATGGTGGAACAAGGGAAAAACTTCACTTGTGGTGGGACCTGTAATTTAAAAATATTATTGCTCTACTCTTCATTCCGTACTATGATATAAATAACCCATTTCATAACTTGAGGTACAAAACTAGCCAATTCTTGAGTTTAGGGGTGGGTAATGTTTTTCTATACATTTTAGTTGTGTAAATATATGCCTGAATGATCGCCTAAAGGATGAATGGATCAGTATTCGAGGAATGGTATGCTATAGAGGACAAGAGTGGACAGTGGGATTTTGTATAATCATGCTCCTAATCCTTGGCATCCATTTCCAAAAACCTTAAATTTATTAATATATTTCAGCAGCAAAAGAAACCATCACGATCGCTTTTGAGGCTTTTACGACATTAATCAAAGAACAAATAAAATAAAAAGTTATCCACCATTGCCATTATAAAAGATTAGATGGACTGAAATATCCCTTATATTTATGTTTTTAAAATTGCTCCTTCAAGCCATTTATAAAACAGAGAAATATATATATGTGACCCAAGCCCTCTCTTTCCTTGCCAGTTAATCCACATTCTCTCCCTTTCCTGATATCCCTAATTAGCAAGATGCTAATTATAGGTGCACTTTTTGGGTGAAGACCTGTGCAGATAGGTGGAGGAGCAATAAGGCCGTCCCTCCATCTAATCGCACAAATTGATCTTGCTGCCACCAGACAGATAACAAATTGTGCTGAAAAGAAGATAAAAAAATTAGCTATGTATTGTCAAATCATGTCTGTATTGAGCCGAGCGTGTGACCGTATTGAGCGTGTGACCACTAGAAGGAGGAACCGAATCCCCTTGAAACCCAGTCAAATGGAGGCAAATCGATTTCCTCTTTGGTAATTTCTATGAAAGATTGTTGTTAATCATGATGGATTCTCTCCTTATTTTCCATTCGTGCTTCATATTTTTTTACATAGTAAATGAATTTCCTGCAATAGAGCTAAGCCATATCTAAATCGACCTATTAGTAGTATGCAGCATGACATATACAAGGCAGCTGAGGTTGATTGGTTTCCACCAGGTCCGGGAATCAGCAAGGGTGGTTACAAAAATCTTTGCAAACTCGCGGGAAAAATCAAGGGTGAATGGAAATCCAAAGAGGCCAGGGCCAATGTGGAAAGAGCATATATTTTCATACTAGCTTCGTAGATTCTTCACTCTGGTACATGGTCCTTACAAAATATTAGCAAAGGATTATATAATATAGAAAATAATGTAATAATCATTAATTAAGAAGACATGCAAGATGATACAACATTAGTTAAATTAGATTTGTTTATTAGGAATCTACTTTTTCTATTTAACTTCCTAACTAAATCCTTCCTCTATTTACCACTCACTAAATTGCCTTATTTTTACAAGGTAAAATAGAAGTTTAAGATTTTAAATTTTGTAGAATGATAGATAGCATCATTACCCATATAGTATAAAAGTAGTTTTATTAAGTAACAAATATGTTCTATGCATTTTTATATGCAAACTATTTTTGTGATTTATATAACCAAACTATTTAACTACAATAGTAATCATAAAGTCATCAGTTACCTCACGGTGCCACCATATACGATGTTACCTCTATCTCGCTCACCTAGAAGACTGTCTTGATTCCTCCAGTCCTAGTTATGCTGTGGTTAAGTGGATTTATTTTTATAATAGTACCACGCCATCCAACACTGGTTAGACTGTTGTGGTTTATGCTGTGGTTAAGTGGATTTATTTTAATACATTCTCGTTAATTAATTTCCAGCTAGTGAAATCGTAAATATAATGTAACGCGGCAGGTCTGTGCAACACCAGTGTGTTAGAATCAGTATTGATTAGTTAGAAAAGTAACTTAATTGTGTTTTCTTTTTAGAGGATCGAGACAAACATATTTGATGAATATTATTGCTACCTATACTGCCAAAAAGTTACATTTCAAAACATGACGACAATATGCCAATATAAAAACTGACTAGATATATGTGAATAACAATTGAGTGACTAAACACACCCAATTTTATTACCCGTTACCAGGTCATATAGCAATTCAATAATGAAACTTCTCTGTGGTACGGCGTAAGGGAGAATTAAGACATACCGAAAGATGATGATAGTTCTGTCGAAGAGACTAGGGCAGATGATGGTGTTTTTCTTTGAGACGTTTTTAGGTCCAAAATAATGGTCATTATTTTTCCTCAACTAATGGTCATTAGTTCAAGGGTAGTTTAGTAATTGTACTAAAAATTAATATTTTTTATCATACAAACTTATGTTAAATACACTAAAACTTGACTACAATAATAATGATGATGATTAATCAAATTTAAAATAAATATTTTATAACAAATTCATATAAAAATTTACTAACTTATTAGTTATGATGAATTTTTATATTATAATCATATTATTTTGACAATATTACCCTTACTAATGGCCATTAGTTATTAACTTCTAAAATTTAATCTATACCGTTAGATTCAACTAATGGCCATTAGTTGAGGAAAAATAATAGCCATTATTTTGGACCTGAAAACACCCCTTTTCTTTGCGATATGGATAGAATATATAGGCAATGAGGAAGCGTAATTTTCAGATTCAGCTAATGTGACCATCGAATCCAACTGTCTTTTTCTTTGAAAATTCTTCAAACGAACAGTGTTCAAGATTCGGCTAACTGTCCGTTAGCCCCAACTGACATGTAAGACACACATGAGAATATTTGCCGGACAGGTTGATCAGAATAAATCATGGACGAATATGCTTTGCTCAAGATTTGATTTGATTTAGTTTATTTTCGTGAATCCACAACAGCATAGACGCGTGTCATAAGGCTCAAGAGGAGGGACAAGGTTGATCCCTCCTTCCTGCCAAGCGTGGCAGGAGTACACTAGACACAGCCTAAGCTTTATCCTTTCACTATAACCGATGTTGGATGAGCAGACCATATAGGATTTATCACTTTCATTGATGCATGACTTACATGCCATTGTTTATATGCTAACTAGGCTTTCAGTCACAACTAGAATAATCTGTGACGCCCTCTAGTGCCAGGAAGTATGCGTGAGTGTTTTTTTTTAGAACGTTGCCGAGTGTCCATGATAACACGTCTCAAAGAAAGAAAAAAAGAGTGTCCATGATGACACTAGGGAAACTGAAAGAAACACTCAGACGTGAACTTCATCACTCCGTGAGCCTTTGCTTGCACTCAGGACACTGACTCGGGACCTTGGGTTGGACACGGTCAACACGAACGCCGTGATGATTTTGTGGCAGCCGTATGGCGCCTAGTGATTATACTTCATGGCCTTTCCGGAGCTAAACTAGCACCAGCCTGCGCGTGGTCGGGAAATCTCTTTGTGGGCACAGGGTTAAAATTTCTTATCCATGCGCCACTTCTAAGCTTCCACGCAACTAAATTTCCAATCCATGGGCTCACAGCTCGTGCACAAGCACGATCAGCAACTGCCGCCACCACACACGAGTACACATACAACGGAAAGGCTATTTCTACTGGATCCAGTGACGCTTCACATTGCTGCTTCTGTTTCTTAAGAGGATCTCTAACAGTTCCCAATAATTTTACCCTCCAAAGACTGGTTTTATAGAGTTATATCTATTGGGAGTAAAAAAGAAGACATCTACTTCAATAGTCTCCAATAATCGTTTCTTAAATAGTTTAAATATCCTTTCAGGTGTGAGAATTAGGTGCTTAAATGTAGCAACCTCCACATCATGGGTTGGGAGTTGGTAATTTAGCAACCTCATTTAGAGAACGATTGGAGATTGATTTTTACTAATCACATCCAAAATTTTGATTTAGCAACCTCATTTAGGGAAGGATTGGAGATGCTCTAGTGGGTCCCCTTTTTAATTGATACAGTTTGTTGTGACCTAGGAATTGTCCTCTAAGTGGTATGTGTCATTGAAGGAATTATTCACATAGAATCAACTTTAATAATGCGCAGGAGGAATACTTTGCATTGCTTTGCTCACTGATTAAACCCCTCCGGCACCATATCCGGTATCCCTTTTATGCCAATATATCATGTTTTGGAGCATAAATACCATTGCTATAACAATAAACCTTATATTTTTCTTATATAATCTCATTCTTGTGCACTGATGCAAAAATATGTGAAATTCATGATTTTATGGACAAAGCCAATGGATCGACAACCACAAGGCCTTGCTCTAGGCCACAAGACATGAGAAAAAACCCATATACCAGCCGGCCAGGCCTCTATGCCTACCAGCTTGAGAAGGATTCCTCTACCAACAAGCCTAATTAGGAGTTCAGGTTCCCTAGATTACATAGGCATAATCGAGGATGTTTCGCTCAAAAACTTATCCAAGAAACTCTAATATTTGATCTTATCTAGCGACTATATACTTTTCTATAGGCTCCGAGTCTCTTTTGATCTTATCTAGCGATTATATACTTTTTCTACGGACTTTGATTCTCTATTGATTTTATCCGAGTTGGTTCATTTCTTCTAGAAGTTCCTTCTTGAATTTTTATAATGTATATATATTGTATCTTAAATTATGGTTTTATTGATTGTGAGTTTTACGTTTGATATGTACATTCCTTACTCAGATTGTATCTTGTTTGTGGTTATTATTGGTTTCTTTTTTCACTGAAGTCAGTAAGGAAGACCCCTACTTGTATTTTTCATTATAAATGAACAAATAACTATGCACAAAGTCCAAGGCCACAGGCTGAAAAGAAGTTTGTTGGCTAATATTACATAAAAAGGGATCTAACAATAGTTTAATCAAAGGTTTGGCTCTAGGGAAACAGATGATTGAATTGCAATGACATCTAATTGCCCAACAACTCACAATTAGTACTTCTATGAAATTTTAGAATTGAATCTCCATCTGGCTTGCAAAAACATTTCATCAAGTTGTAGTATGAAATTTTAGAATTGGATCTCTGACTAACTTTTAAAAAAGGATGGTGGAACATATTTTACTTTATCATATATTTTATCATCGCTATTACAACTCCATTTAATAATAGTATGGTCAATGAATCTAAAATTGTGTAGTTGAAAAAATAATTTGCCTATGTTAGAAGTAAAATTTGGTTAAATGATTTTCTGTGTCTCTAATTATTCTTTTGTACTATATAACTATATGGACTTTCAAGGTCATAAGCTATGACTATAGTTGTGTCTAATATATCTAAAATCTTTCATCACATGAGGCATAATATTACAAAATAATATAGTAAGAACAGCAGTACTTATCAGATTAATATTTTTGCAGTGATAGATCAAAGATTAATAACATTTTCAATGATGCATAAATATATAATTAACCATCCTTTTTTTCCTCATAGAATAACTCATTAACTTATAGTGATTTAGTATTTATTGCTGCATTTAAATCTAGTTTGCATTCCACTTTGTTCCAAGCATCTTTGCATTATATATATAACCTTTTGTAATCAAAATTTTTTTGTAAGGCTTCTCTATACTTGTTAACTTCTTTTACCTTTTTCTAGACAAGCTCTCTTTTAAAAATCTTTTAAAGTATCTGTGTTGAAATAAATATTAGAGGTGTACTACAAATTTCTAAAAAAATTCTAGAAAAACCTGTTATCATATCCCGAACTAGAGAATAAATATCATTGTAATATGTTCACTAATATCCTTCTATATTGCTTTGATGCAGAAACAGGTAAAAGGCTAACACTGTGGACAAACTAGTGAGCTGAGGCTAGTATTAGAAGGCAATTTGCTCAATAAGCAAACTAATAGACAATGCATATCAATCGAGATGGGCTCATGCCTACCTATCGGTGCACCACAACTCATGCCTACATCAAAGGGAATTTATTATTAAATTATATTTTCCAGAATACCTTGGTTTTGATGCAATAAATAGGGAGTAGAAAATCTTATGTAACATTACCATTATTTTTTTAGTTTTAAAAAATTACTTACATACACAACATTTTCTAGAACCAACCTATCGTGTGTCACGCATCTGTCAATTACGTCTATCACCGGTCTGTGCCTTGTGCATTCGCGTTGGTACACACACATGTATCCGTATAAGTTTTAGCTCATTCGATACCTGATACTTGACTTTGGTAGCATGAACCTAATTCATGTATCCACCACTCGACTTGTACATAATTGCAAATAAGATCAGACAGGTTTTTCGGTCTATAAAGTTTGTGTATGTGATTATTGTGAGGTCATTCCTCTCGTGGATCTCGTAGAGAGGACTATACATTAGTCTCAAAAACTTCTTTTTAGGGTCATGCCACAAACTATCAGGCCTAAAAAACAATCCCTACTCCAGGAGTTACCCTATTTTTTGTTCCAAAAACATTAAACTGAATGCGTGACACAGCCTGCCGATCTGGTGATGCCTTGGGGAACGAAGCAAATTCACGAGGGAACATTAACCACACTGTCCAAATTTTACAACTCAAATACTCATGGGGGGGGGGGGGGGGGGGAGTGGGGTGGTAGTAGTGAGTAGCGCAGTGGTGATCTGGCAGCGTCATTGGATGCAGATACCAGAACTGGTTACCGGTGGCAGCCTCTGTCACGATGCGAGCGGTGTTGGCTGTAGGTGAGACGGAGGAGAGTGTTGCACTAGCACTGAAGGTTTTGGTGTGATGGTGGTTTTGTTAGTTTCAAAGAGTGTGCAAGATCGAGTTGGCTCGTTATCTTAACAAGCTAAAAAACTAGCTTAGTTGTTTGGAATTGAAACAAGTGGAGTTTTGTCGAGATGAGTTTACCTACGAGCCGAGGGAGCTAGTGAGTCACGAGCTTTATTGCCAGCCTTATACCTCGAGTACACTACATTCTAGGAGCTCTCTCCTGTGACTCTAGGACCATTTATTATGTTCACTAACTGACCTTGGGTCCCTAGAATCAGTGTCTCCAACTAAAAATGTGATTGTGAGTGTTGGAGACGAGGCTACTATTTCTCCATCTGCTGCAGACAGTTTTGCCATTTTATTACTATTCTTCAGACATGAAGCAATAATTGTTTCTAGGTCATTCTCCCTGTCTGAATTTCAGATCAGAGGGAGTATTGTGTAGCATAAACTTACAAAGGATGTATAACAATATTATATGGTAATATATTCAATCCGATACGCTTATTGGCAAATCAAGTCATCACACGCAGACACAACAAGCTATATATAGTAAGTTTGTGTACAAAAATATAGAAAGACCACATGCAGGATAAATCATCAACGGGTAGAAAGTGCATATGATGATGATGTCCTGGAAGGGAAGGCCATGCACACGAGGAGTTTATTTAGTGGGTAGTGTTAAGGCTCGGCATCCATCATGCATGTGGGGCTTGCATGGAGCCCATGACTTCAATGTGACGGAGGATTGGGCACTCAGCTCGCCTGGCCCATCATGTTTGTGATCGCCATGGCTTTGAGAGTGCTTGCAATGATGGTCGTGACTGTGGTTGAACATGCCATAGTGCCCACGGCCATGGCGACAACCACCAAAGTGGCTGTAACAGCCCTAAATTGTACCAAAGTTTCTTGTAATAAAAATGTTTGGAGGTTGGAAAAGATTTGATTAAATTTGGAGAAGATTTGAATTTAAATCGCGGGAGAAATGGTTGAAAAATTCGCGAAGCAATTAATTCATATTCCCGTCGTCGTGGGCCGAATCTTCGCCGCGGCCCAGCTTCTCTTTCTCTCGCGCCAGCCCAGCCGCAAGCCCAACCCGACCCGAGCGCTACAGTCTTCGTCAACCTCTCCTTTCCACCTCAGCTCCCGCGCGCGGCGCTCGCAGGCGACGCCACCTCGGACGCGCGTCGTCTTCTGCCGCCGCAACCAACCCAGGCCCGCGTCCAACCACTCCCTCCACTCTTTTTCCCCTTCAAAACCCCCCTCGAGCCGCCGTTCTCCCCAGCTCCGCAAACCCTAGCCGCCGCCTGAGGCGCGGTTTCCGTCGCCGCCATTGAGGAAGCTCCGAGCTGGTGAGTCCCGTCCTGCTTTTCTTGTGCGGCATGCAACGACGCTTCTGTTGGTGCTAACCACGCCGCGTTTGGTGCAGTGTCGAGAGCAGGCGGGCATCCGAGAGTTCCGCGTCGTTCTCATCTTCGCCGTCGACCATCGCCGCCGGTTGGTTTCCCTCGAGCTCATGCTGCGTTCCTTGTTCCCCTTCGTGCGCTACATCTCCTCGCTCTAACCGCCGTCTTGTTGTCTCTTGGAAGCCTGGGAACGAAGCTCCGCCCGGTCACCACCGACTCCCGCACGGCGTTCGTCACCCGCCGCCGTCTAGCCGCCTCGCTCGTCGTCGCCAGAGCTCCCCCGTCTCCCCCTTGACCGTTAGAAGCTAGCTGGTGAGTCACCGCCTCGTTTCCCCTTGTTTTCCCCGCGGATTGCTAGCGAATTGGTAGGTTTCATCGAGCTCCGCCTCCGCACCGCCATGGCCGCCGGTGGAGACTGTGGTTTGAGGTGTGCTCGTGCTCCTCTGTGGGTTTAGGAAGCTTCTAGAAGTCGTGTGGTTGCTCGTGCACTTGCTAGTTTGGGCAAAGGAGCGAGTTTGGCAGGGTTTCGCCTTGGCCGTCCTTCCGCCACCGCGAATCTCGTCGCCGGCGATGTCCCGGTCGTCGCCGTGACCCGCAGCCGCGTACATGAGGTGCACGTGTGCTTCAGCGTTGGTTTGGTGGTGTCAATCCGCGCTTTGGTTAGCCTGGGGGCTTTTCCCTCTTTGCGCCGCCGCCGTGAGTTACTCCAGCGAGCTCCTGGGTCGCCGCCGGCAGGAGCTGGTGCATGGGAGGGCATCTCTCGGGTGCGCGGTTGAAGGGCGTAGTCGTGCGTGAGGTCAGGCGGTGCAGCGGCGAGCTGTAGCGCCGGAGCACGCAAGGTCCGGCGAGGCGCGCGGAGGCGCTCGGGCGGCGCCGCCCCTTCCGGCGTGATGACGTCAGGATGGCGTCATCATGGGCCCCGCGTGTCTGGGTTGGTCCACGGTTTGGGCGCTCGCTCTTGTATGGACGCGGTTCACGTGGACCGCAGAGAGAAAGAAAGAGGAGTGGGCCCGTGGACCCGGTCCACGAGGAATATTCTCTGGTTATTCATTTTCTTGGATTTTCTAGAATTTCCATAATTCCTTTTTCTTTGGAAATTCATACCTTTTTCCTGGAGTGTCGAGAAAAATACGCGGTCAGTTGCGTTGGACTCGTAGCGACGTGCTCTACGCGTTAGTGTAGCTCTTGGTCATGATCTAGTGCCGTAATTTCCATCGTTCGTTTCGTCCTATTCCATTTACCTCATTTTGCGTGCCTAACCCCCGTTTCGCGATCTGTTTGCCGGAGGGTGCCGAGGAGTTCCCGCCGGAGCCGCAGTTCGCGGAGTTTCCACCTGAGCAGCCGCTCGAGTACCTCGACCCAGCCTGGGATCCGCGTTTCCAAGGCAAGCCGCAATCCTTGACCACTCTTGTTCCTATTTAGCAACTTGCATTAAATTGACTCATGCATGTGAATTGTTACTTGCACTTGTAGTTTACCTATGCCATACTATGCTATCCTTGCCACTAATTGTCATAGGTTGTTCTACTCATTATCGCTCGCATGCTTAGTACTTGTCTAGTTGCTTAATTAAACCCCACATGATGATTATACATGTTTTTGTGTAAAATAAAATGTAGGTGTTTCATAGGTATCGAGTTTCGTACTAGATATCCTGTAGGACTTTGCGGGGGCGAGTGTAGGTGATTAGGTGCTGGGAGACTTTTGGGGAGTTCCTATTTGGAGAGTGCTCGTTACGGGCACGGTGTGTAGGGACCTTGGGCTATGGGGTTCCTGTTGTGGTGACACCTGTTGTTGAGACCGTGGTTTGAGGAGAGGGATGGTGACTCGCCCCTGCAGCTTGAGGACCGGTTCTTGTGCGTATGCCTCTCTTGGTCTTACTAGCATACCACGTGACCCGTATGGGCGAGCTAGATCAAGATACTTAGCAGAGGACCGGGTGGCCCGCCGTAGTGCGAGTTAGTGTTAGTGGGTTTTTGGAGCGTTTGTCTCGACCCATGAGTAGAGGATATCCCACCTGGCCCGTGGTACGCCTTGTCACACCTTCAGGACCTTTTTTTCCTATGTGTGGTTAGAGGAACGGGCGCCTACCGGTCGATGCTTTGTTGATTGATCTTGTGAGTGTTGTTTTGCTTGGGCCACGCCGGTGGTCTTATGTTTTAGTACCTCTTCACGTGGGTACAGATGCTTACTCTCTGCAGAGATATATAAATCTATACGTATAGTCTAGCCCAAAGATATGGGCACTATCAAGAGAAATTCACTTAATTAGCATTTACTACTTTTCCCCTCCGATAGGTGTTTTACTTCGGCTTCGAGCTGTGGTCCGATAGAGGTGTGCTTGGACATAAAATTTAACCATTGCAGGATTGTGTTGTTTCCTACAAGACCACTTATAAAATTTGATTAATAATAAAATATGCTTCACATAGACTTGAGGAATAATTGCTTTAGGTGCTAGCCCTTGCCTATCCTTAAAATATCCAAGCATGCATACATTGTTGCTAGGTAGTTACAGCTTGTTGAGTACATTATGTACTCACGGCTTTCCTACTTTGTTTTTCGGACGCCGGTTCGGAGGATCCCGCCGAGCCTACCGACGGAGCCGACGGAGTGGAGTGACGGTCTCGCCTACACTCGAGTTGCTTGTGGGTGTTGGTCTTCATCGCCGATCTTCATGTGAGACGCTTCCGCTAGATTTCATCCTTGTTATCGCGATGGCTCTGTGTGCGACGCTCTTTGTATCCATGAGATTGATATTTGAGCTTGTTATTGTACTATTGGAGATTCTACTATCTTGCCTTGTGTTCTATTCAATCTTATGGTTTGCTGATGCTAAATTGTGATGGATGTACGTGCCATACTCCCGGGAGTGGCAATGAGGTACAAAGGGTTCGGATTTCACTTTGGTGAAATTCGGGTCCTCACGAGTGGCCGGGGCCATGGCCACTACCACCATATTGGCCTCCACCGTGCCCATGTTGTCCCTGAAAGAACTTATGTGCACCATAGGCAGCAGCTCCAGTGGCTGCGCCTAGTAACCCCATGCCCACGTTTGTCGCCCCACCATGGTTGTAGCTGCTCCTAGATCCTCCTACCATTAAACACAAGATAGAGTAGGCCATTAGTCTGGATCCATTGCCATTTGTCTTAACATATTCAGCACAACCAAAAGTGCACCCAGCAGGAATTCACTGTACCGTGCTGCGACGGTGGCGGCAAGTTGGGGTAACCTTGTGTTGATGAATATCCTCCATGGTATGGATCACCCTCACCATGCTGTGGAGGACCCTGTTGTTGATGGTAATACCCATGTGACTGGTGTGCAACACCTCCTGGACCTGGTTGAGGGTAACCGCCATACGACTGATATGGAGGGGGGGTATATGGATGCATATGATTGTGCTCCATAAGAAGAAGAGTAACCACCCATGCTCGGTTGAGAGTACCCATGAGACTGCTGTGGAGGATAGTATGGTGCTGATTGGTATTGGTATGGGGAGTAATAAGGTTGTGGAGGAGGGGCATACGAGTTTGCGTATGAGTGCGCTCCTGGTAACAACCCCTGGCCAGGATTGTTGTTGTTGTTGTTATGCCCAATCGTGATTGCACCCCTCTTGTCCTCCTCTCGTTCCATTGTCAATATCTGTAAAAAGAATCAAGAGATATATTAGTATCGGTAAAAGAAAATGGCACCAATAACAAACCTTCTTGGAAGTTGCATGCTAAAGAAGTTGCCTCTCTTATTTCAATAAAAACATAAAAAGTAAATGTAATGATTGGTTTTCTATCTTTGCTAGAAACGAAGTGTTAACTATATATAGTTTTGGTTCAAAATGGTCACCGAATTCAAAATGTCTAAGGTTGTAAAATATTGAATTTACAAAAGGGCATGTAAGCCTAGTGGTTACAAAGCCTCAAATCCTGATTTTCACTCTCCATAGGAACAAATTTCTTAGGATTTAACGGCATTGTCTTTTCAGTGGTAGGTGATGCTCCCATCGATAGCAGTCTTCGAAGATGCTCATAAGGGTAAGGTTTGCGTAGGGTGAGTGTGCATACATTTTGAGTGTCTGAGTTGTACCGTGTAATCGTAAAAAAATTGTTATACATGAGGAATAGGAGCTGCATGCATGCTGCCCTGCCGTGCTGCCATCTATCAGCACCATAGCTTCTTCCCAGCCACCACCGTAATAACCTCAACTCTACCATGCCACGGCCTAACTGGCTGGCCTCGTGTATACGTCCCCACACTTGGTGGTTCTACCTGCTGGCTCTTTGTTAAACACCGAACTAATACTCCAGTAGACCAACTATTGTTCCACCATTATATCTTTATGTCTCTCGTTCTCAGCTGGGTTCAAAGAAGCTCTAGCTACTAGCGCTACAACTAAATGGAATCCACCTAAAACACAGAGTTCACCCCGTCGAGGCAGAAATACTGGTCCCTTGTCATGCGCGCATTCCACACCACTTGCACAATTTAATCCCACACAGTAACCAGCTACTGATAACATCACTTAAAGACAAGTATAAATTTAAGAGAACAGGGATAAGTAAGCATACTAGAACAAAGGAGAGGATTATTTGGAGTCTCGCAAGAAGGTGATGAAGCTGACCGGTCTTGCCGATGGTTTTGTCTGCCATGGAGGACGGGCATTACTATTTAGGATTCGGCAATTGGTAGCCAGCATTACTATTTAGGATTCGGCAACTAAAAGTGTCTCTCCGCATATTGGACCCGTACGCAGTGTCTAATTGAGGAGCCAGAAAAACCATTAATTACTAAACGTGGTTGCGGTTAGGTGGATGGATAGTAAGGTTTAATTTTCTCAGGATTTTAGTTAGCACTTGCCTGAAAACAACAACACCTCACAGCCTCAGAGCTGGAAAAAGTGTAAATTAAAGAATGGATGATAGGGTCGAATATAGATCCAGTCTCAAATAATCGCAATGGAGCATCAAGACATGGATCGAGATATGGAATAAAGTTGGAATAATGACCGTGAGAACAAACCACGCATCGTCATTCCATTCGCAATAAGAGAACCCCAGGTGAGATTTATATCTCAAATGATAGAAAGCAGATATAATTAGGCATGTATAATGGGAATGGAATACCGTTGACCTCCGGGTCAATTGAGTATATGCTTTTCAACTGTAACAGTTACAAGAACGTTATGCACACTAAGGCACATCAAAGAGCAATGTGTAAAAACCTCATGAACAAAATCAATGTCCTCCTTCTAACTAGTTGCACAGCAAGTAACTATTAGTAGTCCAAAATAGAAATCTTATAATCTTATATGTAATAATTGGAGACTTCTTTTGAGGCCTCCACATTGTAGTAATTATAAAAAAATCTTAGATTTAGATCTTAGTAATTATAAAAATAAAAACGTCTAGCAATCAGTTCTCTAATTCTTACGGTTTCGATAGATTGATCATGACATAGCAATCATTGTAGTAGATTTAGATTATTTATATTATTTTCCAAGTTTATTTGCAATAAAGATTACACTCCAAGCTTGAGAACTTCTACTCGAGTAAACCTGGACAAGCACGAGATAGGAAAGGCTACAAGCATGAGCAGGCATCCAAAGCAATTCTGCCAAACCAGATTTTTATTCCACATACATGACACTGGCAGTGGTCACCATGTGGATAATGATTAGCACAGTGATAATGCGCTGCAGTAGCTTGGTCAGCACGTGCCGATTGCCAGCAGACTGCTACGACGTCGATGCTGATGGATCGTGATGGACACAACCATGTGTTTGTGGCCACACTGTTCCATCGACCGCCGGCGAATCGAAACACCATCTGGGTGAATGTGGAAGTGCTTGGTCCGTAGTTTCTTCATGAGCGGTTTAGTTGCACAAGCCGATTAAGGCAAATATATCCAACTAATTATTCAGAATTCAACCTGTTTCTCGATGAGAACAAGGGAACTAGCAGATGGTTTGTATGTTGGAGATTGGAAGACTCATATATGTATATGCCTGGCAAATTAAGAGAGAAAAGGTGAAGAACAAACAATTTCAGGTATGATTATTTTTTCTGTGTACAGCTAACATAGTATTGGTATGATGTACATTCTCACATGCACTTGAATCCTATGGGGGCTATAATTTTGACTTTGATGAAAGCATAAGAGAGGACTTAAACATCTCATCAAATTAAATGGTATTAATAATTATTTACATGCCATCCATGCATAAGAGTCATTTTTATATTTCTTTTATGGTATAATATCCTTTCAGAGACACTTGTGAGTAGCCAAAGATTAAAATACAATGATACCAATGAAAGCATGCATTATCTTCCTTGTAAGTGTGAAATTCGGGTAATACCATACTATCATAGCATGTAGTATCTATTTAGTATTGTTTTTAAGTATAAGATAAAATTTCTTTCTTTCTTGTGTAATGAGAGTACATATGCCAAAGGGCATCCCATGTACTCAATTATGGATGGATATGCTTTTGCATAACATTGGTATCGATCATATTTCTTTTTGTTTGAGTGGAATTGGATGATCATCTTGCAATTTGACAACACATCGAAGATGTGAATAATATGTTTCTTTGTCTTATACTGTGGAAAATTGTTCTCTACCGGCGGTGCTTGTTCCTATGTTCAATAGATAAGGATCAACTATAATTTGCATGTGCTATAATTTTAATTGTGTACGCAAGCTAGCTAGATCAACTGTGATACCAATTTATGAAATAGTTTACGATCAAGTATGCGATGTATTAGGATATTTATGGGGATAAAGCATCAGCATTATTATATAATATGCATCTTATTAGTTAGTATATTGATAAACTGAAACGAGGTTGGTAGTTATTATGTCTTAAACTTAAACTTTCAGAACTTTTTGTGAACTGAGCTATAATTGTTTCTTGATAAAAACTAAAACTCTAATTGGATAGGTTGTTTACGCAGTTTCTTTTGGAAAGAATATGTATTTCTTTTTCCGTGTGGATGATATGAGTTATTACCGTTAGCGGCAAGAAGGGTATGTGTTTGCATGTATGGCCCATGTTGCTATTTTCTTTTTGGTCCCCTTTGCTTAGTGGATGCCTTGTCAGATGGCAATGGAGCGATTCCAATTTTCTTCTTTTTGATAAGTTAAGTAGAGTGATGTGTTCATTGTTCTTTCCTATGGAAGAAAATCTTTGGTCATGGTCAAGGTCATAGGTCAGGAATTTTTTTAACCTTGCAAGATCCTTTACCTATGAATCAGTCATTAAGAACGTGGAATGTCACCTCATGAGTCTTGTTTTATATAATTATTATTGAGCAAAATGAGCATGCAGAATAATTCTTTCTGTGATAGGATTGTAACTTTATGAGAAATATATATTAAGATAACACAATACATATCCAGCAGATTACATGTCTAGGCTTCGAATTCAGATCCTCATCACCCACTAGCTTCAGCACCCGGTAATAGCAACGTTGTGAAAAGGGTAAATTCCACCTTACTCCCTCATAGTATCCCCAAAGTCCAGATACTCCCCTAAACTATCATTTGTTTTTTTTTTGTCCCCACAAGTTATTAATTATGTTTATCTTTCACCCCTAACCCATTTACTAATGCCATTATGCTGACGTGTACTAGGATTAACCTGTTCTTGCCCCTTTGTCAGACACGTGGATCTCCTGATGTGGCAGGTGAAGGCATAGGACAAATCTAGGGGGCCATACGCATTTGTGTGTGCCCCTGCTTTGCGACCTCTCGTCTTCTTGACTATTCCATCTCTCTCTATCTCTCTTACAGTGGAGCGACTCGTTGATGGTCGTCGGAGGCTGCACTGTCCCCTTGAGTTACCTTGTCCCTTCTAACCTTCTGATTAATTTCTTATGTGGACTCAGGTCTAGTGATTTTCCCGCTGTTCTTAGGGTTTAATTGAGATTGAGGTTCACTTTTAGCCTCTATTTTGGTTTCCTTCAATTTAGGTGTGTAGTTTGCATTGCCATTAAAGACGTACTTTAGGTGGCACAACAACCATAAGAAACATGGTTTCCATTACAATGTGCTATGTTTTGATGATCCAAATGTTGATATTCTATTTCTGATGAAAATCTGACACTACAAAAAGGAACACACACGCGCGTGCACACGCACACACATGAAAGCACATATGCACACACTCATACAGATGAGCATCTCTCTGTGACGAGAAGACAATTTCTTGCTCTAACCATCCAAAGCAAGTTGCTATTTTTCTGTTCTTCCTCTTCGTCAAAACACAAGACACAAAAAGGACTGGTCGTCGCATCAACTTTTCATATGCTAATAGAAGTTAAATTCTACATAGGCATTATATTAAGTGTCATTCCCACCTTGTGACACTTAGTCTTAATCCACTTTCACTGCCGAAACTTCGTGATACTTACCGACACTACCACAAAAAAGCATTGTAGTGGCAGGCAGAACTCGCTATAGCGGCATGTACGGTGGCCCGTCGATACCCCATCGCAGCTAAACATGGGAGAGTTGTAGCGGCAGGTTCCAAAGAACTAAAACCACCCGCTGCTGCAGCTAAACTGAAACCACGTGAGCTCGCTCCATGCCGTCCCAAACCGCCACTCGCCGCCTCCACCCTGGCCAGATCTGTCGCCCCGTGCGCCATCGAAAGAGTGAGAGGCGGCGGATCTGTCGCCCTATGCACCGCGCTGCCAGAATAGGGGGCAGGCGGTGGATTAGCCGCCCCGTGTGCCGCGCTGCCGGAAGAGGGGAGGCGGTGGATCTGCCGCCCTGTGCACCGCCGTCATGGAGGGGAGCCCGCGACCGTCGACTCCATGGAGAGGAGCTCGCGCCCAAGGCTGAGCCCACTCACGGGAGAAGGGCCGGCCACCCACGCTCGCCGGAGACGGGCCGGCCGCCCACGCTCGTCGGAGAAGGTCCCGCCGGGGTAGAGAGAGAGAGAGAGAGAGAGAGAGAGAGAGAGAGAGAGAGAGGGGTGGGGTGGCGGCTGAGGAATGGGGGCAGCGGGTGGATGTGAGAGTGGCTTAGGGTTAGGGACTATTTTTATACTAGGTGATGGCAGTGGAGGCCCGGAACTCAATAGCTACGGGCCGTTTTGGGCTTCATTGCTACAAATAAATATTAACGGCAGATGGTTTAGTGGGCCCCTGCTAAAAATAGATTTTTTTGTAGCGGCGGGTTATTTTGGACCGTGCCACTACAGATCGTTTTTGTGGTCGTGCAATATTCCATCCAACTCTATCATTGTCACAACGATCTAGTTGTCACAAAGGACAGTGCAATCCAAAAGCCTCATACTGTATGCACAATATACAAGGAAGAACACGAGACATACATACCTTTAAACGAGATTATTCAACATTCTCTAAACCAAACAAACTATCTGTTCAAATTTATTTAATATTCTATGAATCTGGACATTTAAAAACACCTCAAAGATCACAAATTAACTGGAATAGAGAGAGTATCTTTTAGTTGCCGAGAGGATGCCTTGTCAAATGGCAAGCCGGGGATACTTGTTGTATGTTCTTTTCTAACTATGTAACTTTTGAGGTCAAGGTCGGGTTATCAATCAGAAATTTTTGACTTCCAAGATTTGTTACCTATCATTAACTTCAATGTATCCCGATAAAGTTATCTTGATTTGTAGAAAGTTTTGTATAAAAACGCCGGCAGAATAACTCGCTTATTGTTTAGATTATTGCACTCGAGAAAAAATGGAAATATCTCTAGAAAGCATGAGATGAATCGAATAGGTTATACGCCAAGATACACTATATATATATATGAACAACGAAACAAGCATTAGCCTTTGCAACTTTAACTCCAGGTCCCTCTTCCACCCAACGGATTCCGATCCCGACAATACGTCACATAAATTTGGGGAACTGCTCTTTTTTTCTTTTTGTAGAAAAATGAACTGCTCTTCTTTTCTAGTGGAGAATCCCGACATTTATAACCGACCACAATATTTGTCCGATCTTTATCTCCCACATGATTGGAATTTAATGATATTGTAAGCCCCTCTCCCAATCGTTGTGGCAGTGACAAACGACCCAAGGAGACCACCTAAAGAGGAAGTGATGAGTCATGAGAAACAAATAGAGACAATGAAAATGGTAACATACACAAATGGAACGTGTATTGAAGTACAAGAATGTCTCGGACTCGGTTGATGTCCATTGATGATATTATTTTGACCTAGTCAATTCGTTCATGCATTTGTGAGGTAAATATTGATATATGTTTAAAAAAATTGACTAATATATTCTTTTAACTATAAATTGACATTGATCAGTCAAAATATTAAATAATTTTATCAAAATCACAATTCATTGTAAATGATGAATGCTTTTTAATTTCTTTTATCTTAACACTACATCAAAAGGCTTCAAGGTTGTCTATTGTCAACATAGATAGCAATCGGATTTCCAAACCGACATGTGTGACAACGATTTGGAAGAATTTGGTGTCCGAAATATCCGACAGTCGTATTTCAAATATTGTTCATGTTCTCGGGTGTGATGGTTGTTAAAACCGACTCACTACACTTCAAGGAATCTTTGTTGCCGATAACAATGTACTCCGCCGTAGCTGTCGGCACCGTGCAGTCATCCCGGTGCCATATTGGGATGCGTCACCACCGGCGCACATGTCCATGGCTGTCGAGTTCGTGGTGTCCAAGGTGTGACCACAGCTCCACGGCTCGATCTGGTCGATGACCTTTGGACTCGCTCTGCTGCGCCGTCGAGGTGATGCGGACCAACGCGTCCCATAATGACGATCGCATCATCTTCATGTTGCTCAAACTGCTTTGTGTGTCTTCATCAAGTTTTCTCCTGGAGTGCACGTTTGTTCCATCTCTACTAGAGCAGGGGCAATGTGATGGACCTATCTCTTCCTTGCTCCTCTTCTATTGCAGAATTGGTGACCAACATATGGCAATATTTGTTCGACGATGATGGTAATGTACTCTAATGATGCGTTTGATTTCGGTACGTGATTCTCTAAACCGAGTAGGCAATAGGTCATATCATCTGCGAGTAACTTCTCCTTGCTTTCGTGTGCGATATGGCTTATGGTATCCAATGCATGGTTGTGGACATGTATTTATCGGTTAAATTATTGTCACTGAATTGACATTGTCGCTAATGTGGAATTTGTCATCGCACGGTGGTATTAGATTTCTGCCGTTGTCAGCCACATTCTAGATGATCTATAGAGTCGTCTTGAAGATGCTTCTCTCGCCGGATCTGCGCGTCCCCACGCGAGATTCGGTGAGGTCGGACTCGGTTCCGACGTGTCGACCACCTCCCTCCATCCACACAGCTCTTCCACCTCCCCCACCCTCCCGGGCCAAGATCCGAGCAAACCGGTGTCGAATCCATTGGATTTGGCATCTCCCGTTCACCGCCCCCATTACCGCCTCCTCTACGCCTCGTGGAGTAGCATCCCACACTCCCCTAGTTTCACCCCTCGGGCCATGGCCACTCTTCCCCACCGGACCTTGGGGATGAGGGCCCTGGCACCGTCGTGGAAGACCGCCCCGCCGACCACTGCCATTGTGGGATCCACATCATATGTGTGATTTGGTTACATAGCTAGGTCGTGACCTGTCGTCCGCCCCCTCAAGCAAGATGCCGCCAGCCCACCGACAACTTGTGCTTCATGACGACATCCGAGCACTTCAGCTAGCAGCAGCTTCACTTAACATCCGAGCCTCAACGCCAACAACAGTGCGCCCCAAGCTTGCCGACGGTACCTGTGCCCTCAACGACCACAACGATGACATGCCGTACTTGCCATCTATAGAAAGGTTGTGACCACTACGGGTGACCCATTTCGTGCGAATCGGGAACAACATGTCCGGCTAAAGATTCGCCACCTAGAGGTCAAAGATCAGCCTTCATTATGCGTCATGATGAATTACAACCACATCTACTTTCATCGACGATGGTTTTCCTCTACGGTTGCTTCGACCAACCTCAGCTATGACAGCGAGGGCCTCCCGGTGATTCTTCGACGACCAGCCCCTCGACATCCGCTTTCAACGTGTTGTTGTTACCTGTTTAGCGTAATTGCTGTTATGTGCTCAACATGTCCATCTATTTGTTGTACCGACGAACATGTGGTCTCTTGGCCTAGTGTTGTGCACATGTCTTCTACACTCTACCGGTTAGAGTGCTATTGCACTACTATGCTTTAAGTTAATATCTTTCCGGTTATAAAAGAAAGCTTTAGCTTTTCATGAAAAAAAAACAACAATGCTTCAGCTTCAGCTACTGCCACATGCCGACGTCGTCGTATCGACCTTCATGCGTGCGGGGAACAACGTTTTCTTAGTGCAACAGCCGGACGTTCATACTTGGCTCATTGCTGCCTTGGAATCTACCGTTGGTAGCCTGCCGTGGTGGGGTCTCCCGCATGGCACGGGCACATCACGGACGAGATTCACCTAGGGATGGTCATGGGTATCCGAAACCCGATGGTAAAAATTCTATTAGGATACGGGTATGGGACATGTATTATACCCATGGATAAAATCTTGTATCCGATGGGTAAATGGATTGGATATGGGAACCATAAACCCAAATCCGTGTACCATGAACCCGATATTTATGTTTGATTTATGGTTAATAACGTGAATTCATCATTTTTGTTGTAACTCTAATGCTCTATTAACACCATAAATGGATTAGATAATATACAACCTTATGTTATGTATGTGCTAGACAAAATTTCTTATTAAATTGCTAAAAATTATTGATCTATTAAGAACTTGTACAAAATATCGCGAGTACGAAAAACCTACGGATACCCGATTACCCGACGGGTATGGGTATGGGGTAAAACTCTAGCCTATCACGGGTATGGGTAAGGGTATGTATATAGTTTACTTGAGACGGGTATGGGTACCGGATTACATGGAGCGAGGACAGCATAAGCATGTCGCTTGGATAGTACCACACATTAACAATTATTTTTCTTTTATCTACATGTTACAGAATTCTTAAAAAAAATAACAAATAAGTTCTAGTACAAAGGGATAATTGCATACACCACCCCATAAGTCACATGGAGTTTGAGATTCCCACCCATAAGTCATTTTGTTACAAATCTCCATCCACCTAGTGCATTTTGTTGCAAAAACCACCCCAATTTGCACATGTTTAATTGTTTCAACTTGTTTTCATTCATTTGGAGCAACGAGTTGTGTGCTCGTCATATTTATAAATTTTTTGGAGTATAATCTTCATACTTGTTTTTAGAGAACATGTAACAAAAAATACGAATTTGAATTTAAATTTGAATGGTATTTCAAATAGTTTATGAATAATATAAATTCAATTTTTCATGGAACTAAGATGAATTAGATTCTTTTAAATATTTTAATAATGTTAAATTCAGTTAAATTTGATTTTGTTCAAAATTTACATTGATGAAAACATATCAAACAATTAAACATGTGCAAACTGGGGTGATTTTTACAATAAAATGTACTAGGTGGTTACAACAAAAAGACTTATGAATAGGAATCTCAAACTCTATGTAACTAATGGGGTGGTTTATACAATTAACCCTAGTACAAATCATGTTGACAGAAAGTTTTCAAACTTCCAATCACGTCGGTTGATCTTAACTGATGACCACATTTTTGCTTACCAACAGTATCGGTAAAGAGCTTCCACGAGGATAGTCTTCAAATGGTGAAATTCTATCGGGTTGCAAGCAATCGGATAAAGCACCGTAGGAGCAGATATTCAGGGACGGCCATCACGAATAAGTACATACTCCCTGATCGTGATCAACACACGTTTTATCCAAAGCATCACGACTCCTCGTCTTCATCGTAGCGACTCCAAAGTTTCCAGAGAAGCTCGCAACAATATAACCCAACAATAATGATGCAACTTTCGCGTGACAAGTCAAGGAAGAACAAAACCAGAACATAACAGAACTTAAAGAGCTCTGTTTTTTGGATGGACCCTACTCTACGTTCCGACTACGTCTTCCGACTCGAACATCGTTTGCGCGCATCACAGAATGATGGACTCCTCATTACAACTATAGCTAGTCGTGAAGCACTTGTCGTTGTTGCCGCAAAGTAATCAGCCTCCACCGTTTTTTTGTTGCCGCAAATTAATTAAACTGAAGTCTTTATTATCCCTGTCGAAAAGTAATCAATCTACGCCGTCCTTGTCCTTGCCTTCTGGGCTTGGACTTGGGCTTTGTTAAGGTCGATCTCGGTCAGAAGTATCATCATACAGATTCACAAGACGAGATTCTTAAAAACCGTCATGAGTAGAGTCATAGTGATGACACTCTCTCTTATCCCATGACACTCCATCTCTTCTCTCTCATACCATGTCGAGTAAATTTAATGCTTATAACACTCCTATGATACTCCCATTGAGATTGGCCTTAGTCCAAACAAAACCAAACAAAACCACGTTGATGAGTTGACAATGCCCCTGTACAGGTAACGCCGTAGTCGGAATATGCGGTGTGTGAAGCAATTCCATTTTTGGATGGTATCAACGCACGGCAACATTATACAGTATCAGAACAACATTTCAGATAGAACTTCTGTCTTAAACATCAGTACTCAGTATCAGCCAAGCAAAAAGAATTTTCTTTCGGTGGAGCATGAAACGAATCAGCATCAAACCACCACAAAATAATCTTCAGAACGTATCTATGCGCAGCAATCCCCACGGGGTATCGGCAATTGGTTATTCGATTAATTATTAGAACACCGTCTTGTCACTCGCACACAAGCCAGCCAGAGTACCGAAATATAGAGTGCAGATGAACGATCACCCAGCTAAATACATCGCAAAGGCATTACCAACAACACCCGTCAGTCCTGAAAGCCGACAGCCATTTAGTACAATCCACCATTTCATTACTTCCACTTCTTGAACTTGCCGCCGAACATGCCGTGGCCGTGCTTGCCGTGCTTGAACTTGCCGTGGCCATGCTTGAACTTGCCGTGGCCGCCATGACCATGTTTGAACTTGCCGTGGCCACCATAGCCATGACCGTAGCCTCCATGCCCTCCAAAGACCCCATGTCCTCCGCTGTGGCCGTGAGAGAGTTTGTGTGCACCATAAGCAGCAGCTGCAGCAGCGGCACCTCCAGCTAGCAGTGGCCCCATGTGGTTCCCTCCATGGCTGCTACCATGACCTGCAACCATGAGTGTGTCCATGGACATTCAATTAGTTTCATTTCACCATAATGACAAATCGACAAAACATAACTATTGAACTTCCTAATGTCGTTGGACAAAATTTGATTCACAGTATAGAAAATGGATAAACAAAACAAGTAAATGTATCTCCTAGAAAAGCAGAAAGCCAATAATCCTCAACGACTTATAAATGAGCAAATTGAAGAGCAGATCATATGACCAAGTATGGCATGATATATCACTTTCTATTTGGAAAACTGAAAAACAAATGAAAGGGCTTCAGAAACTAATCACAGAATTGAAGAGCAGTTCATACCACCCTGGTGAGATCCGCCGGGGTAGCCACTAGGAGGATAGCCACCGTGCTGTGGGTAGCCACCTGGTTGAGGGTACCCATGCTGTGGCGGGTAAGCCCCAGGTGCAGGAGGGTACGCTCCAGGTGGAGGAGGGTACGCCCCGGGGGAGGTGGGTATGCCCCCGGGGGAGGTGGGTACGCCCCTGGCTGTGGCGGGTAGCCTTGCGGAGGGTATCCATGGGGCGGGTACCCATGGCCACCGGCGACGCCGTGCATCAGGTTGGAGAAGAGCCCCTTGTCACTCTCGTCATGCTTGTCCTTCCCTCCTCCCATTGTCTCCCCAAGCTACCTGAAGAAAGAACAGACAGAACAAGTTACAAATGTGAACATTAGAAACTGGGACACATATACAAAATGCATTGCAGTGGGCAAGGGATCATAAAAGATTCTAGTTTAACATTGTCATTTAACCCAGAATTAGCAGCCTACTGAGGTAACTAGGCATAACAAACTGGAGGAAGAATGCCATAGTGGACTTTTTGATATTGTACAAATTAACCGCACTCAATGATCAGTGATGGATGATCAGTAGCTTCACTTTGGACATATGGCATCTACCTGGGAACCTGAGGCCTACTCCCATCGCTTTTTGTGCTAGATTAAAGATTAAAACAGAACAGCCCAAAACAGAGTTCTAATTCTCCTTTCGAGGCAATCGATTCAGTAACCACTGCATCCTACTTCCTAGTGCACATTTGAACATACAACTGAACCACTAGTCCCAACCATTGGATCTCCTTTAAATCCAGACGAACCATGAGCAAGCAGGAAATTAATTAATCCTAAACGATTGTAGAAATACTCCCGACACAAAGTAAGATCGCCTGGTTACACTGATCAAACTCTTCAATTTAACCAAATCAACGAGCATTTTGAACTCTTCCTTCCAAACCATTTCTTTCCAAAAAAAAGAAAAATCCCCTCTTCGTGATAAATTCCCCACTTCCAACAATACCAAACAGAGGAGGTTTGCAGGATCACTCGCACCAGGGCCTAACTAATCAACTAACCAGCTCTACGGATCGGCAGATCTAACCGAACTATCACCAGGATGTTTGATTTGCTACTCGAAAGGGGAACAAAAGAAAAAAATCAACCAAACGCACCGCCTCCACATACCCGAAAAGGAAATAACAGAGCAATCCTAACCTAGAACAAAATATCTACTACTATAGGCCAACAAGGGAGCGCAAGGGCGAAGAGATTAGGCGTACCAGACGACGGGAGCTCCGATGATCACCAGCACCAGAAGCAGGGAAGCAGCCGATCTCGCGGATGATCCTGTGGGCGACGAACTGGTTTGGCCGTTCCCCTCTGCTCTCCCAAGGCTATATACACGGGAGGAGGAGGCGACACGGAACAAGGCAAGTTTTTCGGAAACGCGTGCCGCCGCGTCACTGACTTGCTGGGCCCTCACGAGTTACTTGCGATTCCGGGTGGATGGATAGGCTTTGACCTTGGCCCGCACCGTCGCCGCCATGTGGGACCGGTTCGCACGTCTGCGCGTCCCGAGCGTGTCGTCGTGGTCCCGTGGACGTTGGAGGAAGGAAAGTAACGCGACGAAGGAACCCACCTGCCCCACCAACCGGTCCCATCTTGCAGCGAGAAACCCGGACGCGGTGACTGCATGCGAAGATATTTGCGTGTGATTGACGTCCTACCGACGCGTGGAAGTGGAAAGGACGGCGGAAACGGTTCATGCGATTTTAGATTCGTTACGGAGCCGGGGCCTGATAATTACGTGTTTGGTACGGCTCTACAGCTGAACTCCAGGTAGGAGCAGGAGCTGTTTGGAGCCGGTCAAACATCTTAGCTCCAGAACTCTTCGGAGCAGTTAACTCTGAGGTGTTTGACGAGTTGTAGTTCATTTTTTCCAGAGTTTCTCCCAATCCGTTCCCACGATCAACAAAACATGGAGTTCCAACAAATTACAAGCGCTGCCACCGCCTACATACAAAAAACGGTTCGTTATCTTTCTCGGATCTTCTCTCCCGCGATTCCTCCCGACCGCTCGCGTCGCTCCTCACCACCGCTCCTCTTCGTCGTCCGTGCCGTCGCCACGGGCCGTGCCGGTCCTCCCTGCTGCCCGCATCACGCCACGGGCCCGCCGCTCATCCCCGCCTCCCGCGTCGTGCCGCTCCTCCCTCGTAGCCCGCGTCGTGCTACGGGTCGTGCCGCTCCTACCTGCCGCCCGCGCCGTGCCACGAGCCCGCCGCTCCTCCCCGCCTCCCGCGCCGCACCACGAGTCCGCCGCCGCCGGCCGGGAATCTTGTCGGAGAGGTCACTCTCGGCAAGCTCTAGCCTCTACAAGAAGGCGCGACCGGCTCCCACTCCTCCGCCCGAAATCCTTTCTTATTGGTAGGAATTAGGGTTAAACCTGTTTATCGGTTCCTAATCTTTTTTCTCTAGAGCTGCTATCCAAACACCACCCCTGAATGCTGGAGTTTTGGAGCAGAGCTGCTTCACGGTGGAGTTTTGGAGCGGAGCTGCTCCATGGTGGAGTGGAGCCATGCCAAACATACGTCCTTAGGGTCCGTTTGGTAGAGCTTTAGCTCATGGAAAAACAGACTTCGACTCCGGATGCTCCGGATTATCGGTCAAAACAGTTTATCCGGCTTATTTCAGCTTATGCAACTTATGCGATCAAATCGTTTGGCAAAACAGCTTATCTTGTCCGTTCGGAAACAAGGTCTGTGAGTGTGAGCTATGAAAAGCTGCTATTTCCAGCTTCACCATCCTAGTACAAAAATGAAAACAGTTTACAACGACTTATGCCCAAAAGCACTTCTTTCAACTTCGTTCTTTGGTACGACTTGACCTGGGTCCCTTTGGTACGACTTCACTAGCAGCTTCAACTTCAGATTATAGGTCAAGAGGAGGTCAAGATTATAAGTCCGTGGAGCGTGCGCGTGGTGGAGGTCAAGAGGACCATGGTGACGACGGCCTGGTTGTGCGATGGCGGCACGGTTGGGGCGCTATGGTATCCAGGGCGGGGCGTGCACGTGTCCATGACGCTGCGCACGATGGTGGCGCGGCCGGCACGGTGTGACGGCAAGCGACGTGGGATCCGGCTTGAGAGAGGGAGCTATTTTCGGAGTCGAAGAATAGTAGAACCGGAAGAAATCTAGCATGGTGTTCACCATGCCGGTGACGACGAGGCCTTAGGGCTTTGTTTAACTTGCTGAAGGTGTCGCTGAAGGGTGGCTCTCCGTCTCTAAAGACGTATGAACGAAAGCCTAGATTTGGCTTACTAGATCAGGTGACGGTGGCGATGGCGATTAAGCATCATGACCTTCCTGAAGGCGCCAACCTTATTTCTGTGGACTCCATGTCGTGTGGTTGTTTGTGTGTGTCGTGTTTGTTTGTGCGGGTGTGCCTGTGCTATGGGAGTGGTTGTGTGTGTCGTCGTGTTTGTGAGTTTGTTTGGATCATTACGGGTTCTTATCCCGTTCTCTTGCGTTTTCGAGAAAAAAACTTGATCCCAAAACTCATGCTGCCACAACATCATTTACACATAGTACTATCGGTGCCTGTTACCTAAACAGGATAGCACAATGCAAACATTCTGACATTGGTGGTTCCATTACAGTACAACAATTCACAACATCAACACATAGTATCGGCGGATGGTTATTATCCCATTGCTTATTTCTCACTCGTATAATACCTATATGAATAGTAGTGTATCACAAAGCCATTCCCAACAATCATGCTCTGAAAGGCCTACAAGTATGATCAACCATAAGCCAGGAGACAGGAGGAGCATATCACTTCCACTTCTTGAACTTGCCGTGCTTGAACTTTCCGTGGTGGCCAAAGCCGTATCCGTGGCCGTGGCCGTGACCATGCTTGAACTTGCCGTGCTTGAACTTACCATGGTGGCCATAGCCGTGGCCGAAGTGGCTATAACCGCCATGGCCATACCCGTAGTGGTGGCCGCCGTAGCCATGGTGGCCATGCCCACCATATCCTCCATGATGGCCGTGAGAAAGCTTGTGTGCTCCATAAGCAGCTGCTGCAGCAGCTGCTCCCCAAGAAGCAACGACGACCCCATCCCCCACCATGATGGCTGCTTCCATAACCTGAAATGACCATGACATGATCGTCACCGTTTTGGTTGATAGCAAAAGGAGCAGATACAATCTTTGATTTGGAAAAATAGAAAATTAAAACTAGCACAATTACTTTAGAATAATTTGACTACTAATCCAATAATTGAAGAGTAATTCGTACCGCTGGGGTAGCCTGTAGGAGGATAGCCACCGTGAGATGAGTAGCAGCCTGGTTGACTGTACCCGTGGTGAGGAGGAGGGTAAGCAATTGGCGGTGGCGGGTAGCCTTGCGGAGGGTATCCGTGATGCGAGTACCCATGGCCACCGCCATAACCATGCATCATGTTTGAGAAGAGCCCCCTGTCACTCTCATCCTTCCCTCCTCCCATTGTCTGATTTCCCAAAGCAATTCGTTACAAGATTGGAAACAGTCAGGAAATTGAACAGTGCAAAGATCTTAAGTAACATGAATGAATGGTTATGTTCCAGTGACATATGGAACCTGACGAAGGTTGCTAAAAAACGGAAACAAAAGACTGTTTTTTCTTTCCTTTTTTTTTCACTACTCCCACTTGGTATGAAATCAAAGAGTTACTGCCAGAGTTGCTGGCAAATAGCTATGCAATTGAGTCATCGGATCTATCCAACATAGATTAGTCAGATAAACTATGATGCTGCAGGGAAATATTTATAAACAACTGAGTATTTCTCGAAATTGGTATGATCTTTTGGTTGCAAAAATAATAATTCAACCACTGAAACTAATAACTATATATATAAGAAATAGACTTTTTGAACCATATATTAAGGTGTGACCATAATTCCTCCTCTACGGTCCAGGAAATCTCAAATTTACAATAAACCCACACTTCTGATTTCGACATGGCCAAACATAGGAGGATTTCAGCATGGTCCAATCCACCAACCTCTATGCAGAATTACAGATCAATCGATCTCCCCATCTCCCAAACAGAAATGGCAGAACAAAAATGATCACTAAGTACTCGCCGACAACGGAAATTAAGCAGAGTTTTAGGAGGCATAAACATTTCGCGTACCAAAAGACGCCAGCTCTGACGATCAGCAGCAGAGAGAGATCTTGTTGATGGTCTTGTGGGTGGGTGATGGACGATGGTTTGGCCGTTCTCTTCTCCCAGTTGTGGTTATATTCTTTGAAGCAACTTGTCCCTGCTATATACCCGACTTTGATTTTTTTTCCCCTTTGAACAATGCGAATTTATTCGCGCGTTGGGTGGATAGGCTTTACCTTGCTGCCATGTGATCGAATTTGATTGTGGACGAAAACAACGCGATGACGGAACCCACCAAATCCATCCACCGCGCAGTGCATCACCGAATAAACTTGAGGGGTGACGCACCAAGAGATAATTTGCGTTCAATCAACGACGAGCCGACGCGCGTAAAGGACGGAGGATCGATTGGTGCGTTGGCCTTGACCTTAAGCTGGGCCGAGGACCGGAAACGGCGCTACACCTCTCTGCCAATTATTGCCACCGTTGATCTCACAAGTCCCTCTGCTTCTCGTCCAACGGAAAATACCTGGTTTCGATAAAACGGAACGACAGACTTTGAACCTGGCAGCGAGCCATCAGCCAAACTTTGGCATCGATGGTTTCTTCTTGGCTGTAAAGAGTCAGCTGCTGCTAGGCAAACAAGTCGCTTTTGATTACCATGGCCATAACCCTTTCGAATGACGACTGTGCCCCTTTCACATGGCCAAACAACTTGGATGTTCATTTCATCAGCAACTTTCTTAACCGAACAGCTGACATTCCGGCATTGAGCGGTGAGCCCATCCTGTAAATTCTCTGAATCACCCTGAAGTGTTATGACTGGGATGAGGCCAAGCTATTGCAGCCTAAGTACTTGATACAATGACTGCAGAAGTAGGTACTAAGTCGTCACGAACTTAACTAACCCTTCCTCATAAACTGTCTGTTTAGTTCTTGACCATAGAAGGTGAAAACTGGTAGAAAAATAATCTTAATGCTGTTATGATGGCATCAGACACACTGGAACCGGAAGGTCCTAATCTGAACCTTTTTTTTACAGAAATCCTAATCTGAACTTGACAGCAAACATACTATGACACTGTCATAAGGCCTGTAACTTTGCTCCAATCACTGCTTAATTGGAAAGTTTCTCTCATCGAATAAATGGTGCTCTGTTTTTGGATACAAAGTCTTACATTTCGCAAGTCAAATCCTATATTCCTATATTCCTGACAACCAAAGTAATGGGGACATGCTATGCACAATGGTATGTTGCTGATGTAGAACAAATAGCAACAGGAAAAAGAGAATTCGAGTGTGTTGTTTAGCCGTGTATAAATCGCAGAAAAAATTGAATGTAGTTTGATAGTTGGGAGAAAAATTAGGAAGAAATTAAGAAAATTTGAGAAGTACTACATGGATAGTCGAGAGAAAATTTGAATGCAGTTTGATAGTCGCATGTTTTCAATTCCTTTTTTGCACAGAATAAAATAAATAATTTACTGATACTGAGAGATAAGAATTACTCAAATGTGAGAAGCAGAGAACTCCGTACTTGCAGCAGATGGCAAATCCTGCTTCACCTTGCTCTTGCCTCCAGTCCTCACCTGCGGCTGCGGGCAACACCGGCGGCCAGCTTGGTTCCCTTTCCGCGGTCCTGCAGCGCTCGTCGCGGACGATCCTTCATAATCGGAAATCGGAGCGTGGAATGCAGCTGCCAGAAGTGCTACGGGCGCAGCGCTCGTCGCGGAGGGAGCTCGCCGGGGAAAGCGGGGAACACGGTGGAAAGGCCCATCGAATAATGGAACTACGGAAGGGCCTATCTGATGATTTGACGGCTTGCGCTGTGATCTCAAAGTTTTTCGAAACAGTCCCTAGATTCCATCACGACCATTATCCGCGATCCAATATTATGCAGTATGGCCCCCTAGTTTTAATCGCACCTCCAATACTTTACATTTCACCCCCTGTAACGGACGAAATATTTTGTATATTAGTCCTATTGTGCCCCGGCGGACAGAGTTTAGTCCGTTCGCCGGCCGTACTCCGGCGCCCGGCAAGCTCGTCGAGCATGGCTTCCCACTTGCTCGTAAGCACATCTTACTGTATTTTCTTCTGTTTTGTTTCCTCTCGCCGTTCGCCTGACCAAATGAACTCGCACGGGCGATTCCCCATTCCTGACTGCATGTATAAGAGAGATAACGGCGAGCTCTATCAATGGAGTGTTTCGCAGGTGGCTCACCTATGCCTGGGAAATTGGTTTCCCTGCTCTCCTTCGTGAGGGTGCTGAGATAATTGAGGCCGACGTGCCGCTGTCGCTTGGTCGTGCCCACGACCTGTTTGACGGAATGCTGCAGCCATACAATGCCAACCGCAGGATCTATTGCTCAGGTTCATGCTTACCTGCATCAAAACTTTCCTACTTCCACCACTTCGTCTGATTGGGCTTGCTGTCTAATTTTTTGTTTTCTCGTACTCATCTCTCTGGTCATGGTCACACGAACTCTGGAACGAACTGATCCCCTCATTAATTGCCTAAAATACAACGCAATATCTATTATTCACCCCTACAATTTTTAGTGCTTGTGTTTTAATTTTTTTATCCCTCAATGAACATAAGCTTAATTTCTCATGCTATTACATCAAATAATACCAAAATAATCATTCTGTTCATGGCACAAGTAAACTGCCCTTGGAATTTTAAAAAAAAAACTATTTCTAAGCTGTTCCTGTTTACAAATACAGCATACACATAACCCTTTTGAAAATAATCATCTGGTTAGCATATGCTAATCAATCTCTGGAAGAGCACCCCAAAAAAAAACTCGAAATAAATTGAATGAGGCATTCTAGCCTCAACCTACCATCTGCCATATCATCTAATTCTCATGCTAGCTTCATAATGAATTTGGTTCCACTTGGATGACCTTATCATCAGAACAATAGTCCATCAGACATTAGTTAAGAGTATATAACCACGTATTTAGTCATTGAACTGGCAAGCAGGAGTACCTATTTCATTTTAGTGAAGAATGCCATGTCGCTGTTCTGCTTCTGAAATGATGGATTTACACATGCAAACAATGACTGTTTCTTTTTCTTAGCTGGAAAGAGGAACATTCGGAGTGGCACTCTTGATTTAGTAGGGGCATTTCTCCAAGCGCTGGTAGCCTTGGGCGCAGATAAGCTTGTGCTCTTGAGTATATTTGACATAACCTTTTCGATTTGTGTTTGGAGCCCATTCACATTATCGAAACCAGCCTGCAGCTCATTAGCAACTTTGTTGTTCTCGTGCTTCATGTTTGACACCTCTCCCTGGAACTTGGCAGCCTGATATGGAGTGAATCTAGCTCCTTCCTCAGTATCTCCACCCATTTCCATGGCTTCTTCAATTTCCGCTTGTATGCTGCATAGGGAATCAAACCTATACTGGAGTTCTCCTTTGAACATTTCATTCTGTTCCAACCATACTTGCAAATCAATCTTGAGTTCTCTTAGTCTCTTTTCCGTAGCTTCTGTTTCAAATCTTGCAGGATGGTCAATCGCATAATCCATGTTTGCCTTCAGCTTTCTCATTCACTAGCTTACCAATGTCAGGTTGTAGCTGTCTCGTACTTGGCCTGAAATCCTTGTATCTGT
Source organism: Chloris gayana (assembly GCA_031894775.1). Classification (NCBI taxonomy): domain Eukaryota; kingdom Viridiplantae; phylum Streptophyta; class Magnoliopsida; order Poales; family Poaceae; genus Chloris; species Chloris gayana. The sequence goes on along the minus strand of JAUNZO010004684.1, from coordinate 11,056 downwards.
TGAAATGACATGCTGAACTTCATCAAGAACGCTAGGTTCTCCTCCATCAATGCATCAATGTCTCTTCTGAACTTTTCTCCAAGTGGAGAAGCATTCTCCATCTCAACAACACTTGTTGATTTGACGTCCTCCAGAATAATAATTTCTGGACTGGTAACAGCATCATGTGATGAATCCGCAACCTCAGTTGGTTTGATTCTTGAGTTAGCTTTCAGGCTAGAACTGGTTTCTGTAATCCTGGAAAGAGAGGATGTGCTTTGTGCTCTTTGATGAATATGCAAAAAGCTTGGAGTTCGTCGGTGTCCTCTAACCATCCCATCCTTCTCACTTAGGGACATGGTTGATTTCATTCGGTGACCATTAAACGATGTATCTTTGTAAGTAAAAGAGTTCAGTTGGTCACACAGTGCATGAATCTTCGCATCCTTCATTGCGTTGGTACTCTGTAGTTCACTTATCATGGCTGTCAACTCATTCAAGTATGCCTGGTTCTTTGCCTCCACTTCTGTAAGCTTTCTCTTCGCATTCTTATAATTTCGTAGGATGGAAGTGTACTCAGCTAATAAGACCCTTTCCTTATCTTGGAGTCCGTTCATAAGCAAATCATGCAGCTTAAGCATGCCATCCTCTTGATCTTCAATTTTAATAATATCAGGAATTGGACTTGTGGTCATATATGATTCTGCTTCTTTATTCATCTTCATATTCGGTTCCTTGTTATCCTCTGAAATAGCTGTTGCATGGTGTTGAGAAATCTTGCTTACTGTCCTCTTGTTTCACATTTTCTCCTGGACCATCAGGGAAAATGAAATGCATCTGTTCCAATAAACCTCCCTCATTAGAGTGCACATACGGTTGTGCGCTGCCATTGGTGCTAGTGGTAATTTCATGAAGATGCTCTGTTTCTTCATCGTTATTATCATTAGATGAATTATTTTCTGTTTTTCCCACATTGACTGATGCTGCAGCACAGATGGACTTATCTTCGAGTTTCCAACAGCACAAATCATTAGCTTTTTCTAGGTGGAGATGCTTTTCTGCTTTCAAGTCATTGTTAACACTAGATGACGGACTGTCATTGGGAAGTATAGATGTCTCTGGTACATCGTAATGTTCAGGAGATTCATAGACTTGTAGATTTGTTGCAGCTTCATCTGTTTCAGGATCTTCTGATGTGCTTGTTCTGTCATCCTCACCTGATGGTTCGGTGCCGATGGATGGTGTTGCTTCATCAGTCAGCATGCACCCAGAAACATCTTGGTGCTCAATTAAAGGTAACTGCAGCATATTAGAAATATCACAGAAACTATTTATTGTTTCTGTGAAATTTAAGTAGAATATTCTTTCCTCTGCATGGTAGGATCTCCTGGCGTTCTCCACTCTAATAAGCTCCTCTTCTGCTTCCTTGATCTTGTCAATTAATTCACCTGGGACATTTACTAATTCTGTCTTCTCTTCCTCCAGTTTTTGTAACAATATCTCAAGCTCATTGTTTTCCAGACACAGCCTATTTATCTGTGCTGTCTGTGAAGAAATCTTAAGCTCCAAATCCACAATTTTATTGACTAGCTCATCAATTTTCTCTGCTATCTCTTCCACATAACCATCAGAGTTCATCTGAAAGTATTCCTTGATCTTATCTACTGTTTCTTGCAGTTCAATTTTCTCCTGCTTTATGGCAAGCAATTCATATATCTTAACATTGACATCATTTTTAACATTCTCATGTTGTGACTTCCTTGGATATGATACGGATTTACCATGTCCTCTCATGATACCCTCCAGCTTCTCCCTGGCAACCTTGACTCTTTCGGATTCGGTGATTGCTTGGCTGAAGAACGTCCTCTGCTGTTCCTGAAATTTGATTATTGCATCCTCACATGATTTAAGAGCAGTTGCTGTCATCAAAGCCCGGGCCTCGTCATCCTCAATCGCTGCATTTTCACTGAACTCCTCTTGGAAGTAGCAAACTTCTTGCTGCATGTCATTGATTTGCTTTTCAAGGTCCCAGTACTTCGCAATTCCACTCTCGTAAGTGCTTTTAATGAACTCTTTCTCAGTCTGCAGGACTAATATCTCTTTCTGTAGCCTACCAATCTCTGTTTGTGCATTCTCCTTGCTGATTGGAGTTGCAGATTTCTTTCCTCCATTTTTCAGTTCTGATTTCCCACCATGCTTCTTCTTCATGAGTCCGTCCACCGTTGATTTGTGGATTTTGCGAGGATCAACCGTGGTAAATGCCTTGGGAAGATTGTCATCATCCTCTTCTAGCAATGCATACTGGACCTGGTCAGGGAAGGCAGTTGCAATGGTATGGTTTGCTTTGTGTAGCTCCCCTGATATGTGGTCATAGCGCTCAGCTAGGGCCCTATATGCTCGGTATGCCTCTTCCACAGAATCAATCACCTCTGGTCGCCGCTTGTAATACATTTCTGCCCTTTTCGCAAAAGAATCGGCTTCCTCTCCAAGGAGGAAGAGAATGCACTTGACTCTGTCTTCCATGTCTGCACATCCACTGCAATCTCTTAATAGATGAAATGCAATAATGTTGAAAGGTACAAAAAGAAATATTACCCCAAATCAGTATCCTAATGCAATTTCTATTTGAAGACACTATTTGATTGGAAAAGAATAATGCTAAAAAGTCAATATCATGCCAATGCAGTGGCTGGATTGTAGAATCACGTGTTGCAAAATGTTTTACAATACCCTGTGTCCCTTTTTTTGACCGAAATACCCTGTGTCCCTTTTTTGACCGAAATACCCTGTGCCCTTGTAAAAAATAAAATGTCTGGTGTCGCAGCACACAGCAATTGCAGTTTGTTTTATTTGATCGAGAATGACATGCAAATTTATATTTTGAATAACAGTGCTATATGTCTCACTACAAGACCAGCATTATGAACTAGCATGAAAAGGCCAATATTTGTCTCTCAGAGAACAACTCACAAGTTACAAATATGAACCTATGCTATGTATCAGCTTCATAACACCTGGAAATAACTAAGATTTACTCCATCTGTTTTTAAATGTTGTCGTTAGGATAAGACCTTTAGTTAAAAAATGAACTAGAATTGTTGTTCTAGCGGCAAAATTTGAGAACGGAGGAGTACGTATTTACTAGAAGTCTGATATCCTCGATAAAATTCTAAATTACACAACATAATTTCAGCATGTTTCATAATTGACAATCACTACCAGTGATGCAACTGATGATGCTAATGCTAGTTTATTTTCTTCGTTTTCAGGAAACAGTGCAAATTTTTTGAGAAAGAGAAGAAACTGTTCATGCAGATAAATATCTTCCCTGGTTGTCCAACAAAGCTGTGACAAGACAGAGATGAAGTATGAGCACATTATGATGGCATTTTGCTAAGATTTTGACAAACCAATTGGACCTGTGGTCTCAAGAAAGCCAAACCTTTGAGGCTGTTGTCCAGCCATTTGGACTGCTTGGTGCGGACATGGCTCGCCCACCACCACGAATAGGCATTGCTCGCCGCCCACTGCAGCATCCTATTCCAGCCTTGATTCAGCTGAGTTCTTCAGCCAAGTAGCTAGCCTCCCCACTCCTCTTCACCTTCCCTGTAAATTCATCTTGCCGAGCCTTTTCTGATCGTGCTGGTATTGTTGTCAGCTCAAACTATGAAGGATAAGAAACTGATGAGGATATCTGATCTTTAGGAAGATATTTGAGAAAGTAAAAAAAAATGTCGTGAATGGTCAATGTCTAGTACTTACATTTGCGATGTGGCATCACCAAGCCAGAGGACGAACGCGGATGCTTATGCTTCGATGTCAACGTAAGAGAGTAATTAGTTGGTGGTAGTGGAGACGAAGTGGGACTCTTCAGAGGTAGTCCCTGACTGGTGGGATCCTTGGCTGTGCTGCTCGGCACGTCGGCATGCACGCGTCTTGTGGCCAAATTTCTTATGGAAAAACACTTATGGACCGCGGTAACGTAGATTTGCTTGCTTTTGTGGTAAACGTAAATAGTAAAGAGCAACGTGGCGTGGGGTTTAGACTCCGGAAACGAGACAATGTGGGTCCCACAATCATATTGTGTCTTTGTCATGACGATCGTCTTTGCAATTAAACCTGACCTTTGTTTTCAGTGGGTGTAGAACATTGCCTGCCTGTTAAAGATGGTTGAAGACAATATTTTATGGGGCATTTGCAAATCTACCCTCATCTCAAGTCCAATTTTGATTTCGAACCTTTTTTTTGAGACTTTGCAGAATTGGACCTGCTTTCACCCAAGTTATTGCACGATTGTCCTGATTTTGATGACAAAACTGTAATTGTTCTGATCAAAATAGGGGTAACTATGCAAAAATTTGAGGTCCAACTTTACAAAGTCTCAAAAAAAGTCCAAAATCAAAATTAAGGTTTAAAATAAGGACGGTCATGCAATTGTTCCATATTTTATTATGAATGTTTGAGGACCTGCACACAAGAATTTTACAGGGTTAGTCAACTTTAGGGCCATCCTGACACGCCTGTTAAAGGCATCATCTCCCTAGTTTGCACCATTGCACCTAAATTCTATTTGCACTGAAATTTTTTCCAAGATATAGTATATTCAACAAACAATGGCAGTTCTTGTCCGTAACGTTTTCCTACAGATTTTTACACTAATCCATGGACAATGAAGAAAATCATCAACCTCATAGCCAGGTTCCCTTTACATTTATCCAAGACCAAAACAGAACAAGGGGGATGCTCTGTAAACACTGTCAAATTTACAAGTTTTTTTTTTGCAAGGGTCAAATTTGCAAGTTAACTAAGCAATCTCAATATGCAACATTTACCATTATGATACCGTTTGCGTGGTCGAACTGATAAAATTACTGAGGATCGAGAGGTATAAGATTGATGGCAGCGCTCTTTTCTGACTCGGCCACAGACGACGATGTGCGGCATGTTTGGTGTCGTCGTGGACCAGTCGAGCGAGCAACGTGCAGAACGCGGGGTTGCGGGCGGCAGAGCTCATGGCGTGCAGCGGAGGCGGCGGGCATCTTTGCGACCACCGCTGGTGGCCCTGGGTCGTGCCAGCCGTTCGATTGGCCGCGTGCGGCACGGATCGGTGGAGTTGACTGATCATTTGCTCTGCTCGTCTGAGTGAGCCGTCGATCGGATCGGTCGATGATGGCGCCTGCGTGGAAGTGTCGTAATAACTGTCCGGGCCTGGGTCCACGCAAGCTGTGGATGTCCATCAGACGCTCGCGGTTTTGCAGAGTAGAAATTTAAGTGCACGCTGGCTCAGGTTTTACGATGCCGGCTGTCCGGGCCAACGCAAGCAGTGGGATCACGCCGGCGTCGGAGCTCGAACATCCTGCGCGGCATTGCAGAGTAGAAATTTAAGTGCACGCTGGCTCAGGTTTTACGATGCTGGCTCCGTCCATGAGTGTAGGATTTGGTGAACGGGCCTTTGGCATGGTGGTGACCGGTGAGGCGCCGGAATAGCTTCTCTATTAGTGGGATTTGTGTCTCACCGGGGGCTTGTCTCCAGAGAAAAAACTCCTTCGCCTTCTCCGGTCAGGTAATGACTTGTGCCATAGCTCACACTGAAAAAACAATTAACTGTAAATAACCGTGTCAAATCGCATAAGAAACCTAACCAGACTAACTATGCTGAGTTTGTAAATAGTTGCTTAAACTCTACTATGGTACAAATGGGCTAGGGCCCTAGTGCAGATGTACTACTATGGCAATGATATTATCGAACAAATGAAACCCCAATGATTTCAATTTGCTGATACACACAATCACATCATATTTTGTTTGTATTATACCATCTATGCTTGCATTTGGAAAAAAAATACACAGCTCATGTAAATAAAAACAATTGTCAGTGAGTCAATCATGTTGGATCAATTATCAACTAGTTGAATAAATCTAATTAAACTATGTTTATGAATATATATATTAATATTCGCTCCGTTAAGCCAACACAAACAATTAACCAAACATCTTAGGAAAAATATTTGATTTTTATGGGGCATAGCTTATGTAAGTCCAAAATAATTTATAAAAAACATGGGGAATGCAATTCTTTCATATCATATTACCCATCATAACTTCAAAAATAAGGTGTTGTTTGGATTGATGGAAATAATGATGGATTAGGGAAATATGGAGCGGGGTGAATCTTATCCAATGTTTGTGCTTTGAATTAGGGAAATAGAGGAGATTAGGGTTTGGAGAAATAAGCCTGCTATTGGTGAGGACGTAACAAGAATAACACATTTTTTACCACTAAGATGAGTTAAAAAATCTAGTTTATTAGGGAGGTGCTTGACATGTTAAAGTAGTTTATACCATGTTGTGTAGTGTGAGTAGTATAAAGCACTTTTAGATAAATGAAACATACACATCATATTTATTGAAATAGGAGCTCTATTTTGCAGTATGTGAAACCTGAGTCATTTCTGCTCATAGCAAGGGAAGTGATTTACAATAATTGCAAGAGTGAATGTTATTTTGCTTGTAACTATGTGTTTTTTCTTATTTTGTAAATATATACATGTTATTAATGTTTGACTTCCTCGATGTAAAAAGAATGTGTTATTGAGTATTCTTTCAAGTTCATGTCTTGTTGCTACATTATCTAGCAATTCATACGATTTGCTGTAGAATTATTTGGTCACAAATCTGAAATATTGTCATCTTAATTACAATTCAGTTAATGGATTAAATTAGAATAAAAATTCTTACGATTTACCTGAGACACTTATCACATTTTAAAGACTTATTTGTATCTGTACATTGATTCTACGACTAAATCACGATCCATAGCTTTCAGGAACCATGGCTTCTACAATGTGTTATGTATGTTTATTGACTATATTCGACAATGACCATCCATATATTTTTTGTTTCAAATAGACTATAAGTGTGTGATTGGCAATGCCATAGTCATGAATTCTTCATCACTGTTACTTTTTGTGATCATTTGCATCTATAATTTATTTAACAAAATAAAGAGAAGTGTGTTTTCAAAGTAAACTATTACAAGTGATGGCCCTGGAGAGCTCTTAGGTAGCTTTAATAGGTAATGAGCACTTAAATTACCATGTGTCCTTCTTTTATGTTTTTTTCTAGATTTAAAATGTTATAGAAGATTTTTTTTGTTTTAGATAATATAATGTTTTATATAATAGTTTATCTGAGCAATAACAGTGCGATTAGATCTTAGCAAATGCTTCTTATCAGGCGACACAAAACCATGGTTGTGCTCCAAAACCATTGAAAATATTCGATACTTCTTGTCACTGCCAAGCTTGACAACAATATGTGCATCGCAACCACATCTGGATTCCAACATAATTGGTGACTTTCTTTTCTTTTTGGATTCATGAATACCTTTTTGTACGGTATCCTGTTTGTACCCTTCCCTTGAACAACAATATCGCTTGAATAATATGACATCATTTTGCTTCTTGTGCCCTCCAACACGAACAGAGAAACAACATTCATGTGCATATGATTTGTAAAACTTCTCAACATCTGTGAGTGTATCAAACATCATTCCAACCACAGGCTTCAAATGCTCTTTGCAATTTGTGTTGACTGTGGCACTTGAATAAGGAACCTATAGAAGTGTATAAATGTATGATCAGCAAACCAGATACACAGCAGTCCAACATGTTTACTGTGAACAAGAAAATGTATCGCACACATGTTCTTTGTAACTTACATCTTTACTAGGAGAAGATTCGGGCGGTGGTGTGCTTGGATATTCAATATGGGCTCCAACTCCGGTGTCGATGGCCTCAATAGAGACAGAACCAACAAGTATCTCCCTGGCGGCGGAGTCCATTGCGACGAAACGATCAGAAACGACGCTGCTGCAAGAGATGAACACGCCGAGACGCCGCTGCAGCAAACACCGCTGCAAGAGACGAACACGCCGAGACGCTGCTACAGGAGACGCCGAGACGCCGCTTCAGGAGCAACCCTACTGAAAGTGAAGCCTTCCAATGATTTGACGTAGCACAAGCAGTATTGTTCAAACTAATTAACTTGGCTTGTTAGGTGTTAGGCAATCGAGATGCTCCTTGGAGAATATTGGCCCACACGTGCAGTATAATACAGGAGACGATCGAGCGATGGATAATTAGTTCACCTGCCAGGCAGCATTATTGATCGGCAATCTCGATCTGCACTCGCGATTGACGTAGCTAGCTGGTCGCCACCGCCGCCATGTTGCCGTTGTTGCGGCCGTGAGGTGCCGCGATGATGCTGTTGCTGGACGCGGAGCTCGCGGCGACTGGATGGTTCAGGTTGGCGTTTCGATCAGAAATGACGCCGGCGTTTCTCGGTCCTGGGTGACGAGACGATACGAGCAGGTGGCGGTGATCTCCTGGTACTGTACGATTAGGGTCTTTGCAGGCGATGGCGATCTCCTGGTGCTGCACGATTGAAGTCTTCGCTGGCGGCGCCGTGATCCTTAGCGACGCGATTCTGGGCGAAGAAACGATACGGGCTCGATCGGCTTCCACGGCTCGGTGGTTCAGGCGGCGTCCTGGCTTGGCTCGCTGGTTTCGTTAGCATGGGGGTTATTTGCAAAACAAGCGATTAGGGTGGGATGAGTGGGGGGTTTAAGTGCTAAAATAACCCACCACTACCCCTGGCCATCGGATGAGGATCCTGTGATGTTGGTTGGAGTTCTCATAGTTTGCATACGAAGGCAGTTCTAATAGGATACGCTCCTTTTTTAATTACGGCACCTAGTGCACGAACACATTAGCATATACACATGTTTCATGTCATTACCTAAGTCCGTTTGGGATGATGATACTAGATGGTAGAATTTTTGGTTTTTAAAAGTTTCTTGACTCTCATCAACAAAGTTGGAGTTGTTTGATTTGATTCTATAAATTCCTTTCTGCAAATAAATAAATAAATTGGTAACTAGTATTTAATTGTTTATCATATCTTTTCTTACAGGTCAATTGTAATCAATCACCTTTTTTTGCCAGGTTTTTCACATGTTGTTACTGAGCTAACAAGTGCTTTTTCCACATACGTGCTTGGAAATAATTTGGGGATGAAGACATGATTCGCCATGGTGGAGCGGCTGCCTTGGTGTACTCTGCAGCGGATCAATCATATCGATACTTTGCATCCGAAACACTCCAGGAGCTGCCGCGTCCGCATCAGAAACGTGAGGCGATGCTGATACGCGGCTAAAACGGCACCGATACGTATCGTGCAAATATCGAGCAAAAAGGGAAACAATTAATTTTGGATACTTGGACTGGGACGTATTGGCCCAATTACAATACGACCCAACAGGTAAAATTAACGAGTTTGGCCCAACATGCACGCGTAACCGAAACGTGATCAATACATGACGTTTTAGCTTAGTCTTCAACACCATAGCCGCCGCCATCAGGTTTCGATCCTTATACATTACTAGCAAAATACCCGTGCTTCGCTACGGGTATTAATAAAATATAAAAAATTATAGACATCTATATAATATTTGGTAGATAATTGCATAAACGACATAAATATCATAAATGACATGGCAACCTTTGAGGAATGACGATTATGACAATGACAGCGATTGGTATAACGTATTACTTTTCCATCCACCAAAATTGATAATAGGTGATTGAACAAATTGGTTTCTCATTTGTCTTAAAGCTGAGGGTTGATTTTCCATTTACCTGAAATTATTGATTTTAAAATATATACCACAAACACTTTTAAAAAATCTAATATGTAAATCTAATACAGATTTATCCACGTTTTGACTCTTCACCACCAGATCACGGGAGACCAAGCCACTTACATCATGGGCTGGCCAGAAGAAGCACTAAAAACAAATAAATTGGCCCATACCCATGTTTTCACTCTTTTTCCTCATGCAGTTTGTTCGTTCTAAGCCTGAAGCCTCCATGGTTGATCGAGAAGTTCCACTGCTCCGAGCAGGTGGCGGCATAACCAATGACTGGAGGATAAAAAGTAATAACGAAACGGCGAGAGCTCCGCCACCGGGTTGTAGACCCATGGAAGCACCTTACTTCTTCAACCTCAGAAACACTCGACGACTCCCTCCTGATTAAGAAAGCAGCTTACGTAACAGACTCATTTTTTTTCTGGAGTGGCGCGTAGGGCAGTACATGGGGCGTATTTTTCTGGAACATAACTCACCATACTATGGAACTGGATACATAACAAACTCGTTAATTTGCTAGTATTGTCTAATGGCATCAAGTCTTAATATCTCCCTGACGTAACAAAATCAATTTTTGTGACTCTGAGACGGCGCAAAATCTCAACGTGATTTTAAAACGTCCATACCACAAAAATTCTGCCGTTCATCCTGTTTTATCTCCGATACGCGATTTGTCTGGTGGTGTCGTGTGCCGTTCACCGTCCACGCTTTGGTCCGCTGATCTACCCTAGAAAAAAATTATCCCGTGTACGTGCGTATGTTTCCAATTCGTGATCCTACCCATGTGTGTTCGTGTGTCCGCTTCGAATACGATCAGCTGTGGGTATACATGTGATCACCTGCCCTTGTACAATATACATGCTAACCCTTGCTACGAAGGACTCAGTTTTTTTGTAATCGTTCTCCGTAACAGAGTCTTTTGCACGACATGCTCGTGCGAGGATCAGACTCAAAGTATTTGAACTCCAAACAAACTCGGAATTGGGGCGTACGGGCGTACACAAAATGTGCATGAACGTTTTGAACAAACTTATTAAGGAGTAGAGATTAAATAGACTTTTCAGTATTTTAATTATTTATTTTAAATCTATAGACGTATCTGTGTCGTTTTTTTTAAATAACGTATTGCCGTATGTATATCAGCCCAATACCGATACACATATTTGTACCGGCGTCGCATATATGAGATTGCATAGCTGTAGCTTGTAGCGTAGAACATTCCAAAAAGAGCGAAGAAGAGTTCAGGGTTACTTCGTGGGAACACCAAGATAGGAATGAACTCTCTGTCATGACTATCCATGTTGGTTGCAAAGAATTTGGCCTACTCCAACATCTCAAACTAATCTTATATTTATTAATTGGAGACTT
>JAUNZO010004683.1:0-245430 GCA_031894775.1 Chloris gayana | reverse complement strand
TTGGACCCTCTGGTACATGGCTTTTGTGCATTCATACATGTTTTCATCATATTTATCATTATGTACTTAGCTAGCACATATTTGCATATAAAGGTTTAATTAGGAAAAACGCAAACAAAAATATCATATTATTTGTTCCTGATGCTTATTATGAGCAAATCATGTTCTACCATAGAATTCATGTTTAGGAATGTAAGTCATAATAATTGCCTCATATATTGTCATATAACTTATATGCTTAATGGTCATTCATGAGATGATAGGATGAAGTGAGCATGAAAAATGACATATAGGCTTGGTTATGTTTAAGTGTGGGTATTAATTTGCATTATTGCTTATGAGTGTATGCCATTCTGCCATGTGCTATGTTTTTGCAAGGTTGTACGTTAATTGAATAGGGCAGCACTCATTGCTTAAGATCTTGCTAAGTGTGTAATGCACCGACCATCATTTTGCCATATAGCTCTATGGATAGAATAATGTCGTATATCAACCATACTTTTCATAATCATGGCAGCATCACTTCTAAATGATTATCAAATCTGATGCACATGCTTTGCTTGATTTGTCATGCCATATAAATTGCTAGCATAAAGAGGATGACTTATGATATATAGTTTATGTTTATTTTAATTAGGAGGTTGTCCTCATGACATCTCGATATAAATTTTCATCATAAGCAATCATCTTGATCTCCCGATGAGCATGTTTATTTTATGCAACCATTGCATTAGATTTCTTTATTGAGAAAGTTCCATGAACTAAACATCTGTGTATGCATCCATACTCACATCATGCATTGCATCCATATAGGGACCCCGACCGAAGAAAGAAATCACGAAGAGGATCCCGCTGAATTGAACTTGATTGAGAGTGCTAACTTCGAACAAAGCCAAGGCAAGCCCCGGTGCATAATCCCACTTGTTTAGTTTTTGGTTTAAATTCACCTATGTCTATGTTTATGTATTGTGCATTTATGTTTAGGAGTTGATCGCAACCCTAGTTGCATTATGATCTCTATTGCCTATGGTCTTTGGATAGGTATAATCTTTTTCGATAGAATGGCTATGCTTAAATGAGTCACTCGGTAGCAACACCGAGTGGTTAGGAGACCTCTCGGTTTAGGTTTCAAATATTGTTACCTCTCACATGGTTAAATTGGAGACCGTACGGGGAAGAGCATGTGTAGGATGCGGTGGCAAGGTTGGCCCTTGTTCGCCATAGCCCCGTATGTGTCGGTCAAGGACCGTTCGTTGTGACTCCGCGAGCAAGTATTGAGTTGTGTACCAAATGCATACCTTCGTATGGGAGTTGGTAAACCGATGTAACTTGAGAGTCGTAGTGTTGGACGGTCACTCCACCCTTTGTGCAAAGTGTTGGTCACGGTGGATGCACGGGTTTGTGAGTAGATGGAGGGTGTGTTATTACCCTTGGACCCGACGCTACCGTGGTTGCATGTGGAATGCACACTCGGAGGGTGGACCCGGCTCATATCTATGATAATCTTGTGAAAGGTGGCCATACGTGTTCTTAAATGATGCGTATGTCGTGCATTTGGGTTTCCCTGCAGGGTGTAAATCGATATATATCGCCGTCCCTCGCGGTGATGAGTACCACTTGTCTCGAGCAGATTACATCGTAGTAACAAAGTGAATATGATGATTAAGCTTGCTGATTTTGAAGAATTACTTCATGTATTGCAACCATGTTTTGTTAGAAATGCTCACTAAATTTATATTCATGTTCCAACCCCTTTAAATTGGCTAAAACATGAATTTTTCAGAAAAACATAGGTGCTGTTTTTTTTGCTATTTCCAGCAAACCCGGTCAGCCCCTGCATACTAGGAGTCGGTTTTAGAAACCATTTTTGTCGGGTAAGACTTGCGGAGTATATTAGATACTCAGGGCTTTGTTGTTAACATTTTTGTGCAGGTGAGATTGTCAAGAAGAATGGGCACATCTACGGGCTGATGTGTTACATTTTAGGCAACTATCGTCGAGATTATCTTTACGCTTCCGCTCATTGTATATTAATGTATATTAAATCTAAATTTCAAACTATATGTATAATCATCACTTGAACTTCAGATGTAAAATATGTCACTCATGTATCTAAATATGCCTATGAAAATGGTGGATGTATCGTTAACGTATGTGCAATGAACGTTCGCTTCGTCGAATGTCTCCCGATACGGTCCTGTTCGACAACCCCTCTCGCGTTGCGAGGCGGGGTGTCACAGGTCCTCCGGTGGCGACGTGTCCGCGGACGGCCTAATCGCCGAGCTGCTCGACATGGGCTTCGAGTTCGACGACATCACCGCGGCGATCGCCGCCGTCGGGGCCCGCGCCGGGCGGAGGTGCTGGACCTCGTGCTGGCTGGGTCCGGCGCGGCGCAGGCGAGGCGAGGACGTGGGCCGGCGGGCGGTTCCGGGCCGTCTCGCGCGCAGCCACAGCCGGCTGGCAAGGGGGCCAGAGCGAGTAACCCTAGGGAAAGGTTTAGGCAGTCCAGCATTACCGACCTTCTCGCCGCAGGTGGTAGTAGTAGGAAGGACTCTGGTCCTGAAGCGAGCAATTCGCTTCCTTGTTCAGTGGCTCTGGCTGATTCCAGCGTGCCAGACGGTGTTGATACTTGTTCCCAAAGGGCATCTGTATCCCAGTTTCCAGTCGAGAACCCGAAAGGCGAGTGGGATCACAGGAACAAAATAAGTTCTGTATTGCAAAAGCATTTCGGATTTTCCTGCCTGAAAAGTTTCCAAATGGAAGCTTTGGATGCTTGGTTTGCTCACAGGGATTGTCTTGTTCTAGCAGCTACAGGATCGGGTATCCTTTTTTTGTAATCATTGATTAATTGGAAGACTTTGTGCACTACAAGAATGTACTTGTGTTGGGCCTTCTTTTGCTCACCTGAATGGCCACTGCATTTTCTTTTCTGGCAGGAAAGTCCCTTTGTTTCCAGATCCCGGCTCTTCTGACTACAAAGATTGTGGTTGTGATCTCACCATTGATAAGTCTAATGCATGATCAATGTCTCAAACTTGCAAAACATGGAATCTCAGCATGCTTCCTTGGCTCAGGGCAACCTGATAGTCGTGTTGAGGGCAAAGCCATGGCTGGCATGTATAAAATTGTTTATGTTTGCCCTGAGACAGTATTGAGGTAACCATTCATCTTCTGGATTGAAATTTTGATGAATGTACTGCCATGCTTATTTGGGTGCATACCTGCTTGCAGACTAATGGACCCATTGAAGAAACTTGCAGAAAAACCAGGGATTGCCCTATTTGCGATTGATGAGGTTCACTGTGTTTCTAAATGGGGTCACGATTTTCGACCTGACTATAGGTCTGCTCTTATGTTTGATATCTTCTGTTAAAGGTGCAACTCATTGTTTGCCATTGTTTCAGTATCATTGTCATCATTAATTTAATGTTTTACGTGCACTGTAATATGGCTATTTTTGTAGTTAATTAAGAACCAGTAGTGTTCGATCTCCCAGTATGTCACAACTCTAGTATTTAAGAAATATCTATACTTTCTTTTCCGATTACAGGAAACTGTCTATGCTCCGGGAAAATTTCAGCTCTAGCAAATTGAAGTTCTTAAAGCACGATATTCCTTTGATGGCTTTGACAGCTACTGCAACTGTTCCTGTGCGAGAAGATATTGTCAAGTCCTTGAAAATGTCGGACAATACTGCAATTGTATTGACATCCTTTTTCCGACCAAATCTCCGGTTTACAGTGAGTAACCTTTTATTCTGCTTGTTTACATTTTAAATGCTCTCCTTAGAGGATTCTTTCATGTGAAAATGAGTCAAAACATCACACGACTGGCTGAAATTAGCCTAGACATGAGGAAGGGTAGGGCTGTGAGTGCCTTGTAGTATAGCAGTAGAACATATTGCACATCGACATATAAAAGCATCATCTTTAGTAATGCAAGGAAAGTTTTGGTACCCTGTTATTTTTTGGTGTTTCTCTAAGTTTGTATGCTAGTGCACTTTGAGCAATTCTTTAGCACTGCCTGTTGATTATTGCATATCATTCTGTGCTAAGCTTTGCTTCTTGCTATCTTACTTGTCCTCCCCTGCTGCCGATTTCCTTTTCAGGTAAAGCATAGCAAAACTTCTTCTTCGTCGTATGTAAAGGACTTCCAACAATTGATAGGGACATATAATGCTTCAAGGAATGTTAAGGAGAAAAGACAGAAAATTCTTCATAAAATTGACCCCGACTCTGAGAGCAGTTCAGATGAATCTCTGTGTGATAGCGTGTCAGATGATGAAGATGAGAATGTAGATTCTATTAACTTTGGAGATAAGAATGTTGGAAAGACTAGAAGTGGCACAACCCTGGTAAAAGAAAATACTGAAAACGAATTGGATATGTATCCAGGAGTAGATGATTTTGATGGTAATTGACCAACTGATGACTAAATTTATGTTGTTAGTTATTACTTGCATTCTGGAGATATTTATTGAGTTAAGCAAAAAAGTACCTTTGGTTCTTTTTTTTTAATTATCTATTATCTTGAGTACATAAGATGCTTTGATTGACACTTCAGTTCCTTTTAGTTTCGTGTGGAGAGTTTCTTGAATGCGCACAACCGGAGAACTCCGCACAGCCTACAGAATCCAGTGAGGCTAGTTCATCAGAATCTTTGGATAAAGGTCCTACAATTGTCTATGTACCCACAAGGAAAGAAACTGTTGAGCTAGCTGCCTACCTTTGCAAATCGGGCATCAGAGCTGCAGCATATAATGCAAAGGTAATCGTCTTTCATCTTTGCTTTTTTTTTGTGTGGGAAGGAAATGAAACCTTTCTTTTGTTAGGAAAAGGGAAAACAAAAACTGGGTACACTAGTTACGCATTCATACTTGGTGTAAATATATCCTTTGAGTTACAGCTTTTGATTGATGTACTCTTCATGAGATTGTCGGTTATCATTCACTGTCCTTTATTTTGTCTGAAGCTCTGACATTTCTTTTCAGATGCCTAAATCACATTTGAGGCAGGTGCATCAGCAGTTCCATTGCAATGAATTGGAGGTAGTAATGCTATCTTTATTTTGTTAGAGTTTTGTCTTGGATATGACTGGAAGTATGAATATTGTATACAATAGTTTTTTCATTGTCATATACAATTTCCATGTTCTGATCTGTTGTACGCAAGTTTAATAATTTATACAGGCATGTGCACTAAATATAGTTTTTATTTTTCAACCAGTGGTCTGTGAGTAGTCAATGGTACTTGCATTACTTCTTATTTGCTCTTTTATTCAGATATAGGGTCTCTTAACCTTTTAAGTATCATGATCGGAGATAACTTTTCATGAGATGATGTTTTATTTGACGTCTAAGTGGGATTTTGTTTTCCTATTAAATCCACACCCACATATGTCCATAGTCCTGAATATGGTCCATGCTTCAGTGTAGTTATGGAAACCTCACTATATGCAGTCAGTTTTAGATTAGTTCTTACTCCTTTATTCTTGTACTGTGTTGTTTCTTGTTCTTGTGAAATCAGTTGTATTACAAATTTACCACTGTGGAATGGCCTTGGCAAATAGTGGAGTGGGTTTGAGATGTTGGTGCATAAGCTTTTCCACACGAATGCAGTGCTGAAGTAATACTATAGTTTATGCCGTTTTATAGCTTTTATTAAAGATCTTTAAAATCTCAGTCTAGCCTTATATTGTTCCTTCATATAGGCATAGGGCCAGGAGAATTTTTTTTCGAATACGAGCCATGAGAAAATTCACTTTTTGATATTTCCATTTGTTGCTTATGATATAGATTCTGGCCATTTAAATATTGCGTTGATCATTTTTTTTCAGAAGAATGGTAAGATCACTGTATGCCATTTAAAGTCACATCTGTAGACATTTTCAATTTTTCTCTATATCTCATATTTTTTAATTCTTCAGTTCTTTTCCCCAAATCTAATGATCTTGTCCTCCCTACTGTAGGTTGTTGTGGCTACCATAGCATTTGGCATGGGAATTGACAAATCCAATGTCAGGAGAATTATTCACTATGGTTTCCCACAGGTTAGTCTAACCTTTTGCTCTGCTGTACTCCATGACTTTTTTTTTTGTTGTCAACATCGATATGCATCCCTGTTTGGGAAAACTGCATGATGTATTTTCTGTTTCTAAACTCGGTAGGATTTTCTATACAAACTTAATTTCAGACATATAAAGAACCATATTATTACTTGCACTGCATGTACTAGTGTTAATGGAGGCACATGAACTTGTAAGTGTGCAAATCTAAGCTAGGAATTTATGCTAGTAGCAATTAGGGAATTTGTACAATATAAAAATGATTATTTTTATATTTTGTTTGTATTCTTGTTTTTTAATCGGGATGGCCTATCTCTGCATATGCTTTCCTTTTTTGTAATGAATATTCGGACAACGTTTAGTGCCTGCTATCTGTTCAGAATTCTATTCACTAGTGATATTCCTTTAGGATTCTGAATTTGAGATGTGTCCAATGTTGAATTAACCTTTGTTTCATCTTTTACTTTAACCATATCAGTTGTTAACCTCTTGATGTAGAGTTTAGAAGCATATTATCAAGAAGCAGGCCGTGCTGGTAGAGATGGAAAGTTGTCAGATTGCAGTAAGTTGTCATCCTTAAGACTTTTAAGTGTTCTCATTCATGACTTTGTTTAGTTCCTTTTTGAACTGAGCAAGAAATTGGTGGATAACAAACTAATCCTTCAAGTAAAATTTTGATCTCAAATTTTTTGTACTGATTTGTACCATACCATATGCTAGCTAAAACTGTCAATGTAGTCATTAATGAAGATCAGAAATCGCGACGTTTGAATTGTTAAGAATTACCCATTCGTAGATGTTGTGATACCAATAGTACTAGACATTCACTTTTGAGCTTCCCTTGCCAATTTAAAAGCGAAATGTTCTTTTTTTTGTCGATTTTAAAGGAAAGCAGTGGAACATGTTCTGATGCATGTCTTCTGTTGTTTGGTTCGCCGAAATTGATTTCAGTGGACCTTCATTCTTAATATTCCCTGCCGTATATTTATCTCCTTGTCAGAAATACATCCTTAGAGATTGTCTCCATACCATGGCCTACTTTCTTCAATTATTACGAAGTCTTGCTTGATTTCTTCCCAGCAGTGTTGTCACTTTTCCCCAATATTATCTGCAGTTTTGTATTGTAATTTTTTGAGAGCACCGACACTTCTTCCCAATAAACGAAGCGAGGAACAGACAAAGGTGGCATATAGAATGCTCAGTGATTGCTTTCAGTATGTCTCTAGCTATCATTTCAAACTCTGGGGTTGGCATAGCTTGTATATTGAATATATGTTGATTTGCTAACACCGTTATGTGAACTCTTATGTTTCAGCTATGCTTTGAACACTTCAACATGTCGAGCAAAAATATTAGTGAAGTACTTTGGCGAGGAATTTGGTCCTAATGGATGTCGTGTGTGAGTTTTCTACTATCCATTTCTCTAATGTAGATTAAGCACATAATGATACACGGCTCTTCTGTGTGTTCGAGAAAAAAAAAGAAGATTAAGCACATATTTCTTGTTTCCTAACTTGGACCTGTTGTTCTTAACATCATATACTTTCATTGTTATATCTAAGTCAACCTTTTGACCTCAGGTGTGATATCTGTATTAATGGCCCTCCTCAAATGCATGATTTCAAGGAAGAAGCAGTTGTGTTCATGAATGTGCTCCTGGGTCAAATGGTAATTATCCAGTAAATTTTGTTGGGTTATATATAAGATTCTAGTGCTGAGGTTCTAATGAATGTGATGCCCATTACATACTCAGTGATATTCGGTAGCATATTAAATATACTAAACATGAAGTCTACAACTGCACGGTTATGTAACTAAACTTAAGGAACATGCAGATTATGTGATACAATGACAAATTGTTTAGATGGTACATGAACATGTTCCTAGTAATTTTTATTTAATTCTTTTCATGGATAGATAGGTACAATTTACAGTATCAGGAGGAACATACAAGATTTTTCACATTTCCCCTTTTCTTTACTTGGCTTCATCTACAGTACTCTTCACATTGCATATCTATGAATATGAAAATTTATGACGAGTTATTTTGGCGTCCACAGCACAAATCTGGTTACTAATTCTGTTTGCACTGTTTGAGTCATTCAGTAATGTTATAGCTCTATGTGAATTTTATGATACAGGGACATGAAAGTGAAGACATGGATCATAACAGTGTGCCCTGTTATAGATCTGCCAGGAGAAGGTTTGGTGAGGCACCTAATTTCAGAATGGTTGTCAGTTATATAAGGGAAAAGGTATGTTCAAATGACTTTTTACTATATTCTATTTCTGGAAGTTATGGACTTGAGAGCAGTGGATTGGGACTTCTCGCTACGATGTGGATATGTATGGCCGCCGTAGTTTAGTTACTATACTCAACACAGCTACCGGCAGGACGAATTTGTGGTCGGAAACAACAACAAAAGCAGAACAGAGCAGTACAGTATATAGCAACTGATTTATTTGAATCATCATTTTGCTTGTCGTTTTTCATTACTTGCTGTGTAGTTGCTTAATTGTAACGGCCAAAACTGCTATTTTAATTAAAGAAGTATCTGCAGTTTCCTAAGTTCGCTGCAACTGACAAGATACGGTGGCAAGGTCTTGCTCGTGTATTAGAAAACATTGGATACATACGGGAAGCAGCTGAAACTGTAAGAATTTTCATTAGCAGTTTCTTGCAATTTGTATAATCCAATACTATTCGATGTTCATGATTTTGCAATGTACCCTGGCTTCTTATGTTTTCGGCATATATGTAGATAGGACACCTTGGAATAATGTGATTTTTCCTTTTGACATATGACACATGAATATACCAGCAAGTGTTGCCGTCCATGTTAAATCACTCTATTAATAAGTGAAAGTCGAATATATTTGAATCATGGTATACCATTCTATTCTGTTTGATGTGGCTAGTAATTTTGTTGTCAGTTTACAGTGAATCTGGTACCTGAAGTCAACCTACTGCTGCTTTGCCAACAAGTTTCATGCTGTGTTCAATGGCAATGTTACAGTAAAAATCCGCAAGCCTGCAAACATCATTTTTTATTTATCAACTGACACTGGATCTATTTGCAGCCTCGTGTTTCAATCCAGTACCCGGAGCTGACGGAAGACGGATTAAAATTTTTGAGATCACAGTCAGGGGAAGAAGCCCTATACGCATGCCCTGATGCAGCTATGCTATTGGCAATGGACAACCCAAGGCCCTTCTCCAGTTTCTCTGAATGGGGCAGGGGTTGGGCGGATCCTGAGATACGCCGCCAGCGTCTCGCAGGTAGGAAAACTGGGAGACGAAAAAGAAAGAGGCGTTCCCGGCAACAGCCAACTGGTTTCACCACTGCAAGGGAGAGACTTACCGCAATACTGTCGAAGCGTAAAAGATGATGAAATGAGTGGTGAGGGATCACGCGTTAACAAAACTATTCATCTGGTTGCAGTTTTCTTTTCGTGGCCAGTAAAGTAGGACGCCGGTTTCTTTTTGCTAAATGTTGACTTGATTTGCTCATTAGTTTTTACTGTGTGGCCTAAATTCCTTTTGACGGGGAAAAGAACATGGTGTACAAATGAGCACTGTTCTGGATGCCCATCTAGACTTTAAAATGTTCATTTGAAGAATTATTTGCCTTCTACGAAATCTGCTGCTGATTCATCGGAACAGTGAATAACTCTCCATCACTTCTCACATCAAATCGGCAGGGGGCTGATCTGGTTTGCGTCCATTCATTTTAGTTCCCTGTTTCAGACAGGTCATGGAAGGAAGACGACGCATCTGTGGGCAAACTGGAACCCGTTTCTTCTTGCAACGGATGGTCCATGGTTGTCCAAGTGTGTGAGCAAGAGACGTGCGATGTGTCACACACCGTTGCTTCAAGCGTACTACAGTACCTTGTCCGGCCAGCAGCCTTGCACCATACCACCGGTGCAGCGGGACCCGTCTAGTCAAGAGCAGTAGCCTGGTCCGAGTCCGATCGATATTTGCATTTCCAATGGCGGCGGCGCGAGGTGCAACTCGACGTCGTGGTAGTAGATCTGTAGGTCGCTCCATGCTAAATTGCTAATTCCTGTGCATATAGCTTAGGCTTTTTTTTCTCGTGGTTGCATATGGAATGGATGGGCAATACTATTAGACAAGGGACATGCCTCACCTGACTTATTTTCCCAGATGGCATTAACTAAACCCACGTGTCACTGATGACTCTGCCAAAGATAATCCGTTTTCCATCATACAATATCTTTGGATTTGAAAGGAAGATATCAGTCTCAGAATTGCGCCTTCCCTTTGAGCAGATAACAATAAACACAAATAATCTACCTCCACACCACACACGATGCCAATGTCCCGCAGTCGTGTCTGACAACGCTGTTGCGTTGAAGATTCCTTGTCCGTAACCATCCAAGAGATCGAGTGTGACGAGGTTTGTTTTTGAAAAAAGTCAAGGCTTTTTGGATATGGAAAAGACAATCAAAGAACAAACTTAAAAGGCGAAGATAACCACAAGGATTCATCGTTTTTTTTTCTACCGTTGATCATATCTTCTTGATGTGGCAACAATCATCGTACATATCCCGGTGAAAACAACAGGTACCTAAGATCATCAAACGCCCCCATATTTTAACGTACCGGGAGCCAGGTCGGAGCACGTTACACGACACGTGCACCCGCCTAATTTACCGAACCGCCCATCACCATCATTTATCCACGAAAGAAAAATCGACGGAGAAATAGCTCTTTTATTTATTTTCAGAAAAAAGAAAACGAAACGATGATGTTTCGGCGAGCGCAGGCCGGGCTGGAAAAGGCGCGAGGCCCACCGTGTCAGGCGGGAAAAAGGCGGCGTCGAAAAAGCGGTGACGTCACGCGAGGGGCGTTTCGGTAATCGCCCCTCCACGCCCAAATGATTTGGTCAATCCGATCTGGACGGCGGGGCCCGCTTCCCTATCTCTCTCTCGCTCCTATCATGCGCGCCTCCCTTTTTCCTGTTCGCTGGTGAAATGTATTTTATAGTTTTCCCCATTGTTTCGAAATGATTTTAACAAGAGCGGGGGAAATGAAATGGCTGGTATCGTGAGTGAGGTGACGCAGCAGGATTTGCAGAGATGCTGTGTGCCTGCTGCTGCCGCTGCCCGTTGTAGCCTTTTGCCGGGAACGAAAAAAAATGGAGAGAGAGAGGCATCTTCTGGTGCGTGGGTATCTTAGGCCCTGTTCGTTTCCTACCTCTAAAATTTAAGATTGTCACATCAAAGAGAATCTTACTTATTTAATAGTATTTTTATTAATTTAATAACAAAACCTATATCACGATCCCTCTCTAATTTGCGAGACGAATCTAATGATCCTAATTAATCTATGTTTTGCTACAGTGATGCTACAGTAAACATCTTCTAATAACATCATAATTACCCTCGTTGGATTCGTCTCGTGAATTAGATAGGGGGTCTGCAATTAGTTTCGAGATTAAACTTTATTTAGTACTCCAAAATAATAAAATTCTCTTTGATTTGATCCCTCTAACTCTAATTTGCGAGACGAATCTAATGATCCTAATTAATCTATGTTTTGCTAAGTGATGCTACAGTAAACATCTTCTAATAACATCATAATTACCCTCGTTGGATTCGTCTCGTGAATTAGATAGGGAGTCTGCAATTAGTTTCGAGATTAAACTTTATTTAGTACTCCAAAATAATAAAATTCTCTTTGATTTGATCCTCTAAAAATTATATACTCGGAATCCTTCCCTCTAAAATTTAAGATCGTCACATCAAAGAGAATCTTATTATTTATGAATATTTCGATCAATTTAATGATAAAACCCTATTGACAGATTGGTGCTAATTTTCGAGATGAATCTAATAAGCTTAATTAATCTATATTTTACTAAAGTGATGCTACAGTAATCGTCTTCTAATCACGACTTACTTAACTTCATTAGATTCGTCTCAGTAAATTAGTCGAGAGCTATAATTTGTTTTATAATTAAACTTTATTTAATACTCTTAAATAATAAGATTCTTTTTGATGTGACGATTCTAAAATTTAGACCCATGAAACGAACACACCCTAAAATCATTTGCTGATTGACATTGTTGCAGTGGAGGACTATATCATCCTTCTGAAGTGATGGTTTCGAATTTATACTTAACATTTGGAAGTAGACTAGATAGACAATGGGAAGTGGACCAAATGCCACTGCAATAACTCTCTAAACACGAAATCAGATCTTTCGTCCACTACGGCATGCTTTCCTCACGAACACAAGTCCCCTCGCCCACATCCGAAAACAAGTCCCAAACTTGCCAGTTTCCTCGCTGAGAACGGACAACGTCGTGAGCCCAAAACGGTTCCGTTTTTGACAGAGCTCACTGGACCCATCTTCTCGAGACTAGTCCAAAGGATTTGAGCTTGGACCATTTCCGGTCAGAAAAGCAAGGCTAACGGTGCGAGGGCAGGATAAGCTCATTTCAGGCACCCGCTGGTAAAAGCCATCGCATCACAGGACTGGCCTGGCCTAACTTTGCAGTGTCTAATTAATTTTCTACCAAGTAATTACCACTCTGTGTAGTGTGTACACCATCTTTGATAGGTATGATAGAATTTTTTTGTTAGCTAATAGTATGACATTAGGGTTTGATCACAAGCTGAATGCCTTATTGCAGAAAATCACATTCCACTGCCACGAGCGGTACTACTCCCTCCGTCCAAGAATGTAAGGATTTGTTGACTTTTACCTGTTATATTTGACCATTTGTTTTATTTAAAATAGTTACATAAATACAAAAATTAATACTTAATATTTAAAATATATCTAATGTTAATACAAATTGTAAAAAAATAAATAACATTTTAACAAAAATTGTGAATAAGACGAGTGGTCAAAGCTAATACCTGAAAGTCAACAAATACTTACATTCTTAGACAGAGGAAGTAGTGATTCGGACGGATTTGATCTGGATCGAGGTTAGCGCGGGATTCGAGGCGGGGGTTAATTAAGAAGCGCCCGTCGTCCGTCACCAGCAGCTGGGGTTGGCACAATATTTTTCGCGGCTCTCCAAGGCGTCGCAAAACACCAGGCGCGTCGAGATTACCAGCGCCGGTTAAACAATCGCGTCGGTATTTACTACGCCTAATACGGCTGCCAATACTATAATACCGGGCCCGTATTATACTAGTACTCCTACTGGGTTGGCTTAGCTGGGACTGGGAGAAGATGACAGTGGCGTGATTGGTGCATGACAGGTGGCTGTGAATGTGCTTAGCACGCAGTTCCAGAGAAAATTTGGCAATTTGTTTTCTATTTCTCTAATATTTACTACTGCCTGAAATAAAGGAAAAAAGATCTCAAAGCTATTGTCATATATGACAGGTGAAAGAATCAAACCAGTGCGAGTTTCATTGACGAATTCTAATCGTGCAAGTTTCATCAGACTACATTAACAAAATGCTGTAGTACCTTGTAATGCCGAGTAACTCAGGTCAATGCACTAGCTTGTTTTATCTTTTCAGGTCACAAGTGATAGGAAGACGATAACACAGGTCGAAGAAGCAGTTCCAATCTAACTGAGCTCTTACGATGGTTCTTTTATTATGTTTTCACTACTGACTGATTTCGCAGCCCTTGATATCTCAGTAGCATAGTCGGTGGCCGCCTCTTATCTCTTCTGCTAAGTACAGTAATGACTTGGAGCAGTAATAGGATTATGATTTTTGTGAGATGAGAAGAAGATAGTAATATTCATGGCGTGTTTTCTCACTGCCAAAAGATGTTTGCAATCGGATTGGGTTCCAACAGTGAAAAGGCTGGAATAAATTTCTCGAGATTGGGATTTGAGAGAGGACCGGGGGCAGGCAGGTCAAAAAGCAGGGAAAGTAAAATTTGCTTGTGATATCTTTTGGTTAATTTTTGCTGTCACCACCGCAGTAAAAGGTCCAGAGGCCCATGCCCCCATCACATGCTGCCATGGCTCCACTGCCCACCTCTGCGTGGGACCACGCCCCTGCCTTCCAGGATCTTCTCTGCGCGGTGCGCCCGATGCCCTCGTGTGTACGAGGTAGTACTACGAGTACCACCAGCTGGGAGAGTTTCATTCACATGAATAAAAGAGAGACCATGAAGTATATGAATATTAGGAAGGTCAAGAAAAAAATATAATTAGACACGGTGATGTATGCTTATCACTTATGAAACATAATAATAGAATAACAACGAGAAAAAAGATACGAGAGAAAGAAAAAATGTGTGGAGAAGAATCATGTACAAAACAAAAATTGTTATAAAGTACTTCTATTAAAAAGCAAAGTCTATAATTTGAAATTTAACTTGTGAATTACATGAGGAACAATATTAAGCGTGGAGGTAGGAAAGCTTACAATCGAGGTAACATGGTATGATGATGAGTTCGTCCATTGTCAAATGTACTAATTTTGTTAAACATTACATGCCAGATACAACCATATATCTTATGATGATTTTCTTAAAAAAGGTTTACAATATAAAAAACTGTATCCATATTCAATATGTTAGTTAACTAAGTCTAGTTTAATATTTTGTTAGCACATGCAATTATTTTACATTTTATGATTTACTTTACAACTATCTTTAATTTGGAATGAAAACAATATTTTCAGAGCTCAAGATAAATTATTTAAGTGCTAAAATATTACTACATGGTGCCTCTAACTTGAGGCTCTAATCTAACAATGTGGAAATCATATCCTCCACATACAATCCCGTGGATGACCCATAGCCCCAAACTCAACAAGAGCCCTTCCTCATCCTACCACCACTCCCTCCACTGTTCATACCCTCTGCCCTATAGGTGCCACCTATAGAGCTCTGAGGGAAAAAAAACACAAAAGAAACACCTAAACAAACAAAAAAATAAAAATAAAATAGAAACAGAAGAAGAGAGAGGAGCTAGTGAGCCGAGAAGTGTAAGGGAGAGAGAGAAGGTAGGAGGAGCTGAGCTGCTCCCATTCCAGCTTCTTCACCAGCCAGATGCTCTCCCGTACCGCCGCCTCCCCTACAGCCCCGCCCCCTCACCGCCGGGTAGCCTGATCCGACGGCGCCCGCCGCCCCTATGGGCCGCGGCGGCTCGCGCGCGGCCCCCGCCGCCGCGATGCCGCCGTGGCACGCGCTCCCGGACGAGGTCTGGGAGCACGCCTTCTCCTTCCTCCCCGCCGCCTCCGACCGCGGCGCCGCCGCGGCCGCGTGCCGCTCCTGGCTCCGCGCCGAGCGCCGCTCCCGCCGCCGCCTCACCGTCGCCAACTGCTACGCCGCGTCCCCGCAGGACGCGGTCGAGCGCTTCCCGGCCGTCCGCGCCTGCGAGGTCAAGGGAAGCCCCACTTCGCCGACTTCGGCCTCGTCCCGGACGCGTGGGGCGCCGCCGCCGCGCCATGGGTCGCCGCCGCCGCCGACGGCTGGCCCTTGCTCGAGGAGCTCAGCTTCAAGCGCATGGTCGTCACCGACGAGTGCCTCGAGATGATCGCGGCCTCCTTCAGAAACTTCCAGGTGCTGCGCCTCGTCTCCTGCGAGGGATTGAGCACTGCTGGGCTCGCCGCCATTTCCGCCGGCTGCAGGTGAGGCGCCACATCCAGCCCGAGATTTCAAAATGACGTCGTTCTTGCTTTGCTCTCCCTTGCCGCAAGATTTGAGCTTTTACCGGAGTTTCTTATCGGAACCTTAGATGAATCTTCTGCGAAAAGCTTTTGAGTTTCTTTTCCTGTAGCTATAGATTTGCGGTTTCCCTTCTTGTTACGTTGATCTAAAGAGTTTAGTTCTTGGTTGGAGAAAGTCATCTGACCTTGGGAGTTTTGAGTATTCCTTTTTCGGGTTGCGTAGTAGTATCTGTGAAATGTAAAACTTCAGTTTGTCTAGTGTGATCTGAGTTACTTAGGGTTTGCTCAACTTTAAGACTAGTGTGCTATTTTGGATTCTGAAGATGTCTACGTCAAAGTTGTGATTCGTAAGCAAGGTTAATCCATGCTTGATGTCGTCGGCTCAGGTTTGACCTTTATCTAGCTTAGATTCCTCAGCAAGCTTTTATTTTGCTATCGGGAAACTTTGACTCACTGCTGTGATTTCGAGTGATTGGTCTGCGGTGGTGCGATCTTTCTTGCTTTCTTGCACGGATCTGTGGGTTTGGCAGAATAAATATTTCTATCTGCTTGGCAATCATGGACGCGTCCCTTTATCTTTCCACCAAAATGATAGGATTGTTTCAAGATTAGAACCAACTGGCTGCACCTTTACTTAAACAATTATATTTTTCGCACCAGCTCATGAGATGCCAGATCTGACTTGGAACTGTTTTGCTTTTCATTTATGCCTGAGATTCAAATGATTTCTGGTCCCGATTATGAGCTTCAAGATTCCAAAGAATCAGACCTTTCAGCATGCTTTTCACATCCAGATTCCTATTCGTGCCGTCCCCTTTTTTGAACTTATAAGAAAAACATTTTACTTTACCTTAGTGTCGAGTGATAGCTGAATTTGAGTTGCAGTGTCGCACACATCACACACGAAAAAACATACTATGGAATAACTTGCAACATCTGTCATAGAGAAGAACCAGAATCTTGCTAGAGCCCTCCTATCTAGGAAATGTAAGGAACCC
Organism: Chloris gayana; assembly: GCA_031894775.1. NCBI lineage: Eukaryota > Viridiplantae > Streptophyta > Magnoliopsida > Poales > Poaceae > Chloris > Chloris gayana. The sequence goes on along the minus strand of JAUNZO010004683.1, from coordinate 228,747 downwards.
GAAGAATCTGATACCTAGGATGCTGACATTTAACTAGTTTGATCCTTGTATATGTTTTTTCTGTGGTGAGAAACACCTGAACTGTGATGGCCTTTAATTAAATACTTATTGATGAACAGTTGTGTGCTGAAGCAGAAAAAATTATGGCACAGCTGCAGAATCGGGGGTGTTTGGACCTTTGTAACACAAAATGTCTGTGAATATTACATTCAATCACCTTTATACTGAATAAACAAAGTTTTTTTGTTCTGTATATTTTCCATCCCTTGACCCAATTTTTAGTTGCTCATTCCACTTGCAACATCATTGAATCAGAGTTTACTAGTTGTGTTTTGCCCCTATCGGTAATTTTTTTTGTTCAACAGTGGCTAGTTGTATAATGACCATGGAGATTTAATCACGGTCTAAATTATGATCATCATTTATAGTGTCAAGTCTAGCTAATCGCTCCTAAAATTGATTATGTGTTCTGTACTAAACCTTTTATATGAAAAGCCATAGTTAGTGAATGCTGCTTTTTACTCACCCAGTTTGCTGCACCTACTTGTGTCATGTTGACAAGATACCGAATATGACTTCGACATTAGCGCAATTTAAAGTAATCAAAGTAAGAGCTTCAAATTTCTCTTATATCTGTTATGAAAGGAATATGCCTTCTATATGCAGCATGCAATTGTGAGCTATTGATATCTCCATTTTGTGCTTTAAAGGCTGTTAAAGTTAACCAGAAGTATGTTTTGCTCTTCTTTTTTGGGTGATGGAATACTAGCAAATCTCAATGACAATCTAGCTTTGTCTGAATTGTTAATGTTGCATACCTTTAATTTGTTCAAAATTGCCAATGGAGTTTTCCTGAACTTAATGAAATTCTTCATTTGCCTTTTTGAACTTTGACTTCATTGACGTCTTGTTGTTGAGTCCTTCACATTTTCTTGGTTTTACTATCTAATCTGCTCTTATTCGCTAGTTTATATCCCTGCCAGTGTTAGCATTACAGCACAATGTACTTACTATTATTTGATTTTGTAATGGTTAACATGAGTAGAGACAGAACTGGTCCTACCCAAAGAGTGGAAAAGAAAACAGCCCCTGTTTCAGTTTTTGTTATCCTTGAAAAATGAAGATATGATCTAGCACCTATTCATCTGATTTTTTCAACTCTAAACTTAAGTATCTATTCTTGCAGAAACCTAAGAGAACTTGATCTGCAGGAGAATGAGATTGAGGACTGTTCGATTCATTGGCTCAGTCTCTTTCCAGAGTCCTTCACTTCTCTAGTGACTTTAAATTTTTCATGCTTATATGGGGATGTCAATATCAATGTACTCGAGCGGCTTGTGACCAGATGTCGCAACCTCAAGACCCTCAAGCTCAATGATTCTATCCCTCTTGACAAGCTTGCTAGCCTCCTGCATAAGGCTCCCCAGATAGTAGAGCTCGGAACGGGAAGATTCTCTGCTGACTATCATCCAAATCTCTTTGCAAAGCTTGAAGCAGTATTTGCAGGTTGTAAAAATTTAAGAAGGCTTTCTGGGGCTTGGGATTCCATTCCAGATTACTTGCCAGCATTTTATTGTGTATGTGAGGGCCTCACGTCACTTAATTTGAGCTACGCAACTATTCGAGGCCCGGAGCTAATAAAATTCATTAGCAGATGCAAAAACTTGCAACTTTTATGGGTATGCACTTATAAATTCGGTGTTTCTCTTGCATTCATCTTCTCATAAATATTCAATTTCCATAGAGCGAACGTACCTGTTAAAATGGTAGTTATATGCTTTCTAGTTTCTGCAATGGGCATGGCATAACTATATGTGGGGTGCATTATGTGAAATCTTGCTTTACATCATTTGCAAATGGTACCTTGTTTTAACACAATAATTATGATGTTGTAGATGTTTTTTTTATAGTACTATTGACTGTCAAAATGCTACTTGATGAATTGCTTATTTAGTATTCTCTATCTCCTTGTATTTGAACTGCATTACTGGGCACAATTTCCAGCTGATGGCCTTACTTTATCAATCTCTTCTATAAAATTTCATCTAAACATAAAATCTTCAAATTTTCAGGTGATGGACTTCATTGAGGACCATGGTTTAGCTGTTGTGGCATCATCTTGCAATAAACTGCAGGAGCTTCGGGTCTTCCCTTCTCATCCACATGACCTAGCGGATCAAGTTTCATTGACAGAGAGAGGTCTTGTTGATGTGTCTGCCAGTTGCCCTATGTTGGAGTCGGTCCTCTATTTCTGCAGACGGATGACTAATGAGGCCCTTATGACCATTGCAAAGAACCGACCCAATTTCACTTGCTTCCGTCTCTGCATCATTGAGCCTCATGCTCCAGACTACATCACACACCAGCCCCTTGATGCAGGTTTCAGCGCCATTGTGGAATCATGCAAGGGCCTTACACGCCTTTCTGTCTCAGGTCTCCTCACAGATCGTGTATTCAAATCTATTGGGGCACATGCTGATCGTGTTGAGATGCTTTCAATTGCCTTTGCTGGGAACAGTGACTTGGGCTTGCATTACATCCTTTCGGGCTGCAAGAGCTTGAAGAAACTGGAGATCAGGGACTGCCCATTTGGTGACAAGCCCTTGCTGGCAAATGCTGCCAAGCTGGAGACAATGCGATCCCTTTGGATGTCGTCGTGCTCACTGACCCTGGGCGCATGCCGACAGCTTGCACGCAAGATGCCCCGCCTTAGCGTGGAGGTCATGAGTGACCCTGAAAAGGCATGTCCCTTGGATTCACTTGCGGATGAAACCCCTGTTGACAAGTTATATGTCTACCGCACCATTGCAGGTCCAAGGTCCGACACACCTGCCTATGTCCAGATTGTTTAAGAGGGGTGGCATATGGGGCATTAAGGCACTGAAGGAGGTGCCGATTTCACTCAATTAGTACCTTCAGCTCCTTTCCTGGCATAATAGCGTATCTCGGTGAAGTGCATGGTGGATCAGATATGCCAATGTTGGCTCAGACCAAAGACCTGCAAGTTTAGGACAAGACTCGGGTTATTTCTGGTGTTAATAACTGTAGGAGGACTCAACGGATTACAGGAACTACTAGATAGCATCTTGAGAAAACTTAGTTTGTTTTCTTAGCGTGTTTAGTTCTTTCTATGTATAAAATATGGGATCATTTTAATGTTGAAATGTACTCTACTGTACTACCGGGGAAAATGTATCAGGAGCTTTTTTTGATCTCCCCTCTATTTTTGGGTTGTGAATGCATAATAATTGCAAAACGGTGATGACTCCTATCATTCCATCGGATACATGGGCAGATTGGTGGAAAAATATAAATGAACTTGCTTTTGCATGGACTAAAGTCTGTTGCTTAAACTAAAATTCCATCCTGTCGTTGGATCAATTCAGTTAAGCTCTGAAGTGTGGAAGGACGAAAGCATCTGTCTCCTGGACAGCGATAACAGATTAACAGATGACAGAGGGTCTATTGACTTCTAAAACCTCGTAGAAATGGGATGAATCGGTTGAGCACTTCACATGAACAATTAGTTCGTTTCCCCTATCTAATTTTTAGAGGGGTCAAATCAAAGAGAATTTTATTATTTTGGAGTACTAAATAAAGTCTAATCTCGAAACTAATTGCAGACCCCCTATCTAATTCACGAGACGAATCCAACGAGGATAATTATAGTGTTATTAGAAGACGTTTACTGTAGCATTACTGTAGCAAAACATAGATTAATTAGAATCATTAGATTCGTCTCGCAAATTAGAGGGGGTCGCGACATAGGTTTTGTTATTAAATTAATAAAATTACTACTAAATAGTAAGATTCTCTTTGATGTGACAGTATCTAAATTTTAGAGGGTGGAAACGAACGGGGCCCTAGTCCTGAATTTTCATCTGTACATATTATTAGCCTGCGATTCTGTCTGCCATTATACTCTGTTCTTACATCGATCTATCCAGATCTTGTCCCACGGTTTGTGTTTAAATAAGACCTGGGTAGTAGTAGTAGTACTACTGGCACTGCCCAAACCTACCGTGGAATAGATGCTGGTATTAGTGGGATCAGAGATTTGTTGCCTTGCAAACGAAAAGAAGTCCTCTTGAGATCTCTTGTAGAGTACTACGCAGGAGCAAGTATTCGGATCTTTGGACAGATGCACTGCAGCCTGCAGGTGGCTGTAGTTGTAGACCACGATATGCATTTCGTTCATTCATGTAGTTGCAGAAAAGAGGAGATGCTGAATAACTCAACAGTTATTACTTGTTCACGGTATGTTAGACAGTTTTTAGTTGGCGGTGGCGGAGGCCGCGTGCCACTGCCGAGGAAAGGGGATGGCTAGTGGGCTGCGAGTCTGCAACTGTGAGGCTGGCTTTTAGCTCTGTTGGGTGGGCTCGTTACTTCGTTAGAATTCGACGATTTTTCAGGAAGACAGTGAATTTGAGGTGAGAAAGAGCCTTGGTGAAGGGTCAAAGTCGTTAAAACATACATACATAAAAAACTATATAAGTACAATTTGTAGATTTGAGATTGCAACAATATTTTTGCATAGATATGGAAACCCACCGTAGTAACATGAAGATGGATTTTACATGTTTTTTCCAAAAAAGACGAAGAGCTTGTTTGGATCCCGACAGTTTATAAGAAATAAGTTTGTAGAAACAGGAGAATCTCTCAACATACCAGTTTTTGGTGAGTTTTTAAGAAACTCATAATCTATTTTACACTGATTTCTAGTTTCTAAAAACTAAGACCCAAAAATGACCACCCAATTTTTATGGGAGTTGCAAGTTTTCAGCCGACTGAATGCTAGGAAGATTTCAGTCCCCGAGTTTTGGGTTTTGGATTTTCTATTTTTTCAGACCCGTTAAGAGAAAATAGTTCAAATAAATGATAAAACATAATATTTTCCATAGGAATACATCACACAAGTTTATCTTTCACAGAGCACGTAACCCTATAATTTTTTTTTCAAACTTCAAATCAAATCAAATTTTTTCAAATCCATTACCCTGCGTGCGACCCACTTAGCATCGCGTCCGTGCCAGTGAGACCCGCTCCGCATCCCACGCCAACGTTCCTCTTCCTTTCAATCGACTGAAAGGAAGGAAAAACAAATTTTTATTTATAAATCATTTCTAGAATCTAACTGTAGAAATCAGTTTCTTAAAAATTGGAGGGACCCAAACAGGTTCCTTCGGTAACTTATTTTTAGATAAAAGTTAGCGTTAGAGCATCTCCAAGAGCTTCTCTATATGCCCTTCTATTTTAAAATTTACATATTTTTAGTGAAAAACGCAATCCAACAGATGATTTATATACATTTGTATTTTCTAATAGATAAAAAATTTATCGCCGCTAGTTATTTTGAGCGAGCCATGTTGCCTTGCTATCCATCCTGAAAAAGTGCATGTGTGAGAGAAGAAAAGGATAAATGTTGATGTCACTGCATGCAAATATGGTTCCAAACCTAAGAAATGTGATAACTCATAAACTAATATCTAAATTGGAAATCGATTCCACCATTGTATTTATAATGATGAAACCTTCGAAATTAGATCCCACTTGCCTATATTTCCACAATTTTAAAGATGAAGATAAAAAAAATAGTCTCTTGGATCACTCATATCTTTTAGAGAATGTTTTATTTTAGAAAGCAACAAAAATCAGAATTTAGCTAATATTTTTTTAGCTATGCTCATCTTCAAAAGCTCCCAAAACATTGATCCTAAAAAATTATTTTCAGGAGCACCCTAAAAATTGTTAGTGTCTTCTCCAACGAATGCATTTGACTTGAACATTTTTTGGGCCACAACAACATTAATTCTCTTGTAAATAGAGGGATTTAGGCCTCCAATTTTATCCCTGTTTCTAGCTATAAATGAGGTGAATTTAGAAAGAGAATAAATATGCCCATTATTTTGGAGAGCTGTTGGAGATCTTTTTTTAATTCAATCCCATTAATTTAGTTTAGGGCATGTACAAATGAGAGTTGTCTCTCGGGAACATGTATTGAAAAAGAGACATAAAATAACTATAATCATACAAATGAGAGACTATACATAATAAAAACATATTTTAATAATTGTATGACATAAGCAGTCTCTTTATTTATACAACGGTGTTTTGAGTTGTCTCTTACATTGGAACACGTGATAGATATCGTCTCTTCATCAAGAACTTATCGATCGTCTCTTCAAGGATTAGAGAGGCTATTTGTAAAAATACACGGCCACATCAGTTTAAGAGCCCACTCATTTATTAGCATTGTACATGCCATTAAGTAGGTTAGGTTAGATTATTAATTTTTTAAAAACTCATAACCTAATTTTTATAAACTAATAAAAACTAATCTGTTTGGATATCTTGAATTTAAAAATCAATGTCTTATAAACTCGAGGGATGTAAACAATCCCGGTGAACTGTTTATCTTTACACCTCTGCATTGTAGGTTAACTCGCTACCCATTTTTCCACTCGATTTGTACAACTACTAGTTAAGCTTTGAATGCTAGGTGCTTCTTTAATCAACCAAAATTATGCCATCGCACTATTTAGGGCCCATCCCCTTGAAAGAGAACTCCGAGGAGATTTAAGGTTCTGTTTGAATTTGTACTAAAGGTGTGTTCGTTTCTTGGGTCTAAATTTTATAGCTGTCACATTAAAAAGAATCTTACTAGTTGAGAGTACTTAAATAAAGTTTAATTATAAAATAAATTACAGGCCCCTAGATTAATTTATGAGACGAATATAATAAGGTTAATTAAGTCATGATTAGAAGACGGTTACTTGTAGCATCACTTTAGCAAAATCTAAATTAATTAAGCTCATTAGATTCATCTCGAAAATTAGCACCAATCTGTCAATAGGGTTTTGTCATTAAATTGATCGAAATATTCATAAATAGTAAGATTCTCTTCGATGTGACAGTGTTAAATTTTAGAGGCGAGGAAACGAACAGGGACTAAGTTGCGATTATACCTTTTAAAATAGACCCCTAATCCTAGTCAAAACAATGATGAACAAGCACATGAGACTCTGCAAACGATTTTTTTATATATAAAAAAAGCACTCCCGAGTCAGAAGAAAAGGCAGACAAAAATGCTCCCGAAAGCAACTTCCCAATCTTCGTAATCACACCCGTATTTTCAACTGTTACGCCCTAATTCTTAGCTTAGGCAGCTCGTTCCGTCTTGCAGTAGGTAGGAGCCAAGCCACGAAGAGGAGGCAGCGTGGCGGCACCCGCACCTTGATCCCACAAATCCACCGGCGAGGAAGAAATCATCGTAATTACTGGGAAAAAAGAGAGCTTTTTTCGGGATTCGTTTGTTCTTTCCTCCTCTGTTGACTGCTTCCGTTGGAGCTGGAGGCGGAGGAGAGGGATCGAGGGCGACAAATCGAGAAAGAAACAGGGTGGTATTTGCAGGTTGGTTTACTTGGTTTCGTCGTCTTCTTGCCTGGGTTTTCCTGGTCTCGACGCTTGAGCGTGATCTGCTGATGCGTTCTTGGGTGGATTTGATCTATCTTGTCTGTGCAGCGGGCGGGGTTCAAGGCGTGGAAAAGGGTTCTCTTTTCGTAACCGGCCGTGGATTGCTAGTTTGGGGATTATCCGATCAAGGAAATCTAATTCACAATTTAGACAATGTCATCGGTAATTAGGTGTGAAATTTAGCCTCTAGGTTAATCCGTCCCAGGGTCCGGGCTGCTTCTTTGATTTCTTGCGGCATTGCATTGATTGGGGTAACTGAATCAATGCTTACTAATTTTGCAAAAAAAAAAAAAACGGACGCTCGTAATCCCCGTGTTCTTGCTATCGTCCTCTGCCTGTTTAATTGCCTCCCCTGCGCCGCTACTGATGAGGAGTGAGCAGAGAATCTCTCTGCAAGGTTGCATTGATCCCAGCTCGTATGCCTGTTATAGCAAATACGAACATTTGGTTTATTGCTAAACTTTAATCCTGAGACTTGTTCCACTGCAGGACAGTTAGTACAGTAGTAGTTATTGTTGCCTCCTATCTCCTGCCGCAAGAGCATTCTAGGATTTACAAAGAGCTGGGAGAGAATGGACAGAGGCTGCTCTCAAGTCTGAAGCTATCTTAACACATCAGCATTTGAGGTATGTATTTTGTTGTGACATTAGGTGTTTTGGCTCATGTGTGGAACAAGATGTGGTATGTTTCCTTGAGAACATGTTATATTAGTAACTGGTTGTGCGTTTGCTGCTCGATGTGCAGGCATGTATAAGAACCAGCTCCAGGAGCTTGCCCAGAGGAGCTGCTTCAATTTGCCATCCTATGCGTGCATCCGCGAGGGCCAGATCATGCACCTCGGTTTAAGGCAACAGTTAATTTCAATGGAGAAATGTTTGAAAGCCCCACATTTTGTCCTACTCTGCGGCAGGCCGAGCATGCGGCAGCTGAGGTAGCCCTCAATGAGTTGTCAAAGAGGGGGCCTTCATCTTCACTGGCTGCCAAAGTTCTGGTTAGTTTTATGATACATCTGGAAAAACTGAGCTGCTTTTGCATTATTATCTTTTTTTTTCCTTGAAAACGCTGGAGAGCTACGCTTCATTATATTAAGAAGAAATGGAATAATAAACCCAGTACAACTCACACCACACACCCAAAGTTTTTAGATTACTTTGCATTCTTATCTAGAGGGATCAGTTTACCAACAGCTTGGATTGACTCTCACCATATATCTAAGTATGATTTTTAATTATTGGATATTTAAATTATGTGTTTGCTTGGTATTCCTCCATATGAGCATAGCAGTACTGATATTATAAAATATTCAGTTTTCAACTATCTATTGAGATTTACCAAAAGGATAATCGCCATTAAAAACATGCCAGAGATTTCGTAGTCTTTAGGGCAGTAAAAAAGGGGGGGGCGTACCGCACTGCGAGGATCTGGGGAAGGGTTAGCAAACAGCCTTACCCGCACATTGTGCAATGTGCAGAGGCTGGGGGCTCGGACCCTGGACCTTCTGGTCACAGGTGGTATGCTCTACCGCTACACCAGGGCTGCCCTTTGTTTAGGGTAGTCTTTAGGGCAGTAGAGGTGAAAAAAAAAGCAAACATTACTACTACTTCTATGTCTTAGGAAGTCGTGTTCCTGGCCTAGGTGCCTAAATACTTGCTGTTCTGTTTTTGCTGTTTTATTCCTCGTTTATATGTTCTTCAGATGTGTATATCATTAATGAAACATTTTTTTAGCCTAGTTATATTAAGGAAGATGCATATGTTCTGTTATGTACCCTCATTTTGGTCACGTCGAATAATTACCCATAGTAAGCCATATGAAAACGGATTCATATTGTCAGTACAAGCTAAATATTCAAACATTAAGCATGTAGGAAGCAGGAGTGACATTTGTATATACCATTTTTTAACTGTTTTTATGCTTCATTTGGCAACCCCACTTGATGAATATCCCAGTATCATCCTTATGTCAATGCTAAGTAGTTGTTCTGTGGATAGACATTGTGACAATCCCATGGATGTGGGTTGCCTTTTCCTTGGGTCAATGAACAATAAATTTCTCCTGCACTCTGGATGTATCTAAACACTCCTAATGGCACAGTATATTTAATGTTCATTATACTTGACAATTCCTACTGCTATAAGTCAAAGTGAAGAAGTTTTATTTATGTTTGGTTGGTTGGGAAGGTGCAGTTCATTATATGATGGATCCCATACACACTGGTTGATTTTGCAGTAAGAATAAATTCGAATGGTTGAGTGTGAAGGATGGGCACGTGTTTAATTGATTTTCTCCCCATTTTCATACTACCTAGATTTCAGCATTTGAATTTTGTGATTACTATTACTCAATAGTATAATGCAATTGTGATGAGCAGATGCTATTGTAAGTTGTAATCTTCTATATCCTTTGCAATGACGTTGAAGCTAAGGGCCTAAAGCTTTTATTCTACAGGATGAAACTGGGATCTACAAGAATCTACTTCAAGAAACTGCTCATCAAGCTGGTTTAAAACTTCCTGTATACACTACGGTTCGATCTGGGCCAGGTCATACACCTCTTTTCACATGCACTGTGGAGTTGGCAGGAATGGCATTTACTGGCAATCCTGGCAAGACTAAGAAACAAGCTCAAAAAAATGCTGCAATGGCTGCCTGGTCTGAATTAAAGCAATGTAAGTATATTGCCAGTTTACCACCTTCAATTTCTTGGCACATGATTTGTTGCACTGACATCCTACCTTCAGTGATTATTGAGTACAATGGGCTGAACTTGTACAATTATCCTTGGCTTCTTCATTATACAAAATTTAAAAAATGTTCATAAATCACATTGGTTCCCTTCTTATAGCTTGCTGACACTTGCACTGTTTGTGGCAGTGCCTAGAGTAGGTGAATCGTCATCCTCATCCTGTGCACCTGGTCAAGATGATGAGGAGCAGGAACAGGTCATAGTTACTCGCACTCTTGCAAGCTTGAACAAGGCTAATGGTGGCAAGATGGCACATCAGAAGGAAAAACAGCAAAATAATAACCGTACTTCATCACGGAGGTCCTATCCCAGACCAAATACATCATTCTACATATCACATTTACAAAACCAGGCTTATCCTAGTGTTCCACCGGATCAAGCAATGTACCATATGTGGCACCGTGTGCAGACAACACAGGCGACGCCTCGTTTTCCTTTGGTACCAACTATGGGCAGCATGAGATTTCCACCACCAGCAGCTATGCTCTCCATGTACCCTCCATCTCAAGGGCAATTTGCTATACCTGCTAGCCAAGATACTGCAGGTCTGCTTCCATGTTTCCCTGAAACTGCTCCTGTCCTCCCTCGGTATTTCTCACCTTACCCTATCTCTTATGTGCCAAGAAGTCCTTTGCCTTCTACGGCGCACAGAAATCATGGGAAAGTGCAAGCTTCTACTAAAACAGTTGAACTTCCTGACGCTGCGGTCTTCTCCCTATACACTTCTGCAGATTCTTCCTGCACACCAGCATACACTCATCCATGCAAGGTTCAAGAACCGCCAAAACATGGGGAAGACTGCACTGAGAGTAATGCTTCCCCTGAGGAAGAAAATAAAGCTCTTCTCTCTGCATCAAGCTCTGCTACACATCCACCATCGCAGAAATTGCAACCCAACGAAGATAAAGGACCTTCGGACAATATACATGCAGAGTCGAAGAAGGCCCAAGAACTATCGAAAACACCACCACTGTCTTGGGGTTCTTCAGTGCCATCATGTGGTTCCGTCAAGCAAAAGCATTATTCTGTCACAGTTCAGCATGATGAGCTTATGCATAGAAATAACCATTCGCAGACCAGCCTGTCTCTATTGCCCGAGTTACGGTCTTCTCGCTTGCAATCTGGAACACAGTTTGGACCTGCAGTACCTGTAAATTCACTAGGCTCGGCATACCAGCAGCGACCTCCTTGGTTGGCTGCCCCTGTTACAGTCAGAACTGCTGTTCCTGTGTGCTCAGCTAGGCCAAGCGTGGTAAATACCGTTGCTGGAGCAACTCGAGTAAGACCCAACTTCCAGAACCACTTGGATCCAGGTAGAGGGGAGATGAAACCTCATAATAAAAACGATGAAAGAAACCCAAGCAGCAGTGGAACAGAAAGTTTGGATCTCAGCAAGCTCCATATCTGAGCTACAGTTTTTGATTTGCTGAGCTTTAGTTAGAGGACTGAGACTTGGCAATATCTCAGTTTTGCTTCTTTCTTTCTTTTTATTTTTCCCTTGTGATTTTAGTTAGATAGGCTGAACTCTTGAAGGAGATGCGTGACACGAGCTCACTGTTTTAGTCGTATTTATATTTTACAGATACCACTTCCTTACGAAGATAAATGAATGAAAAATAAATAGAAGATTGCAAATTTGCTCATGTCATTCCCATTGTGAGTTTACTTCCATCTATGTCCTATACATGATGTTGAACTTTTTGCTTCTATTTTTGTATACGATGTTGTTTACATCTTTGTTCACGTCTGCTCTACTCTCGAATTACGTATTCACATAATTGAGTTCTTTGGCAAAACTGGACCATCATCTTTGCCGTTCCAATTTGGCAACATGCTCTATAGTTTATTTTGCTCAAGCTTGAATCTTGACTGTTCCGTTGTTTTTATACTATATCTATTGTCAGATGAATCCAGTATCCAGACGAACAGTTTGTTATCTTTTTGGCCCAGCGATACGGCAGATTATGCACTTATAACAAGTACATTTGGAACGAATTGTGGTTCGGATTCACTAAAGAATACCTTAGAGCACCAATGACCCCAATGATGTCAGTAAAAAAAATCATCCCGCTCACCCATTTGAAACAAGTATAGCACCGCATCTAATAACAAAACAAATGATATATGTCGGATATGCAGAATGAGAGTGAATATACACGTCAAAAATAACAAGGAAAAAAATGACACTATCGCATTTTAAACAGTTTTTGTTTTTAAAATTATATAGATCTTGGAATCCTCTTTTTTTTTCCTTTTTAAGCATAATCTAGGAATCTTTTTCGAAACGAATGAGTGTTGAAATTAAAGGGCCAGCCCCCATAGGCCCTTGTGACTATGAGGAAAGGACCTCCTATATATAAAAAAGTTGCCTCAAGTTACCTTCACATCGAATAGCCGATTTTTTTATTAATAACTGATTTTCTTATATTAATTGAAACCACACGATCGGAACGTTTATGAAACTAACAAGTCTGTCACGGTCTAAGTGGTGATAGGAAAAATCGCCCGCTGGTAGGGCGACAATTGGGCCTGTAGACCCAGTCGCCTTTTCCATTGGGCTATGAGCTACAATTTCTCTTTTCTATTTTTCAATTTTTTTTGACTTAGTAGTAGTTAAGCCATCCAAAGTCAAAAGTATTTTACACATCAAAAGACAATGCTGATTATTATGGTACTAACAATCTCTAAATTAAGCTAGTTGTTACTTGCTAATTGATTTTTTAGACCATCTTAAAATTCTCTAAAAGATAATAATAAATTACCTAAATTCAAAGTATTCAGATTATGGTCGATATATTTTTATTAAGGTTCAGTTATATAAATTTCTTTTGAGTTATTTGAATTCAAAGTATAGATGATCATATTTTAAACTTTAACTCAAACTAAGGAGTTAGAGTCCCAATAAACTGTCCCACGAGGACAAACTGTTCTATGATAAGGAGCTATAGTTTAATTTATGATCATTTATACTTTGAATTCAAATTTAAATTTGAATTAAATTCAAACAACTCAAAATAATTTTATAGAAACCAACCCTAAGAAAAATTTATATCGATACTAATAAGGATATAATGAACTAGATAACTTATTATTAATGTTTTGAGACATTTAAGATGATCTAAAAATTCAATTAGTACTTAACAACTAGCATAATTTAGATATTGTTAGTTTAAATTATCAAGATATTTCGCGTTGTTATATGTTAAAATGGTTGCAAAAACATGTTGTTCACTACCATAAAAATCAACATTGTCTTTAGAAAAATAAAAAAATAGAAAAGGTTACTATAGCTCGGAGCTGGGCGACTAGAAAACTAAGAATGGCCCATTTTTATACCTAGTCAGGCTGACATACATGAAAATGGGTTATGGTGCAAGAATGGTGTAACGAGACATATGGCACACAATATCTCTGAATCTTAAAATATCTTTTGCTAGGCTCGGTTCACTCTCAACATTTTGATGTAAAAAAGGCACAACAGCTTCTATTTAATGTAAAGAAAAGAAAAATTTGAACATTTTATGGTGGATGTGTGTCTCCCATAAAATGCAGCGATCCCTATCTATGTATGGGCATGGCCATTGCGTAAGCAGATTTGCTGAAATGAAAATTAGAAATGCTTTCCATTAAAGGGAGTATCGAAAGTCTTCGGATGACTGTTCAGTATTTTGCTTGCCTTTGTTTGACCGTATTGAATTTTCATACTGACTCAGTTTTTATGTCGTAACTATGCGTCCATGATCTCAACCTTCTAGGTGATCCTTGCTTCATCCCACTTATGTTTTTCATAATTATCTAAAAAAGTCTTGTTAAGTCAAGGTTTAGTGTATGTCATGATTACTCGGCTCATCACATAAGAAAAATAGGTAAATAGTTAGAAAAGGAAACAATATCAATTATTTATATATACTATACCTACGAGATAGGTTCACAAAATGAGATGCATATATTCCATTAAATATTTTCTCCTCAGTGGTGGAGCCATAACATGCCAAGACCAACTATCAATACAAACCAATAGTAAGCCCCGTCCGTTTCCTTCCCTCTAAAATTTAGTACTGTCACATCAAAAAGAATCTTACTATTTACGAATATTTCGATCAATTTAATGATAAAACCCTTTTGACAGATTGATGCTAATTTTCGAGATGAATCTAAAGAGCTTAATTAATCTATGTTTTGCTAAAGTGATGTTACATTAACCGTCTTCTAATCATGACTTAATTAACGTTATTAGATTCGTCTTGTAAATTAGTCTAGGAGCCTGTAATTTATCTTATAATTAAACTTTATTTAGTACTCCTAAATAGTAAGATTCTTTTTTATGTGACAGCTATAAAATTTAGACTCAGGAAACGAACACACCCATAGTATAGTACTCCCTTTGTCCCTTCACCCTCCTGATAAAGGAGCACTAGAGCGGTGTCCTGGCGACAAGACACAAGAGGACTAGAGCCATATCCAGGAGTAGTGTCTCGGTGGCGGCGTGCGGGATCCGAGGCTCCCAAATCATGTCCTCCTTGGTTGTCGGGATCTCTTTGGTAGATGGTCACGAGAGATTTCATCACGAAGGAGAGAAATGGGGAATGGGGGTTGGGTGGGGAGTAAGGCTGTCTCCAACGGAAGGTAGCACCTAAAACATCAAATAGGTATCTACAGTAAGTAAAATGGGCTACCAAAATAGATGAATCTCCAACGATTTGACCTGAACCCAAACTCATTGGTCACCCGACTCACGCGCCGCCACGGCCGAGCCCGCACCGCCGCGACCCCGCCCTTGCCTCCGCCGCGAACGCTGCCCGCGCCTCCGCTGCGACGCCCCAACTCTCCCTCCGCCGCGACCCCCGCCTCCGCTGCTACTGCGGCCCCCGCCTCACCTCCGTTGCGACCCCCGCCTCGGCCGCCGCCCGCGACCCCGCCCTCGCCTTCGCCGCGACCCCACCCGTGCTCACGCCTCGGTCGCCGCTCGCGCCTCCGCCTCGCCGCATCTGCGCTGAAGGAGATGGGTAGCTGGAGGAGCTGCTTCATTTGTGGGTGCTGACCAAGAGGATGCACCAAATGGGTCCGGTGTTTGGGTCATCCGTTGGAGAGGTATTTTTACACTGTTACTATCTATTTTGAGTTTAGGTCTTCATTTGAGTCATCCATTAGAGATAGCCTAAGGACTAGCCGGGGAGGAATGAGGAAAGTTTGCCTCATGTTAATCAAATAACCTAGTTATCTCGAACAAATGTTTACCGTAAGGTTTTGTCTGAAGAAATTAAGCATATACTCCCTCCATTCCTTTATATAAGCATTCTAGGGATTCAAATTTTGTTCCAATATGTAAGCATTTCTATGAATAGGACAAAAATTGATGGGTAGTTAGGTGGGTGAAGAATTTATGAGGTAGTGTAAAATAAGGGGTATATATGACATTTACTCGTTGACTATTTACGTCTCGGGATTCAGGAATGCTTACATATAGGAACGGATGGAGTATTAACTATAAAATTGTGCAATTTCGTCACGCTAGTCCTAGTTTGACCTATGTTTGATCATAATCAGTTAAATGGGATATGACAAAACCAGCAACATAGCAGTAACATTTATACTAATTTACATTAGTGGCAGCGAATATGATGTGTCGGGATCTATTTCCTTTTCTGGAGAAAAAAACATTTTTCAGCATTTCAAATGTCATATCCCTATCGTAATGCTGAAATGCTGATTTCCACTTTATACACCACACATGAACATTCCAGAGAAAAAACAAAGCGCGAGAGAAGAGAACCTGACTGGAGAAAGGTGTTTTTCTAAAAAAAATGTTAAGGAAAAACACAAGCCGCTCGAAAGCATCATCAAACGCCCGAACTAGGAAGAGCCCGGAGGAGTCAGAACTCACTCGGCGGCGGCGCCCACCTACCCCCACGGCGGCGACAGTGGCCACGTCGGAGAGCGGATCGTCGGGGGCGGCCTCGGCGGAGCCGGAGATGGCGTCCGTGGCCGCGGCGGAGGGGGCGGCGGCTGCGCTCCGTTCGGTGCTGTCGCGCGCGCACCAGGCGGCGGCGCGAGCGGGCGCGCGCCGGGGTCCGTGCGCGTTGTGGCGGTCAGCAAGACCAAGCCCGTGGCTGCCATCCGGGCCGTCTACGATGCGGGCCATCGTTGCTTCGGCGAGAACTACGTCCAGGAGCTCATCGACAAGGCGCCCCAGGTTGGATTACTCCCTTGCTCACGAGTCACGAAGGCCCTCGACATTTCCCTCTTCTCGTTGTGGGAATCACCAATTGGAGTGTTGAATTGGATGTAACAGCTCTTTAGTTTAGCTAGTCGCGACGTTATCAGTTGTTCTCATGAGCATCTGAATCAGATAAATAGGAAACGGAAATCGATGGCCATGGTAGCTTGTCCTAAATGTGAGCTGTATCGTAGAAACATATAATCTTGTGCATGTTTATTGTTCCGTGCAGACATGATCTCATGGTAAAAGATGTTAACTGCCAGTCGATTGAATCGGTAGATGGAAAAATGGCGATGATTTTAGTTGCTAACGGCATCTCAGAGGACTGCATTTGAACTGTGCAAGCAATTTAACATGTTATATTTAGGCAGATTCATATACCTATCACGCTGGGTAGCCAAGTGAGGAGAGGATAACTGCTGAAAGCATATAAGTAGTAAGCCCACCCCAAGATGAGTGCTCTCTCCTCTGACTTCCCTAGAGCCGCCGGTGTCAGAGCCGAGACAGCGATGCCTTTATAATCCTGGTCAATTTGTTGGAGCTCCGTCATTATTTGTGTATCTTCAGAAAATTAGTAATGTGGTAGCAACTCGTTTTGAAAATATCCCTATTTAACCACAAAACTATGGTGTGCACAAGGGGGTACAAAAAATTCAGGTACAGAGAGTGGTTATTAGACATCGTTTCCTTTTGGGCATTATAATTCTAGAATAACCTAGGTCCAATGATTTTAGCCATGGTTATCCAGTAATAGTTGGAAGATGGGGAATGCTAGTTATTTGAGTGAAACTTTCAGAAGTGTTAATGATTTTAACATCTAGAAGTTTTTGTATGTCTGGAGTTCTTGCATGGCATGCTACCTAGCCCTTGCAGTCAATGACCTAATATTTTCCTTTGGTCATGTCTAAGCAGAGTGTTCTCATTGCAGCTTCCTGAGGATGTTGAATGGCATTTCATCGGAAATCTGCAAAGCAACAAAGCCAGAGCATTACTTGGTCTGTACTAATTATTTTGTTTTTGCCCCCTTAGGGCATTGTTATGGTTTCCTATGAACACCCTTGACAATTATTGTTTCAAGCCATTCAATATGCAGCGATATATAACATATTAAAATAAACACTACTGAATAACTGCTGATAGCACAGCCACTAATTATGTGCAAGAAATGTACATTTATTCATTTCCAAAGTTAAGATTTTAAAAATTTGGTTCCTTCAACATTCTGGTAAAGGATAAAAAGGGGGTCGACTGTTTATTTCTTGTTTGTGCAAAATTTTTAGTTGTGATCTTTTGTGGCTTTGATTTTGCTATTGCCTAGCTACTAGTTGTTAATTCTATCTTACCAAGCTAAGTTTTCTAACAATTCCTTTTTTTAATAATTTGTACTATTAATTTTAACCAAGGTTTCTAAATTCTACCGATGTTGACTACCTTTGTGCATTCCCTACTACATGGTTCAGGCTAACGTTTCTTTTTTTGTTTATCTAATCTTTAGCTGGCGTGCCAAATCTTGATATGGTTGAAAGTGTAGATGATGAGAAGGTATGTTATCGATTTAGTCTTTTCCTATGGTGGTAATTAATCTCGTTTCCTTTTGGTTTCACGAAATGCTCACATTTGATGCATTCATGCATCAGTAATTTACTAGCTTTGTTTGCTTCCTAGTTAGAGTGCTTCCTTTGCTGAGTTAACAAAGATAGTAGTATAGTACACTATTCATTTAGTCGTCATGCGCAGCATTCCGATAGAACTTATTTCGAGCCAAATAGTTTTTTTTTTGTAACGGATATTCTATTGCATCACTTGGGACCTAAAAACAATGGGTCTTTCAGTTTCTTATTGTGGTTTCAGATATTTTTTTATCTGGACCAGCTTAAATGTAATATTTATCCTTTCAGATTGCTAACCGTCTTGATCGGGTGGTAGCTGACCTGGGAAGAAAACCTCTAAAGGTTTTGGTCCAAGTGAACACTAGTGGAGAAGAATGTGAGTAATCTTAAATATGATTATGAACTTAAGCACCAATACTTATGGAATCTCTGAAGCCTGAAATAACTTTATGGCAGAATATCTGAATGTTGGAACCTGTGGTCCTTACAGTCTTGGTTAAGTATTTATACGTATTATGGGTTTGCTGTATGATAATGCAGTTCTCCTGGTTGTGACTTGTGAGCATGTCAAGAGTGAAAGTCTGTAGTTCTGAAAAATTATTTTTTCCCTATTCTACAGCAAAATTCGGAGTAGATCCCTCGGGATGTGTTGCACTAGCAAAGCATGTCAAATTGAACTGTCCAAATCTTGTATTCTCTGGTTTGATGACAATTGGGATGCTCGATTACTCCTCAACTCCAGAGAATTTCAAGGTAGTTTTATACTCTTCTTCACAGCTTAATTTTATACAATTTAGTTGGGGTAACATTATGGCTAATTTGTGTACCATTTGTTAAATTTAGACACTGGCTAACTGCCGCAAAGAGGTATGCAAGGAGATCGAAATTCCAGAAGAGCAGTGTGAGTTGTCAATGGGCATGTCTGCCGATTTTGAGCAAGCAGTAAGAAACCGCTACATTAAGGAAACAGACTACTAGGCTGATATCTGCACTGCTAACATTATTTGTTGTTTCTATGTATGTGCAGATTGAAATGGGAAGCACAAATGTCAGAGTTGGATCAACCATATTCGGTGCTAGAGAATACCCAAAGAAGAACTAGGATGCTTTACATTGTCGTAATGACACATCACATGCACAGATCTTGGGAACTTCAATGGTTGCAACAACGTTACAAAACACACCCAAAAAAAAAGAAGCTTCCAGCATTTTCATAAATACGCTTAATTATGTTTTTGCGATCTGAAATCGTATGATACTTTGTACATCATGTGCAATAAAAATGGATATTTTGCCCTTGTGCACAGTTTAGTTGATAAGATGCAGATTGCACACGAATTATGATTGTTACTCCATGTTAATTTCATATGTGCTCCCTGGTTGCACAATAGCCTTCCAATATTCTCAATTGTGTCCTTGTCACAGTACCCGATGCAAGAATATGCAGCACTCGATTTGAGCTCTATTCTTGCTTCCTTGTATACAATGCAGATGATCTCTTTTCAGATGATTTACTCATTTAGGGTCGCTTTGGATCAAAGGAAAAACAAAGAAAATTTGGAGGATATGACTTGTAAAGGATTTTTTCCTGCATGATCATTTGGGTCATAAGAAAACCAAAGGATAGTTTCCAAAGGAATGTGTTCCTATGCTTGATTTTGGAGGAAACAAAGCAAGAGGTTAGACCTCTTTTTCTTTCCTTTGTTTCTCCTACCAAGCAAGAGAAAGCTATTGATTCCTTTGTTTTTCCTATGAGCCTTAATGTGTTTGCGGTTGCTAGATGCCTAGATAGTACCTGTTGGATCGCACATTAACTGGTCACTTTGTCTAGTCGTAGCTAATACTCGAGTAACTCAACCATTGCATCAAGTACGAAGCTGTGGATGCATCAACCGCATTATGTTGAAAACTCTCAGTACAGTAGTGCGGATGCATCAACCGCACGGCAACGCAACACTAGGGTGCCTCCTACTCAGTTACACGACCATTGCTATACAAAACTGTTGTAAAATAAAAAATAAAAATAAAACTACACCAGCATGATACCAGTACCGCACAGCGTTTCCGAAACCAAGCAGCGCTTGCTTAAGTAGGTTGTGATGACCGAAGAGGGTGAGGAATGCAATATCTTCCAGTTGCCATGCTGTTGTTGATGTGATGGGGCAGCTGTGGACACATGCATCTTCAAATCTATGCTACAGTGACCTTCGAAAGTTCACAATGTTTCTAGCTCAACATCGTCTAGGTCAGCATCAATGTCGTCAGCCTCATTCTCTTCATCTTCTTCAGGGGCATCTGGGTCTACTCCCTGCATATGAAAACCAATGCAGACCATGGTCACCATCTTTTGGTGGTGGCAGTAGTATATCAAGAAAGAGACTAAATGAGGAAGAACAAAAGGAACAAAAAAAAAGAGCAGCAATGAAGGTAGACCGAAACAAAAAGAAGAGTGTAATCCTAGAGAATTATATAGTTATAATTTGTATAAACCTTCATTTGCTTCTCTAAGCGCTCCAATCCTTTCTTTGCAGCTTCATTGTTTGGGTTTATCCTGAAATACAAGCAATTACGTATTCTTGAACTAGAAAATAGTAATAATAATCAAATTAGAGAAATATTAAGTGGTGATAACACAGAAAGTATCACAAAAAATGATTAAAAATACACAGGAAACTAGACTATTGGAAAATAAAGTAGCTATTGCACAGATAAGATAATTAGACAGCTCAAAGATACTTTATGGGTAGCTTTTAACTTGCAGTTCAACCCTGGCCACTTCAACTAGTTACAGCAAACTTGGTTTTCTTCCGGCCATACTTTTTATACAAATATAGATGATAGTAAACCTAGAAGCACCAGGAACTAGCAGTAAAAAGCATTGCATCTAATGTACAATGACTTCACGATTTCAAGACAACAGCAAAGAGATGGGAAAGACCGAGTGGAGTGCTCAGATTTATTCTGATGAACTTCCAAGAATAAGCGCACCTTAGGGCAGATTGATAATGAGAAAGTGCATCAGAAAGCATATTTGTTGCTGCAAATACTTGAGCCAACTTGATGTATAGAGAATCATCGGCCCATTGTTGTAGATATTTTTCAAGTAGCACAACAGCCTCTCTATTCCGCCCTTCAGAAACATGTAGATCAGCTAGGGCCAATGCAGCTCCAAGAAATCCAGGTTCAAGACGAATGGCGGCTTCATAGAACTTCCTTGCCTGCAAGTTATGTAGTGATATCTATAATGGGACAGCTTGCCAAAAAGATACTCTTTCAGGGAAAATGTCCAAAATTAAATAATAAGAAAGTGGCCATTTGAAGAGAGCTAAACAATTCCATTTTGATGAAGCAACGTAGTAAATATGCTTTTTGTTAGAAGGCCCTAAACCAGAGTAGACCTACATACGTGCACTTAACAGTTTAATGCGCAGCAGTGCTCCAAGGTAGCATATTTTTTTATTAAAAAAATTATACTCCCTCCGGTTATTAATTGATGCCGTTAGGACAACTTAGCTCAAAAAATGAAATAAAAGATATCATCAATTAAAAAACAGATAGCCTACCCCAACTTGCTTGGGATAAAAGGCTTTGTTGTTGTTGTTGTATCAATTAAATAACAGAGTGCTATATCTAATAATGGACAAACAAGATTCCATCTGCCGTGGAAGTATTCCTTCAAATATGCATTCTAATCAACGAAATACTGGTAAACATTATGACAGTTTACTATTTTAAATCACTATACCAACAATCACATTAAAGAAAAATCTATAATCGGTGCACAACATAGAATTACATGGTAAAGAATTAAAAAGATGCACTTGTTGGGTAACATTTGACAGTTATCTGAAGAACCTTTAATTAGACAAGGACCCTTTTCATATCACAGACGATCAAATAGGTGAAATGACCGTATATATCAAATTGTCGATTCTTTCCTACAAAAATAAATTAGAATAGGTGCTTCAGGTCAGTGGTACCCATTGTTCACCTAATCAAATATAGCTAAGCATTGCTTTCTTTAAGGACCACAAAATATACAATTTGCGCAACAATGACCCAACCAAAAAGACCACCTTATCTCTCCCACTGGAACTGATAGCATGAACATCGCCAACTAGCTTGAGAGCTTTCGCAGACTGATGCATAACCTTCATTGCCTCGCGAGCAGTGAATAAAGCTTCTTTACACTTGGACAGTGCTAGATAGGCACGCACAAGACCTGACGGTATATTTATATTTAGAGACATAATAGGAATTGTGTTTTAGATAGAATAATCAGAGGCACCAAATGCAATAACCTTGATAAGAACG
This sequence comes from Chloris gayana, assembly GCA_031894775.1. Classification (NCBI taxonomy): domain Eukaryota; kingdom Viridiplantae; phylum Streptophyta; class Magnoliopsida; order Poales; family Poaceae; genus Chloris; species Chloris gayana. Next base: position 206,385 of record JAUNZO010004683.1, on the reverse strand, counting down.
AAGATCAGGCCTCAATTCCTGAGCTCCTCGGAAGTCTGTCACTGCTAAATCTGGTCGATTCAATGAAAGATGCAGGTTGCCCTTCATAAAAAAGTATGTAAACAATAAGCCTATCATATGGGTGACAGAGAAATGGAGAAGATAATCACTAAAGGGGTGAATATGGCAATCCCAGTAAAATTTGTTGAAGTATAAATGTATTGCCCAACCTTTCCCATTAGCTTAGGCTTTTGGGTTCAACTGGTTGGTGCATACAACTCATCATGGTATCAGAGCCAGAGGTCTCAAGTTCGAATCCTGGCGGGCGCAATTTATTAAATAAATTGCTGCCGACTCCTACTTTCCACATTTGTGGTCTATGGCACCTTTTCATGTGAGGCGGGGTATTATTACTCTTATTTCCACGTTTGCGGCCTTTGAGACCTTTCACGTGAGGGGAGTGTTGAAGTATAAATGTATTGCCCAACCTTTCCCATCAGCTTAGGCTTTTGGGTTGCACTGGTTGGTGCATACAAACTTATCAAAATTAAGATAGTAGCAGCCTCACAAAGCTTAACAAGAACTTCCCAGTGCAAATAAACCAACAATCTGATCTAGTACTTCTGTAATCCCACCTAAACAAACTTGAGTGATTGAATTATTTCACTGACATATTTTTCAATAATGCTTTGCCTTGGTCAAGTCTTTTTTTATATGACATAAAACCCATATAGTGACAATGTTTTCGTATTACCTTCATAATATAGCCAGTTATATGCCTATCATCAACTCGGAGGCTCTGATGGAAAGGAAACATGCAAAGACATTAGACGGAAGTTAGCTTCCATAGAAGATAAGTTCTTTAAAAGTATACCTTTTCTGCATATGTCAAAGCTTTCTTCTCATCTCTTCTTTCCCACATTGCTGCAAGAGCAACACATGTTTCTGGTCTTGCAGGGTCAATATGAAGCATATCATGCACCAACTTGTTTAGTTTAGTGTAGTCAGACTTTGATTTTAGAAGAATTGCATACTCATCCATACATGTCATGATGTTTGGATCAATTAGCCGAGCCTACAAAAAGGAAGCCAAAACAGCAAATGCCCTTAGCATCTCTTTACTTGTTAGCATGATGTCCCAAGCTCCCCAAGTCTGAAATTGTTCAAATTACCTTCTCAAAATTCATGATGGCTTCATCATTTCTTCCTATGATGGCTTCAGCCTTGAAAATAAGAAGATCAAAAAATCAGATGAACATGTACTTCAGAAGTTCTCTAGACAAAAGATGAACAAAATATAAGATGAAGGAGCACAACACAACAAGTTTAAAGGAGTACATGGGCAAGAAGAAATCTGACAAAACTTAATGCAGTTGTTAGCACTATGACAAGCCTAATATATAGGAAGGAGCAGAGAAAGTGCAGTCGAAGAAAGACAAAACCTTTGCAATTTCGAGTAGGATATGCACATTGTTGGGGTATCGTTGCATAAGTTCGAGATATATTTCAAGGCCACCTATAAAAAGCAAGATGGTGTAAGCCTGCTTACTATTGATCACTAATTAATACATGCCATTCTACTGCCAAAATCTGCAACTTGATGTTCAAAATATACAGCTAAACAAACTCAAGTTTAGGAAGTACAGTATAAGATGCAACAGATAAAACTAAGCAAAAAAAGTACAAGAAAAGGTTGACTCTCAAGCTTTGCTCAGTAGCACAAAGTCCAAACTACAGGATTAAGGAATCTACCATTCATTAAAACAGCACATAACCAATAACGGAATTCCTTAGTAACAATGGGAAGCATTTCTTTGTCAATTGCAAAATTCAACTATGCACTTATGCCAGAACCTTTAGATGAAATATTGTACAAAAGCCAGTGAGCTACCTCTATAATCATGTTGAGCAATGCAACATTGCGCCTCAACATACCTCTGTCAAGAACAACAATTTAAGTAAATAATCATCTGAACAAGTTTATAAAAAGAACAAAGAGAAATTATCAGAGATATGTCTGAATGAATTGGCAGAGTTTTTGGAAAATATTGGAAGTCAAAACGGCAATACAATATATAATTACTATACATTTCCAATATGAATGAAATTGAATCATTGACCATCATCTTGTAGAACTAAGTTCTTACTGTTTTTGTTGTGATCATGCTTCATAGCTCCTGTGTAAATGGTGGTATGAAAAAATTTACAGACATTTATTTCTGGCAAAATTGGTGGCAAAGTCTGACCGGATGGGCCAAATTTGCAAAATGTGGGAACACTAGATGATAACACATATATAAAGATGGCAAAGATTTCATTCACATACTGTACATTTCAAAAATAAATAATAATAAAGATTGGCATTCCTTATGCAAAATGTGGTTTAGGAAATTGAATCTAGTTAATTGACAAGTATGGATTCAAAGGATTAAGGACTAAATGCTGTGCACTGTTATGCTTCAAATAGATCTGTATCAAAAAAGTATACTATCTTCTAGAGCGAAGAAACATTAGCAACATGTCAAAATGAAAAATTCATGCTATACATAAGAGAAGTTGCCATGTGCAGCATAGTTCACTTACATTCCACCAGCGTTGTGCATCTGCAGTCTCACCTGATGCTGGCAGCTTGCCTCTATTCGGCACCTAGAAGAACAAATAATACAATAATACTCCTTTTCAGACTTTCAATTAAAACAAGTTTAAATCATGCGAAGGTAAATACTGTGTGCTAAATAAATTTTAAGAACATGAAAATTGCTAACAGAATTCATGGTGTTTGAATTATCTTTGTAGCAATGTGAACTTCCAGAAAGAATATCAACTTTATTTGGCATGTAGTGCCAAAGGATGGTTCTAGCTAGCAAGCAGAGCATAAAAAGACTGACAATCTAGGTATAAGCAAGTAACAGTTGGCAACAAGAAAATCTGACAATGAAGCGGACCAAAATTCTGAATAAAATATTATATTAAGACTTATTTGCCCCTAAAGCTTAATTTTCACAATTTTATTAAAATAAACGTGAACTTACTTGTGAAAATAATAATGAAAATTCCTTTGAAGAAAGCCCCATTTCTGCCAAAGCTGTGATAGCTTCGAAAACATATGGACACTGCCTGGCAAAGGAATGTGAGGAGGTAGACAGAGCCTTGTCACTTTATTTCATCAAAAGATGACAGAAGAGACAAACAATGCTTTTATTAAAAGTGACCACTGAAAATCTTATAGAGATATTTAAGTTTAAAATGAATTTGAATATAAGAGTAAAATTGCCAATGTAGTTGAACTGACATTCTATGAAAACAAACTGCTTGATATGCCATACCTCAAGCACTCTTTATAACACACAGCAGCTGAACGTGTGTTTCTTGAAATTCGATAAAGCTTCCCTAACATCAGGTTCATTTTAAGTGTTCTCACTTTCGAAGGAATCCCTTCCATCTGTCAAAAATATATGGGTAAACATGGCATACTTCACAGCATTTGTATTCGTGAAATGGAATTCAAGGTCGAAAAAGAATATCAAGAAGTAAATGGAAAAGGAGGAACCTCTATAAGTGCTTCACGGTGCTCACGTAGTGCAGAATGGCAAAGAGCAATCTTGAACTTCACCTGCAACGGTAGAACAAAAATGAATCAGATACTTTCTGTCAGTGACATAGAAGAGAAATAAACTTGTCCATGAGAATATCACAATGACTTGTCAACTTTACCTACCTCATTTTCATTGAATGGTAATAGATTAGAAGAATTTGGAGAAGGTGACCGGCCTGTGGTGGATACCGAGCTTCTAGTGTTACTTGCTGCTTGCTTAGGGATGCTTCTGCTGCACAGCATAGCTTGCTTGTATGCACTCTACCAGAGTTAAGTGGAATTAGAAACTATGATTTCAGTATGCTTAATTCTGCAACACATTCTATATCAAGCATATGCTCCATAGCAACATTACCAGTGCTCTGCGAAATTCTTTCTCCCCATACAGAGCATCACCGTGCAGGACCTACAATGCACCAACTAGCAAGTGAGCTCCCAAATGCTATGTATGCAGGAAAATAAATGCACTCCTTCGTCTATCAGCTGCCCAAGAAGAATTACCCAATGCATAATGTTTCGCAATGCGGACTCAGATGCCGGAGCACGCCAAGTAGAAACGTACAACTGATAGAAAATAGAGCTGTCAAAGAAAGGAAGTTTTACCAGGCTTTCCACCTTCATGGACATGCCAGCCTCATTACTGCTCGCACCAGCCGAGGACACGAGGAAACACCCCTGCAACTCAATGGGAAGTATTAACACCGCGAGACCCAACCTCGCTCAAGCGCGCGCTGGAATGACCTAGCTCGCCGCCAACACCGAGCAACGGCCGATTCGGACCAAAACCCTAGCGCCTGCGAGCGTTGGTTGGACGAGAAGGGGGAAAAGAAGCAGGGGATCGCGGAACTGACCAGCGTCTCGGCAGAGCCGAAGAGGCCGGCGTCGAGGAGCGCCGCCATGGACTCCCGCGTCACCTCCATTACCGAAGGCGGCGATCTCGCGCTGGCACCGGCGTTGGTCGAGAGAATTTGAAATTCGGCTTGTGGTGTTCAAGAGGACTGACTAACCGCCGCCGGCCTCACTGTTGGTGGAGTCGCTGGTGAGGTGACAAGACTCACTGGACTGGTCGACCGCTGGGCTCCAGATGAGATTCAAGCTAGAAAACGGAATCACTATGCTAATCTTTCAACGACAATTATGATCGACTCATCGAATATGTGTCAAAACTTGTTGAGTTTTAGAGCCTAGCGACAACAATTTCAACAAACAATATGAAGTTTTGAAAAGAAAAGAAAAAGGTTGGATTGAAAGTTTGCACATACTACAAAAGAAAACCCACCAGTTCAAGTACTAGGAAATGAGCTCTCCTGTTAACAAACGCCAAAGGGTAACGAGGTGGTCTCCACTCTCCATTGTCTGATTCCCATCAAACATCCCGACCAGCATATGACATCGAATCAATCAGGCAGTAAAGTATACGAAAGCTTGCCAGAACAGAATACAACACATTGTGTAACAGTTTCAACTGCGAAGTCAGATACATGCATGGCGTAGCTTGATTAGCTATGCACTCTCCTAAGGCTTTGAGCATTCTAGTGATGCCCTCTACATATAATCAAGTCCAGATGCCAAAATAGCATCATCTAGCTATTCACAACATCATCCAAAAACTTGGGTCAACTTACATTCGTTTACAGAAATAATGCACACTTTTAAGGGAACCGAACTACTGGACTTCACGCTATTGCAAGTTACAGGAACAGTTAGAGGTACAGATAGTTGTGCAGTATTGAAATGATGACGCGCTAGAAAAGGTACTTGGCAGCTAAATGTCTCATGCCTCTTCCACTTGCTCTTCCTCTTCCTGAAGAAGGTTCTCCCTGTTGTCGTGGGCCCAGAAACCACGCACATCTATCAGCATGCTAGCTATAGTCCCACCTTGCTTGCAAGAAAGAAGATCTGAAAGTGTGACCCTGAGAGGATCTGCCGGCTTCACCATGTCCCAGATTTCATCCCTCACGTCTTCAATGCAAAGTTCATAGTTCCCACCCTCAATCCATTTTTGGTGTACATCTCTGGAAGCAGAGATGAGGTAGCATGAGTAAAATGGATGATCAAAATAAAAAATAATAAAGCATGCTAATCTGATGGGACAAGGCCATCTTGTCAAGTTCAACCAACATAGCACTACTCCAAGATAGACTCTCCCAACATGGTTTTTTTAATCAAACTTTAGAACGCTACTTGCAAACCTATGCTTCAAGACTATCAATAAATGCCAAAATATGATATCAGGTTGTTTATCTTATTTATTCAACATTTTCCAGTTTCCCAGTTATGTATTCACATACTTTGCTGACAGCAATGAGAAGATATCACAGACATCATGAACATGGTCACATTTGATTTAACTGTGTCCTGCTTGTATCTATTAGTGAGTAGTGACAAAATAGTGGTAAGCACACCCCGTGATTTATAATATACAATGTAAATTTAATGTATTACAGGTATGAATGCAATGCAATGTTTAATGCTAATTATCAAACTGTCAATGTCAGTTGCCAATCAAGAGCATCAGAAATTACTGCATATTGCATTCTCTACTTTTTTATAAAAAAGTAATCAACAAAGAAACTGAAATGTTTCGCAATTCCAAGTGCAAGTTCTTTAAAAGAAACTCGACCAGTGGGGGTTAGACCGCCCCCACGGCTTTCTTTGATGGAGAAGCTCAACCTTTTCAGGTCAAGAAAATCCACGAACCCTGGTCCAATCCTCAAGGAGCCACCACTATGGTTCGGGCCGTAACTCATAATTTGAGCCCACCCCATACATGAGGGTCAGCCCACCATAGGTAGAGTAAACGGGACACAGTGAATGGATTTTTTTTTTTAATTCCACAAGTTGTGCACACCAGGATTTGAACACTGGTGGGGGACCTCACAACTCAAGGTTCTAACCAACTGAGCTAATGTCACAAGTTTTTTTTTTTAATCGCAGGGATTTGGGGGTTTTGCTTTCATCTTTTCTATCATAAGGCTTTTGGCTTATTACTTATTCTTTTCCCCTTTTTGTCTTTTTGTTGTTTTTTGTAGGTTTCAACTCTAGCTGTCCCAACTTGCTTGTTATACTAAAAAGGCTTTGTTGTTATTGCTTTGTGGTACACAAGGATGGCAGTCTTGTGGTGACTAGTGAAGTGCCTCGTTGCTAACTGCTGTGACATCTTTCTACAATCTACCATGCCTTTCTCAAGGCTCGGCATGAGAAGATGTGCTTCATTTCCATTTCAATAGTTTAAAATGGTACTACTCATGATACTTCTGTCAGTTGGAAGTATCATTTTTTAAAAGAAAAAGACAGGAATATTCTACTGAAAATAGCAAATATTTTCACAAAATGGACTCTGCAACAGGGCAAAACAAAAATGAAGTGGACCTGAAGGGGTAAGAAAAATCAGAAAGGCAAAAGCATCTTTTGAGTGTCAGTCCAAGAAACACATACTAATGGCCTGTGATTAAAATAAATTGTTATATGACCAATATCTTGTCTGTTAAGGCTAGCACAACGGTCTGAGAGTTAAGCGAGCACAAAAATGACAGATTCAATTTAGGAAGATGGTATCAGGAAGGAATGTTGACTCCAACAGTCTCCTTTCTTTTCTTCCAGGATTACTCATGTCTGAAATAGTACTTTAAAATTGAAAAAGAAACAGTACAAAAATGTGTTAAAAAAACCACAGTACTGGTGAATAGAAAATCCTAGTCTATTAAACTATTTAACATTTAATCAGTATAATGGAAAATGTAAGAAGGGTATTCCCTCAAGAAAAATGTAAGATGGGTGTTCTAACTTTGATGGAAACAGTGTCAAGCTATCACTAAGGAAAACAACAGAGATATAAGATTTCAAATGATCATGTCAAGAATGCAAATGAGAAGCCTGAAGCCTATGTGAACAAGCCCTTAGCTCAAGTCGAGCCCCTAGCATATATGCTTATAGCCTAGAAAAAAAAACATTGTTGCGCGCTCGCCTCCATGCGATTAGGCGCTCGGACCACCTAATTTACGACTAAGGATTATTTTTTCCTGGGCTAATAGTGGTTCAGATTACGACGCATAAAACATAATTCAGGATAAGCAAAAGCAAGGTTTGCCAAATGAGTTAAAATCTGTTATTGAAAAGGGAACTGTATAAATTATAAAGACCTCTATGCATACCTAAATAGAGTATGAATATCGGCGGTTGTAAGGAATCCCCTTCCATTAAGATCAAGACATCTAAAGAGATATGTCAAGCCTTCAGGGGTATCTTTGTTTTCTAATGCCAAAACAAAGTCAAGAAAGCTTTCAAAATCCATTTCTCGACTATTTCCACCACCAACTTTGCTCCGCCGAACATGTTCATCGAAAACTGAAAGTAGAACTAGATCAGTATATGTACCCATAATTAAAACTTAATAGAAGAAATAAAGCCCTAATCCATGTTGAAATAATATGTTTATCATGTTGATATTTTCTTCCACTTTTTTTCATCAAGGTAATTCAAAAGATATCATCGTACGAAAAGATAGCAAATGTAAACCTCTTTCAATGAAGATCTCTGTCAATGTGCCATCTGCATATTCCTTGAGTTCATGTTTGCTCAGTGTGCCATTTGTATCTTTGTCTAGAGCTAGAAACATATCTGCACAAGCATTAGGTAGCAATTAAACAAGTGTGAAAACTGCAAGAGAATAGTTCGCTGAATCATTGCAAAGCTAAGAAAAATAGCTGGTGCCAGATGACATACCACATATGCGTTGAGCTGAGGTCAAGGAAAACCAATTTTCAGCCTGCTCGGTATCGGTTACTTCTTCCTCGCTCTCCTGACAAATATTGTTAATGAGAATAATTGGAAAAAAGATAATTGGAACATTATGCAGGGTATCAACAAGGTAATATTTTATATGGAAAAGAAATTTTACGATCTGCAACTAAACATTGCAGTACTTCTTTACCTGATGTAGTTCCATTAGTTCCTGAAGGCAATTGCTCAGTAATACTTTCTTTATGCATGCCTTCCCTGCAAAAAGAAACAATGTAGTGTGAGATAGAGTTTTTAACATGAAGGGTTTCTACGACATAACACCGGTGTATTCGAGAATAAGAATGGTTACCACGTCTGTGTGGATCACAGAAGAAAAAGAACTTGCGTGCAGCTATGCGGCAATACATTTGAACAAATGCTGATGGCATGTCACGCAGCTGCGCCAAGTTGGGGATAAGTCCTCTTATATATGCTTCCATTTCCTGTGACAATAATCAAGGTATGTTAAACACCTCTAAGGTATAAGGTTCCACTAACATGCATGTCCTAGGGTATCCTTACATGAGGTTGAAGGAAGCCATCCGAATCCTCATCAAGTTCACTCATATCAATTCGTGCTTGAGTAAGAGAAACCTGGAGGGAGTAACAGTAGGAAGATTGTGTGACAGTAGTTTATGTTGAATGATGCCAACTATGCTATAACCAGAAAGCGCAATTCAACAAAATGGCCATAAACATGATGTGAAAAAATATAGTAGAACAAGAAAAAGTATATCAGATCAGAATGGAGAACTGATGCTAAGAGTATGTATTTCTAGCAGTCAAGATCTATTATAGAATATAATGAAGCACATGGAAGATCAAAATGGAAATTTCAACATTTGATTGCTAGAGAAAATGACTTACTGTGCGCATCACATAGAGATAAAAAGGTAGAATGGCTATTCTCCCAGAATCGTCCTTCTCAAACTTCATGAAGTTTGAAGGGCTGAAGAAGCGCTTGCATTTCTGGCCAATCTGCTCCGTGCAGACTGTCGCGATATGACAGAAATCTTCATAGTTCATCTGCAGTAATCCATAAATGTTTTTTTATAAAAAAATACAAGCAGGAATCACATGAAAAGCAAACAAACATATATGGAGATTAAACATGCGGTTGTTAGCCCCACAAAGTAATATATTTTACAAAAGCATCAAAACATTTCACCGTTTTAAAATATCTCCTTTTTTGGATCAGGTTATATATGTATAGAATGGTATCCCTAGTATTATCCCTTAAAGAAAAAAAAAGTGAGTTGCAGGCAAGGCAGCGTAAGTCAAACCAGTAAGCACATGATTGAGCACATCAATATGTGCGACGAAGTACAAAGTGCCAAAAGAAAATGTGTCTTACCTTTTCAGCGCCAGTAGCATCATCAATAACACAATTTTCTCTAAGACAAACCCACATGGCATCAAGATCATCAGCATTAAGGAGGAGTTCCGATTGTTTCTGTAGTATTGAATAGATTTCATAAGGCACAAACAACACAAAGGTAAAAGTAGTAAGCCATAGATTGTCATCACAACAAAAGAAAGGTTACTCTATTACCTTCAGAAACCTGTACTTTGCCAACCGCTGAACTCTCTGACTGATGGATCCTTCTTCTGGTTTCTGAACCAGAATGAAATATTAGTGTGATAAAGGATGATTCTGAGTTAAGTGACTGGTAGTGCTCAGGAAAACAAGAAAAAAATAAAACATCATAACCCAGGCAAGCACCTATTATCGGTATATATTTTTATCATGGCAGTGAGAAGGAACAGGACAGGTTGAACGTGTGCAGACTAGTTGTGTACCTTCTTGTAAAAACTTGGGATGGAACCAGCTTGAGCACTCCTTTGTTGCCGTTCCTTGAAGATGTCAAGTAAGATCCTCTTGGTTTCCAATTCTGCAAAAAGAAAAATATGTGCTTAAAATAGATCCGAGTACTGTAACCACATGAATAATGCAGGTGCTAATCAATTAATTCATCAACAGTGTCACAGATTTAACCTAAGAGGACTCATCTAGTTTTTGCCATTTGGTGACACTTTCTACCACCTGTAACACTGTAACTATGGAAATTGGAAACTACCTAATTACAACACTTCAATAACTGCACTTAAGTAAAGGAAAGGGCAGGCTCGGTTCTCTGTATATGTGAACCGACAGGAAAATGTTTGACAGTAGTTGCCAACTGTTCTAAAGCCAGTCGCAAAGTACCGGCTTAATTATAACAAACAAAGCACCAGCTTAACCAACCCCATTCAGCCGTGGCGCTAGAGAAACCATGTCACCTGATTTCCAACAAGGGTAAACTCACAGATATCGACCCCGTTCAACTACTGCGTATTAATTCTGAACTTTTTTCAGGTACCCGCCAACCTCATTGCGCTATTACATAACCTACGGATCACGGATCTCATCCTCGCAATTGAAACCCTCTCCAGGAATCCCCCGCATCATTACTGTAGACATTTCAAACTGTGTCCTGTAAACCCTAATCCTACCACCACCTCGAACATGAAGTTCAAAACTCGGACCCTAGCAGAGCGCCAAAGGGGGAACGAGGAGCGGCACTGACCCATAAGCGCCTCGGATCCGAGGCCGGCGCCGGAGCCGACGAAGCGGCGGAGGTTGCGGACCCAGGGCATGGACGAGGCCGGCGGGATCCGCCTTCCAGCGGGCGCCGCCGCAGCGGAGGACTCGCCGCCGGCGTCCGCGCGTCGCCAGAGGCGGTGCTCATCGCGACCAGCGGAGGTGGATCGGGTCGTGGGTGGGGAGCGAGTGAAGGCCGGTCGGGTCGGTGTCGGTAGGCCGACGCGGTCCGGTTGAGCTTGGACCTCGGTCACTCTAGACTCTAGAGCGGGCGGGCAAGAGCGTCCCAAAATGGGACAGCTGCAGAGTAGCGACATTTTTTTAAAAAAAATGCCCTTCTGGACTTTCATTATACTAGCAATTGTGCACGTGTGACATGAACGTGATTTTTTACTACCATCATGATTGCTATAAATCAACCTTGTACACATAGCAATTACAGTGGTAATAATAATAATAATAATAAAGTAGATGAAACAGCTACACGACACCAATGATATGAATATTTTCTCAAAAAAAGCATCATAAGTCCAACCGAGAAAATTTCAGTTAGTAGGATTATATCACCAGTGGACAGCAGTTTTTAGTTTCGGGACAACACAGGTGCATGATCCAACTTAAATATAGAGAAAGCAAGTTGTTGCAGCCAATAAGAAATTTCTCAGTACAATCGAGAAAAAACAATTCCTAAATATTTTTTGACGTGAATGGCAGGGAGCCCCTACCATTAAATTGACATTTAAAAAAATATGTTTCAGAAAAACACAACTCAATAAATTGACAATAAATAAATGGACTTAATGCTCAAACTCCTAAGACATCTCGATATACAACATCACGTTTCATCAAAACAACACGGACAGCAAATCGATGTAGATATTTGTTCAACGGACAAACGAGTTAAGGAGATGACCATAAGTAAATTTGCCATGGTACAAACAATGATGAACGCTATATGTCTCTGGAGGTAGTAGCTAGTGCAAGGGAATTCAATCTCTGGAAGAAGAAAAACAGGTTGGATGAACCCATATCATACAATTACCAAAATGAAGAAAAATTCCTAAAAACTAAAAACGAACTCACAAGACGCAAATATTTGTTGTGTAAAAGTAAGGCTCGTACGTATAATCCACCACCTCGAGAGAGGAAGAAGGCTCGTACGTCTATAATATAAGAGAGATAATTATCCTATCAGTAACTCGATAATGATTTCTTGTGAGGGAAAGAAAATATTGCTTGTAGGTTCTCATATGATTACGAACCATATACAAAGAAACCCAAACACTCATGCCCGACATGAAGTTAAAGTTGTATGTTAATCTTTGCAGTATACAACATGCATTTAAGATTCAGCTTGAACAGTTTCGAGAAAAAAAGTCATACTTAATTCCTATGTTACGTTAATTTGGCTTTAACAGTTTGAGACCCTAAGATTTATGACAATCAACATCCAACTTCATGCAATTTTGTGGGTCTCTTTTTCGCAAGGAATTTTGTGGGTCTCTGTGGACATCCGACACTCGGTATGAAGGTGTCGTGTGTTTCATGCATCACAAGCGAAGAAGCTAAGCTATTACAAGTCACATTCAAAGCAAAAGGACGTGGGATAAAATCAAAAAAAGGGAGTAGGGTGCATATCGTCGATCGAATGTACTCAAATCGATTTCACTGATTACCTTGTCTCGGGTTGAAAGCAAAAAAACCTGGGATAGAATAATAGAAATGGAGTAGGGTGCATAGCGTTTACTCGAATCAATTTCACCGGTTACTTGTTCGCGTGTTATTTGTATGCGCCATCCATCAAACGCACGAGGCCTCTAGAGAGCTACGACACGGTGTAGCCAATAGATCAATGAAATTGTCTTAACGCTACGGGTTTTTGTTTCCAAGTTATGCAACGGACATTAGTAATTTGCTCTCAAATTTTGAACGTGCAACAATTTTGGAAAGGTATAATGAAGTAAGTAAGACTACAACTACACCAATATCTCATGTTAAGGTTTCGCATGCATCACTTTTGGAAGGATAAAATGAATTAATACGTTTGACAACAACAATGGAATAAGAAAGCCTACAATTACGTGATATGGGAACAATTGCATTGAAACATTTTAGGTGGGTATGACTTGCCATGGTGGCAAAAGAATTATGGGCATCCTCCTCGACACACGGTGAAAGTGCATCTAGCTCCTAATTATGGGTTTGAGTGATTGACGTCAATACAATTAAAAAGGACTAATGTTTCAAATGAGCTTGTGCGCAGTGCATATTTAAAATCCAATTGAGAGCAAAGAAACACAAAAAGGAAGTGGCCAAGTACGTCATATTTGCAAGATTTGGAAAATGATCCAATTATGCTCAAGATCAAGATGTAGAGTTTTAATTTAAGTCTTGAGTATAGGAAACACCGTACTATCAAGAGGGACACGCAAGTATGTGGTGTGAAAATTAAAGTGCTCAAAATTCCATCCCCAAATCAAAAATCACTTTTCCACTTCCCAGGAGTCGGACAATGTCCGAGTTACTCGGACATTTGAGTCGGACTCCGGAAACTTGCCACTTCGAGAAAATCGGGAAGAGTCGGACTTTATCCGACTCACTCGGATATTCGAGTCGGACTCCGCAGGCGGTGCCCTCATTCGAACCTAGAGTCGGACATGTCCGACTCCGTCGGACAATATCCGACTCTCTTTTATACTCGGACATATCCGACTTATGTCGGATTTATCGATCGGACTCCGAGCTAAAACATAATTTTGAGTCGGACAAAATCCGACTCACTCGGACAAAGTCCGAGTCGGATCGAGCCCAACGGCTCTTTTGAGTGCCCCGGCTATAAAACGGTTGGCACTCTCCCCACACTTAAAAACACTCCCAAACTCTCCCAAGCACTCCTTTTCTTCCAAATTGATTCTCCACTCCAATCCTTGGCGGATTTGTGAGAAGATTGAGGAAAATTCGTTGAGCTTCATCATCATCTCAAGAGCACTTGATTCATTCTCATCGTCGATACTTGTTGCGTTTGTTACTCTTGGGGATTCATCCCTTAGACGGTTAGGCGTTACCCGGCGAGCTCCCAAGCTTGTGGTTGAGACTCGGGTCGTTTGTATTGCCCCTCCCTTCGTGGAGCTTTGTTTTAGTGGATTTTAAGCCGGCCTTTGTGGTGGTTTGAAGAGGTTTAGGGTTGAGAGCAACCCGGTCTTTGGTGGACTCCTCAACGGAGACGTAGGCTTCTTGGTGGAGCTGAACTTCGGTGAAAAATCGTGTGTCTCCTTGTCTCCCTTTAGTTTCTTGCAATTTGTGTGCTATAGCTCTAAGTTGTTGTTGCTTTAATTTCTAAATTAACTTGTGTAGGTGGCTTGCTTGCTTGTGCCCTTGTTGCCCTAACTTTCTAGTGTCGCTAGTCTGCTTGTTTGTTGTTTATTTCCCTTGGCGGATATTTGTCCGAGTCGGACTTTGTCCTACTATAATCGGACATTGAGTCGGACAAATCTTTCCTGCGTGTTTAATTTGTTAAATTAAGTGATTTTCAGGATAATCGTCTATTCACCCCCTCTAGACGGCTTTCACACGGTAGCGTAAACTTTTATGATGGGGTGTAATGGTGACATGGACAATTTATAGGATCAATCTTGATCCGACGGTGAGAGGCTTGATGGTAAGACGAGATCTTGGGTGGATGCTTGAGGGTGGGTAGAAGATCGCAGGTAGCAAACAAAAATCATACAACTCGTTCCTTATAGTATCATAATATATAATATAATAATATATCGAGAAGAAGAAGACAAAAATCATACAACTCGCTCCTTATAGGAATATAAGAAGATAGAATAGAAACAAACAATTTTACAAAGTTTGACACAATTAGGCCGGTTATTTAGAACAACTCTGGTAGCATTAGTTCATTTTATACAAATTTTAAATCTGCTAGCTTTTCAATGTCAAAGCTCGTAACATTTATACTAATAGACATGCACCTAAATGCTTTGAAACCCAATAGATTTTATAGGTTCGGTGTTTTAGCATAGTAGCTGTTTAACCCTTTCACAATAAGAAAGGTCAATCTCGATCTAATTTAACATCGTGAAGCTTGTAAGTAAAAGAAGATAATACTTATATCTATAAAAGATACTATATGAAAAGCATAAAACTTTCGCATTCTTATTTTGTTTATCCATTAGGACTAGATAATCCGTAGCACTCGTCGCAAAAAAAAAAGATTAAAATTTATAAATTTAAAGGTATACGTGAAAGGAAGAGAAATTTCTATTACTGTCATTAGCTACAATCACTTCTATGAAGATGAATGAACATTGCGAGCTCACATGGTGGATGAAGATTTGGAGATTAGTTCATGCGTAAGCTGCCGAGGGTCACGATTAAACATAAATGTAATATCTATTTTACGTGAAAGATGCAAATTAACGGACATATCAATCTCAAAAGATATCTGGAAATATTTAATTCCTCATCATTATTCGGGAAATTTGAATAATATAATCATATTTTTCTGTAGACAATAGAACAATGTTTGTTTTTACATGATCAGCGGTCCGGTAGCAATACGCCACGGAATCAAACTATACTCTATTTTTAATAATAAAACATCATGATTATATTTTGAGTAAATTTTAAAATACTTAATTTTTCTAACTTCAGATCAGATCAGATCAGATGTGTATGCATGCAGGAGGTAAAACGGGTTCACAATCGTCCCGGTTCACACCTGGGCCGTCCATCTACAGATCTGACGACTGTCCAGGAGCCACGCGTACAGATTACAGATGGAAGCTTCCCCGTTTTGCAAGGCGGGTCAGGACTCCTCGCGGGTGGCGGGGTATACAAGCTAGCCCACCCCTCAGCTCACGCGCTCGTCTCTCAGGCTCAGCTTCCCCTCCCTCTCTCTCCCTCTCTCGCCTCGCGCGAAGACCCACCGCCCGAAAGCGAAAAAGCCAAGCCGCAAACCCCACGCGGCGGCGCTAGGGTTTCCTCCTCCCCCGCGGCTCCGGCACCGGCACCGTCGGCGGCGATGGCGGCGCAGGAGCGGAGGACGATCGATCTGGAGGAGGGATGGGCCTTCATGCAGAAGGGCATCACCAAGCTCAAGAACATCCTCGAGGGCAGGCCTGAGCCGCAGTTCTGCTCCGAGGACTACATGATGCTCTACACGTTCGTCCCCCGCCTCCGTCTCCCTCCGCGTTGCTCTCGCCTTGATCCGCCTCGATCCGGTTCTGATCTAGGGTTTTGTGCTTGCAGGACAATTTACAACATGTGCACGCAGAAGCCGCCGCACGACTACTCGCAGCAGCTCTACGACAAGTACCGCGAGTCGTTCGAGGAGTACATCACCTCAATGGTGAGCGCCTCTTGATTCCCCTCCTCTGCTCATGTGAATGTTTCTCCGCTGTGTGGGTTACTTGTGATATTGTGGTTGCTAGGCCTGTCAGGGTTAGGTTTACCTGGTTTGATGGGCCAAAGTGAATTGGATAGGAGATACGATTCTGGTGGATTGGCAATTGGACGGTCCCTAACCTAGGGAGATTCACTTTTGGGGATCCTCTGTCCCGTTGTTAATTTTTTGTGCTCATCAACAGATTGCTTGCCAATGTGTAGATGATAGATGTGCTGCAATGTTTATGATGGTGCAGGTCTTTGACGTCATAAATAGGCCATGATTTCATTGATTCATTACATACAAGTGAACATATAAGCATCGAAAGTTTTACTTGCTATGTAGTTGGTTACTCCTGAACATAACTCTGAATTATTCTGTTCAATCTTTATTGTGGTTATCAATGTTATGCTTGTATATATGGAAGCGCTAGCTATCATTATACGGTAGTTCTTTTATTTTGTACCGTGTGCATCTTGATTTGATGAAACATCCAGTTTGCTGTTCTGATTTGTTTCCGTAATCAGTCTATATTCCTGTCATTTGTAAAGCTAGCTAGTTGAACAACATACAGTGACAGTTTTGGGCTTGCTGCTTGCAGCACATTCTTTTGGGAAAAACTTAATAAGGATTGATACTATTAAGCGTTAGAAGCCAAACATTATTCGGAATAATACGGTATGTATGGAATAATGACATTATCTGTATGCGTAGTGGAACATCACCAATGTTAATCATTTTTTTGGTGATGTATCTTCGACTGCAAAAGAAATCTGTGCTCTTTCATTGACTTGTTTCAAGTGTCTCCATGAATGGAAACTGAATCTGTGGTAAAATAGCCTGATTCTCCATACCGTTTGGCTGCTTGTATATTATTGCATATGCATGTCATCGACTATCCTATACCATTCATTGTCAATTAACATTCACATTCAGGATTCAACCTAATCATTCTGTTCAAAATTCCTGCAGGTACTTCCTTCATTAAGAGAGAAGCATGATGAGTATATGTTGAGGGAGCTAGTACAGAGGTGGTCAAACCACAAAGTCATGGTTCGGTGGCTCTCACGTTTCTTTCATTATCTTGATCGTTACTTCATCTCACGGAGGTCGCTTACCCCACTCAAAGAAGTTGGCCTTACTTGCTTCAGAGATCTGGTAATACACCAAGTGCTTGATATTGGGCTTCTTTTGTGTGAGATTTTTTTGTACCCTTGTATTAATCAGTTTATTTCATTGCGAAGATATATCAAGAGATCAAGGGTCAGGTGAAAGATGCAGTGATAGCTCTGGTGAGTAACTGTCTCTTTATCTGAGTTTGGATTTGGATAACAGTGGATCATCATATGACATTCTGCACATTGTTTTAACAGATTGATAAAGAGCGTGAGGGTGAACAAATCGATAGGGCATTGTTGAAGAATGTCTTGGATATATTTGTTGAAATTGGTCTGGGTCAGATGGATTGCTATGAGAATGACTTCGAAGATTTCTTGCTGAAGGATACTACAGAGTACTACTCTGTCAAGGCTCAAAGCTGGATTCTTGAGGACTCTTGTCCAGATTACATGATTAAGGTACCGTCAGAAGGCGCCTCTCTGCTTGTATCTGCAAAATATGTCATTACTTTTGTTTAATGGACGATATTTGGCACTTTCATTAGGCTGAAGAGTGTTTGAAGAGAGAAAAGGAACGAGTTGGCCACTATTTGCATATTAGCAGTGAACAGAAATTATTGGAGGTAGGTTTCTCTGTTCCAATTGAGTTTTTGATAGCCTTGCATTCGAATTGTTGCAATATCTTTCATGAATGATCTTTTAACTCACCCTATTTGATTTTCCACAGAAAGTGCAAAATGAACTGCTTGCCCAATATGCAACTCCACTGTTGGAGAAGGAGCATTCTGGATGTTTTGCTTTGCTTCGTGATGATAAGGTTTGATGGCGTTACTTGTTTCCTAGCATTTATTGGCATTCTTGAATGCTTTATTGGCATTTATTACATTGCATTCCTATTTTGCTACAGGTTGAAGATCTTTCTAGGATGTACAGGCTCTTCTCAAAAATTGCTCGTGGTCTGGAACCTATTTCCAACATGTTTAAAACGGTATTGATTCAGCTGATAACACGCTTATCTTTACTCACCCATAACTATTGGTATCTATTTACATGTTCTTATTGAACTATTCTTTTTTACAGCATGTTACGAATGAGGGTACGGCCTTGGTGAAGCAGGCGGAAGATTCTGCTAGCAATAAGAAGGTACAGTATTTCTTCAGCAGTTGATTTGTGTTACATTTTAATTTCGTACTGCAAAATTATGGTTTCAATCATTGTGGATTAGTTTCATGTCTTTTGTCCAGTCCTTACTTTTCTACTATGCGTTACCTTTTTATGTGCATGGTGTCTTGTGATTCATATTTCGTTACTTTTTTTATGCATTACCATTAATGTGCTTTTGATGTCTTATGATACATCTTTTGTACAGCCAGAGAAGAAGGACATGGTTGGTATGCAGGAACAGGTCTGTATCCTTATTGTGCTGTGTTTTTGTTGTCGGTTATCACTTTTCAGCTAGGTTATCTTATGTTTTCTCTTTTTCTTTTAGGTTTTCGTATGGAAAATCATTGAGCTGCATGACAAGTATGTGGCATACGTGACGGAATGTTTCCAGGGCCATACACTCTTCCATAAGGTTTGCTAACTGATTTGTTTACATTTTGTTATGTTGCTACCATGTCACTCACTCCCAAATGTCTATCACAGGCGCTGAAAGAAGCCTTTGAGGTCTTCTGTAACAAGGGTGTATCTGGCAGTTCAAGTGCTGAGTTGCTTGCTACGTTCTGTGACAATATTCTGAAGAAAGGTTGCAGTGAAAAGCTCAGTGATGAAGCAATTGAAGATGCCCTTGAGAAGGTACAAGTTCCTCTTTTCTTTTCATCCCACTATGACATTATGAATACGATTTTTACATTTGTTTGTATCTGATTATTCAGGTTGTAAGATTGCTTGCATACATCAGCGATAAAGACCTTTTTGCTGAGTTCTACAGGTTAGTGCTTTATATGCTGTTTCCAACTCTATTGGCTAGAATACATATACAAGGAGATTTATTATTTGTTACCTTTTTGAAACTGTTAATATATGTGTATATAAACTATTATAGGAAGAAACTTGCAAGAAGATTGCTTTTTGACAAAAGTGCTAACGATGAACACGAAAGAAGCATACTGACAAAGCTCAAGCAACAGTGTGGGGGACAGTTTACTTCGAAAATGGAGGGCATGGTTACTGACCTTACTGTTGCAAGAGATCATCAAACTAAGTTTGAAGAGTTTGTTGCTGGACATCCAGAGTTGAATCCAGGGATAGACTTGGCTGTCACTGTTCTGACGACAGGATTTTGGCCAAGCTACAAAACTTTTGATATTAACCTTCCTGCTGAGATGGTAAGTTTAATGTTTCTTGAAGATTTACAAATCCATGCAATATTCTTCATTATAATTATAGTTTTCGAACCAAGTGTTTATATCTTTCCTCAATGTTTTTCTAGGTCAAATGTGTTGAGGTTTTCAAGGAGTTCTATCAAACTAGAACAAAGCATAGAAAACTTACCTGGATATATTCCCTGGGAACGTGTAATATCAATGCGAAGTTCGAAACTAAGCCTATTGAGCTCATTGTTACAACATATCAGGTAAATCTTGTGTGGTGATTTTGTTAACAACTGTATATTGACCTCTGATGTGTTACCTTACGCCTGTACTTACTTTTTTTCAGGCTGCATTGCTTCTGCTATTCAACGGATCTGACAGGCTTAGCTATTCTGAGATTGTAACACAGCTAAACCTTTCAGATGATGATGTAGTGCGCTTGCTACATTCACTCTCTTGCGCGAAATACAAGATTCTTAACAAAGAACCAGCTAACAGATCTATTTCACCCAATGATGTTTTTGAGTTCAATTCAAAATTTACTGACAGGATGAGGAGAATCAAGGTATTCCCCGGTCCCGGTTTATCATTTGTTGACTAGCCAGGAGCCAGACATTAAGTTGTGTTACTTTTCACCTTTTCCCAGATACCTCTGCCTCCTGTGGATGAGAAGAAAAAGGTTGTTGAAGATGTTGACAAGGACAGAAGGTATGCAATCGATGCATCAATTGTCCGCATTATGAAGAGCCGCAAAGTTATGGGACATCAGCAGCTAGTTGCGGAATGCGTGGAGCAGCTGAGCCGCATGTTCAAGGTAAATGTTTTTCTTGGTTCATGTTGAGTTATATGTGCAGTAGAGAATAGAGACATTGCCAGCTGTTTATGGCTGTGGAAACTTGTATTTCTGTTGGCTGCTAGCAAATGCTGTTTGTTATCCTTATTTGGTTTGTGTATGGTGCAGCCCGACTTCAAAGCCATCAAGAAGAGAATTGAAGATCTCATCACAAGGGATTACTTGGAGCGTGACAAGGACAACGCGAACATGTACAAATACCTGGCTTGATTGTTGGTTGGTGGTCCGTGAAAACAGCTTGTGCACTGCCACGGGGTAGCAGCTTGTGCAGTGTCATGGCGCCTCAACAAGTTACTTAGCCATGATTTTGCAGCGCCTTTTGTGTATGCATGCGTGCTGTTGCCTATCTTGTGGCCGTAGGTGGCCGGTCTCATTTTGTACATTCGTCATGAAATAGTAGAATCATGGGTTTGGACAGACATTAGGGGTAAAGACGTGAGGATGACACTAGTGCTGCTGTTGATGCTATATGAAGCTTTAAATATTGAGCACCCGCAAGTTAACTTTAATGGTTGATGCGTAAAGTGTTTTGTGCAATGAAATTAATTTGACTCTGCCGTGCTGTTTGTTGTCCAAAACTCAGCAACGCCCTTTTTGACTTTTGTTGGTTTGATTATAAGCTCTCCCGGCCAGGGCAAGCCTGTTTGAAAAAATTGTCGTATTCCTGGGCAAAGTCTGCTGAGGGTTTGTTAATACGTTTATAGACATGCATATGCATTGGAATTGAAGGATCTGAATTGTTGGAAACAATAAGCATTTTCCTTTTTTATGCATCCTGGCGCAAGCACTAGTAGGAGTACTCTAGGAAGGAAGCACAGCGACAGCGTCACTGTGGAGGTGGGGGTGGCAAGACGCAGGGCTCGTCTGCCGCCGGGTCCGCGACGGAGTCGTGGAGGAAGCGGCGCTGCTTGTCATCGGCGAGGCAGAGCAGCGAGGCCTCGCAGGCCTCCTGCGCGGTGGGCGGCGGCGTGGGGCGGAAGTCCATGAGCTTGGCGTACTCGGTGAGCAGGTGCAGCATGTAGTCGTAGACGTTGGGCATGGTGAGGTCCTCCATGAGTCGCTGGCCGCGCGCGCCGACCCGCTCCGCCTCCGACGGGTTGGCGTTGCCCCAGTCGACGGCGTCCCGGATGGACTCGCACATGGCCGTGGAGGAGGAGCTCACCGGCCAGTAGTTGACCCTGGGTTCCAGGCCGCGGCTGAAGAAGTCCTGGTACTGCGGGTCGATGAGCAGCGCCATGGAGCCGCACGACAAGATGTACTTGAGGCTCACGGACCACGCGAACCCCTCGGCGTAGATCTTGTACCTAGAGGCCTAGATTTGAGTGATGAAGAATTGAGTTGAGTTGATGATGAATTTTGGTTTGTACTCCTACCTGTGCGTGCACTGGGCGGAGAGCTTGGAGTGCGCGTAGCCGTCCTTGGCCTCCTGGTCCCAGTTCTGGCGCATGATCTGGGCGCGCCACAGGTGGGTGTCGTTGCATGCCGAGCAGCGCCAGCCGCAGCGGCGACGCCACGTCCGGGTTGCCCCGCCAGTAGGCCGTCGGCACCCGGTCCTGCCATCTTGTCGCCGCGGCGCCGGCCTTGATGCTCGCGAACTGCCGCTCCCACGCCGCGATGTTGGTCTCCGTCCTGTCTCTTGCGTTTTATTATTATTGTTAATTCATCATATTATAAAGAACAAATGATAGTGATTACCATCCCCAGAATGACCAGTCCGGGAAGGGGATGTCGAGGTGGTCCCGGGTGGTGCAGTAGCGGAAGAGCGGCGGCGGCGGCTGATCATCGCCGTCACCGGAACGGGTCGTGCGGTTGACGGCGGGGCGGTCCATGCAGTCGAACATGAGGTCGACGTCGGGCACGCGGCCCGGGTAGCGCCGCATCAGCTGCAGCAGCCCCCACACCGTGAACAGCGCGCGGCTCTGCACGCACGCGTAGTACAGGTCCACGTGCAGCCGCCGCCCGCCGCCGCTCACCGTCACGCGCATCGACGCGCGACGCCGCGCCGCCTCCAACGCCGCACGCGTCACGCCCCCGCGCCCTTCCACGGCGCCAGGTCGCGGTGGATCGCCGCGAAGTACCCCGGGCACTGCCGCCGCACGGAGGAGTTGGCCGCCGATTGGGATTGGGATTGGGATTGGGATTGGGATTGGGAGGGGCGGGACATGGGCGGGAGGCAGGCCAGGGACGGCGCGCACCGGAGGGCGGCGCGCGGCGGCGCGCGGCCGTTGGCGTGCGGGAACACGTGCCACGGCGTGGGCTCCAGGTTGTGGCCCAGCAGCGTCCGGGTCCGCGCCAGCGCCGCCTCGTACGCCTGCAAACAAACCACCTCGCGGTCAATGGCGACATCGAATTCAAAATCGAAACGAATTTGCTGTTACCGAGTGCAGGATGGCGAGCACGAGCACGGCCGAGAAGGCGGCGATGGCGGACACCACCAGCCCCGACAGCGCCGGGTACCGCCGCCCGCCGCCCATGCACGCGCGCTCGCGGAGGCTGATTGATGGCTGGCCTGCCCCCAGTGCCCCGCCCACTAGGGTACCACCACTCTTAGGCGGATTATTAAGCCGGAGGCCGATTAACTGTAATGATGTAAATCACTCTCCTAAATCTTAGTATCCACTGATTTGAGCTTCCTAAATCTGCGCAACCAACACTTGCAGTCTTCGCCTCAGTCCTAGCTTTCAGTTACATGCAGTCAGTTGTACCCGGTCCTATACCTGCGGCAGCGGCATAGCACCATGCATCATACTTATTGATTGGCAAGGTTTGTTTTACTTTCCGTTACAGATTATCACATGCATCTGAATCGGTATTATGGCTTCAACTGTTCATTGTTCATCCCTGCAAATAAACACTGGGTGCAATTGCTGCTGATTCTTCATCAACATTTTTTCTTCTGCTGACAGGGTACTGATTCTGGAGATACATATATGAGCGGTCACCAAATAACAAGATTGTACAGTATATCGGTGGTGGCGAAAGTGAGTGTCCCTTTGTGTACAACCATGCGAAGCCACATACGTCTTCATCCTCTGTTTTATCTTGAATTTGCTTTTCCAGCAACGATATCCTCCCCCTGTTTTATCGGTTCGCTTTGTGCGGTGCGGTGTACATCCCTTTCACTCTCGTCTTTTGCCTCGGCTCTTTTCTGCCCATTGACAAGAAAAACTTGAATTGCACAACATATGCCTTCCTGACCCCTCCCCACACAGCTCATCGGACAACCGTACGAGATTAACCTTAACTGTGCTAATTACTTCACTCTTATCACAGAAACATACTATATGAATGTGCAGGGAACGATTGATACCGCAATCGAGCTAGAATGTTGAGCTAGAATGCGTGTTGGCGCATCTCGTGGAGGAGTCCACATCCACGCTTTTACCTCTTTTTTCCCTCCTGCACCGTGCACGATCCGTGTCGTGTGAGCAGCGGCGCCGGCATCTTGTTCGCTTGTCGCCGCAAGTTGCAGGGCCCGGACGAGACGACAGCGTCGCCGTCGCCACATGGAGTGACTTGGACTCGCACCATTGGTGGTCCTCCTTGAGTTGACACGGAATCATTCTGCCATGGACGGAGAGGAGCACAACAGGTGTGCATCTGCTGCTGCCG
Organism: Chloris gayana; assembly: GCA_031894775.1. Classification (NCBI taxonomy): domain Eukaryota; kingdom Viridiplantae; phylum Streptophyta; class Magnoliopsida; order Poales; family Poaceae; genus Chloris; species Chloris gayana. The sequence goes on along the minus strand of JAUNZO010004683.1, from coordinate 182,158 downwards.
CAACAAACAACATGCTGCTTGTGCTTGCCTTTTCAGAGTGCGCTTGTCGACAGGATTCTTCTAGGGCCGGGCTTGTTTCATTCAAATCAAGGGATTTCAAGTGCCATAGTTCGCCAAAGGAAAAGAAACAGACGTGTCCAAGTGATGTCTGACGTTTTTCAAGTGTTTGGGTTTCACTCAAATTATCCTCTTATTACAGTCAGTTGTCACATAGAAGTAGTATATGAAAGAACCTTTTACTATGTCGTACTACTTCTTTACTAAATTGTTGTCGTCGTTGACTTTTTTTGTTAAGTTTGACCATTTGTCTTATTCAAATAAAATTTAACAAATGTCATATATTTTGTTGGAATATATTTTATCACTAAAGAAACTTGAAATGTAGCATATTACTTTTGTATTTGAAGAATTTTTTGAATAAGATGAAGTGTCAAACGCTACGAAAAAAGTCAATGACTGACAACAATTTAGTAAAGGATGGAGTATACCAATGCAGTAGTAACATAGTACACAGCTATACATACATATTTTTTTCTTTTCTCAAATGAGCATACAAACTATACACCCGTGTGTGCACAATGAACGACTCAAAATGGCAGCCTCAATTGAGCTTATTGTGTTTCTTACGGTGATAACAAATAATCAATAGTAATTGTTTTTGTTGTAATGTCTTATTCTTTTTTGTTATAATCTCCTCATCATTTATACTTGTTTCTAAGCCGCCGGAGATGATGATTTTGATGCCTTGACAGCGTCGAACCTGGGCTCCTTGGCCTGGAACTTCTGTTTGGCGTACACGTCCATGTAGTCCCCGAACACGTACTTCGGGTACGCCGCCGCCTCGCCGCCGGCCGTGGCCGCCGGCGAGATGGTGGCGGCGTCGGACGGGTTGTAGAAGGAGGCGATGGAGCGGCGGTTGCCGTCGCGCATGGGCAGGACGCGGTGCCACGCGCTGCGGTACCTGCCATTGCTGAGCACCTCGATCTGATCGCCGGTGTTAACGACGATGGCGCCGGCGAGCGGCTGCACGTCGGTCCACTGGCCGTCCTTGAGCACCTCGAGGCCGCCGACCTGGTCGTCCTGGAACAGCAGGATCACGCCGCCGGCGTCGGTGTGCGCGCGGAGGCCGGTGATGAGGTCGGGCCGCGGGCACGGCGGGTAGTGGCTGACCTTGGTGCCGAAGAAGGGGGCGTGGCTGCCGGCGCCGGAGAAGGCGCTCTTGATGGCGCCCTTGTCGAGGCCCAGGTTCTCGTCCATGGCCTCCATCACGCGCTCCGCCAGCTTCTTCAGCTCCGCGCGGTATTCGCGCATCGTCTCCTTGAACGCCGGCGGGTCCGACGGCCACTGGTTGCCGTCGTGGATGTAGAAGATGTCCTCCCAGTCCATGTCGTCCACCGGCGTCACCGCCTCGCCGCGCTGCTCGGCCTCGACGAGCGCGTCCAGCGTGCGCACGGGCTCTGATGTCTTGAACCCGGCCTCACGGAGGCGGTAACACTCGGAGCACACCTTCTTCACGCGCTCCAGAAGCTCCATGGGAATGCCATGGTTCACCAGCTGCAATCAATCATGAATCAGTCAGGATGATCAATGCAATGCACTACAGGATGATCAATTATCGTTTTGCATCATGTGTTTATATGTACCTGAAAGAATCCCCACTCCTCGCAGCCGTTGGCAATCTGCGCCATTGTCTCGGCCCTCTCGGCGCCGTCGAGCTTGGAGAAGTCGATCACCGGAACAACCATGGTCGTGGCTCTGGTGAAAATTAGTAGGTTGTCAAGGGATGCAATCTGCTATCTAATTGCGAAATAGCAGTTTGGAAAGTCTTTAGACAGTGCAGTAGGCGTTTAGTTGTTTCAGTGCAGGTTTAGCAGGCAGTGGCTTGGGATGGTAAGGGTCTGGATTATGGCACCATATATATATACTAGTGCACAAGCCATGGATGACGAGCAGGTTAACTCGGTCAACACGAGCGTTAGAGCTGACCTGTCATCTGTCCGGGCTTGAAGAAGCTTCAGGGCAGCAGCCATTGGATGTTTGTGGAAACATGATCCTTGCAATACCCGATTCAAAATTCCGTATATGACAGATGACGTCCCCGTCAGTGTCCCGATCACAGGCTCTGGCAACAAGCATGGCTGATGCTTCGTGTCCTGCTTCATACGGGATCGACAGAGCAGTAACCAGAACAGAGGAAGCTAATCATAGAACAATTTGTTTTTTTTTTTACTTTTTAGAGGGCGAGAAATAGTTTGGGTTACCACGCCTCTCATAACACTACACATGGCGGCCTCTGAAACCAGTAACCGAGACAACAAATTCTTGGAACATATTCCTGGTATAATCTCAAGCGTGATTTCGTGGAGATTTCTCTGAGCCTTGTGTCTTCGCATTGCTACCATCTCCAAATCGAATTCCAAGACTTCTAATTCTCGGAACATATTCCCGATTTCTTGGAGCCGAATTTCCATGGAAACTTTTGCAAATCTAGCTTTTGCGAGAATTTCCATCACAAAAGCGTGCCTTAAACAATAAACACGGTGCTACGCTGAAGCTTCTCGCTGCGTGACAATCCGCAGAATGACAGATGATTATTGGAAGATACGAAAGCTTCCATCGAAATGTTTTGTTGCGTCTTATCCAAAATTGACGGTCCTGGGTTCCTTGATGTTTTGGGGCTCTTATATTGCTCAAGGAAATTGTGAGGAAATCATTGGGTTTGTGAGTGAGGCCACAATTGGACTCATTTCTCTGTGTGCTTGTGATGAATTCGGATTTGTCCTCTGCTCTATTCCGTCTCGACCTGGCAGCACAGTGCCAGTTGCATGCCATTCACAGTGGATCATGTTTCGTTCCTTCTCTATTTCCTGCAAGTGTACCAAAAAATCCATCTGCGACAGGGGGACCAGAAAGAAACTGTCCATGAGATGTCAAGCTACAATAAATGTCTCCGTATTGTTTTCACTCGGCTATGTAGATGTATGTATGTATTAGGCCGTTATATTTGGCGCGCTAATTTTTTTCGGTTTATGCAGCAATCTAAATCCTTCCTGTAAACCTCGTCTTCCAAAAGATTTAAAAAATCGTTTTCTCAATTGTAGTTAAGATCTTTTTTAGATGTAGTTTGGCCTTACTATTGTCACTTTAACTTCTGGTTTTTCTTTTTTGATGATATAGGCAGGTGCTCTCCGTTTCATAATAGATTAATAGCAGGAAACATTTTTGCAAAAAGGAAAAAGAAACCAGAGTACAGATACAGATTGCAGACCTAGTCCATTTCATAATATTTGGTTTCTGAATTCAGTAGCAAATTTACTCTGTAAAGTTGTTACATTTCCGCATTCCCATCTCTACTCTGCACTTTCGTATTTCCCTGCTGTATCTGCATGTAACCAGCTTCTGCTCGTCGAAATCACGCCATCTTGAAAGGGAAGGCTGCGACTTTTCTTCTTGGATACTGTAAAATGCAAGAGGGTGAAATAAGACCAAGAAATTCAAAGCAGGCAAATGTCTCCATCAACTTTACATGCACAGATGGCCCATGTCAAAATCATATAATTCAAAACTTTACCACTTGCATCCACCTAAAAGGGATAATTTAGAAGATTATTATCCTTGGTTCATCATGGCTTCCTATCCGAAATAATTTATTATTTTCTCTAGGTGCATTTGGACTTCTCTTGTTCTTTCCTCGTTCCCTCAATCACTCCACAGCATGAGCAGTGAATATGCATGCATGCTCGTGCACTTTGAACCAGTCTCGTCTATGTACCTGAGATCATGGCAAAACAAAATGTAACAAATCATAATACACTAACTATACATGACTTTAACATGTACCATGAATTAGTTGGACTTGTTTATGACTAGTGGTCATTGATTTATGTTGCAGGAATTAGTCAGTGATGCAAAACAAAATAATCAATAAGATACGCAGCTATAGTCAGATGTGTGGTTGGATTAGGATGCAGAAGATTCCGGAGGGAGGACAGGGATGTGACATAAATTCTAATCATTCGGAGAAAAATTCAAGAAGCTAGTAGCACACAGGGCGACATTGATTTCCTCACATTGTTCTTGAGCAAAACATGCATGCATCATGTCAGCAGCTGACGTGATGGCAGGTGGCAGCTCGTACTCGATCAACGGTCAGCAGTCAGCACGTCCAAGCATGCATGCATGCTACATGACCGATCATATGGAATTCATGGGCAAACCTTCCTTCCAGGCACAAGGAGAACTACTTTTTCATACGACAACAAAAAACTTATGCATTATTTTGCCAGAGATGAAAATGGGATAACTACCCATCTCTTTGGTGTGGATTGGTTACCTCCTTTGAGCTAATAAAATCCTTCCTCGTCTCGTCCAAAAATTACTTGATCGATATGAAAATGGGGAACTCTTCATAACCGTACTTTCTTCAAACTGGTGAGTCATTGACTTAATCACTTTGCGAACTATATTTCTAGTACTTATTCTTTTTTTTACCAATGGATATAATAAGACTTATACACTCACATACACGCAAGAGTATTTACCTCTATAAATACATCAAAGCACGATAGGGCTCGACACCATCTCCCACTAATAGAATAATTAGTCGTAAATGCAACACCGTGGAAATCTAAGATTTGAACCTGGATGGATTGGTTCCACCGCAAAGAATCTAATGAATGGAGCTATGCTTAGTCTGCCACCATAGTTTTATAGTTTTGAATGTCTCTTCATCATGTAGGTGGAGACACCGATCCTATCTCTTGTCTCACTTAGGATTGAGCCACTCTTATCTCAATATTGGATGGCTATTTCTTCCTAATTAAAAGTAAGGTTCCTCCTATGCTGGATGTCCTTTTTTAAAATATTCAGATCATTAGGTTGAGTTGAGAGCATGAAAGCCACCCATTGTGTATCCATCTGGCATGTTCAATTCTCGCAACATCAGTTTGACCGGACTAGCTATAATTAAGTTGCATATACACCAACGTTCTTACTGAAAACCTCTAGAAATGGAGGTGTATTTGCGGCATATTCATTGAGAAAAAGACAGGGTATCTAAACATTGGAGCAAAGCGAAAAACTAGGTGATGGAGATGCATTTGGCCCAATCCCCCTCGACCAAGCGGGAATATGAATTCACTTTCTCACAATTTAAATGGAGTATTTTCCATTAGAAGGGTATCATCTCGTTCATTTTTAGTAGCCGCCAGCATGAACTTGAGTTAAAAATAGAAACACAAAATCTAACATTTTTCCAGATATGATGAGTTAATACAATAGTCAAGCCTCCCAATCAGTGCCCTCAAAGTTATTAGTCTGAAAGACTTGAACCTCGAAATTGCTCTATAGTATTAAAAGATTGACAGGAGAGAGGGAAGACCAGACGCCAATGGTTCGTTAGTGATACCTTTCAGAGGAGTCGTATAGACAAGGACGGAATCGTGTCCGGGCTAGGAGAAAGTCGTGCAGCATTATACTACTGGCAGTGACGACACGATTCATCGGTCTGTCATGTCGCCTTGCCGAATCCAATTGAGGATGAACTTCCAACCAAATGGGGGCGACCTTGCTGCCACCTCGAAGCTTCCCTTTTGGCACATGCAGAAACCCGATGCTATAAAACCTCATCCTCCATGGCCTCCTTTCTCAAGCCATCTTCAGCTGCATGCAAACCTTCTTCATTCTTCAGCACTAGCTAGCTCTAAGTCATCGAAGAGCTCAGAATTTCTTCACTGATCGACCTAAGCAGAATTAATCATCTTCTTATAATTCGTCTTCAGCCATGGTTGTTCCCGTGATCGACTTCTCCAAGCTCGACGGCGCCGAGAGGGCCGAGACAATGGCACAGATCGCCAACGGCTGCGAGGAGTGGGGATTCTTTCAGGTACATATATTATGGAAAACGATAATAGATCACCCTGCAGTGCATTGCAGTGATGTTTGAACAGTAAATTAACTGACTGATTCATGATTGATTGCAGCTGGTGAACCATGGCATTCCCATGGAGCTTCTGGAGCGCGTGAAGAAGGTGTGTTCCGAGTGCTACCGCCTCCGCGAGGCCGCGTTCAAGACATCGGAGCCGGTGCGCACGCTGGACGCGCTCGTGGAGGCCGAGCGGCGCGGCGAGGCGGTGACGCCGGTGGACGACATGGACTGGGAGGACATCTTCTACATCCACGACGGCAACCAGTGGCCGTCGGACCCGCCGGCGTTCAAGGAGACGATGCGTGAGTACCGCGCGGAGCTGAAGAAGCTGGCGGAGCGCGTGATGGAGGCCATGGACGAGAACCTGGGCCTCGACAAGGGCGCCATCAAGAGCGCCTTCTCCGGCGCCGGCAGCCACGCCCCCTTCTTCGGCACCAAGGTCAGCCACTACCCGCCGTGCCCGCGGCCCGACCTCATCACCGGCCTGCGCGCGCACACCGACGCCGGCGGCGTGATCCTGCTCTTCCAGGACGACCAGGTCGGCGGCCTCGAGGTGCTCAAGGACGGCCAGTGGACCGACGTGCAGCCGCTCGCCGGCGCCATCGTCGTTAACACCGGCGATCAGATCGAGGTGCTCAGCAATGGCAGGTACCGCAGCGCGTGGCACCGCGTCCTGCCCATGCGCGACGGCAACCGCCGCTCCATCGCCTCCTTCTACAACCCGTCCGACGCCGCCACCATCTCGCCGGCGGCCACGGCCGGCAGCGAGGCGGCGGCGTACCCGAAGTACGTGTTCGGGGACTACATGGACGTATACGCCAAACAGAAGTTCCAGGCCAAGGAGCCCAGGTTCGACGCCGTCAAGGCATCAAAATCATCATCTCCGGCGGCTTAGAAACCAATCATCAACGAATTTATAATTGACTAACTATTATTTATTCGTTGAGTATACAAATGGCATGAATAAGTTAGTTTGGTTTGGGTTGTGTATCCTTTACTTGTGGTTGTATCATTTGTGTCATGTTTTTGTGTTTGTGTCTACTGTGAATATCAGAGTTTCAAAATGCGTGTTCTAGTGGTGTTACACGGAAACACATGTCTTGTATCTATAAAAGACTCAAGTTTTCTACAACAATATCCACAACTGCTCTTGCACTGTTCACAACATCTGCAACAGTTTTACAAATAAGATTTAATTACTCTCATTCAATATTTTCTCGACCTTTCAATCGTTACAAACAATGGATTACCTTATCCAGTCAAACAAACAATGAGTTGGATGATCCAATCCTAGAAAATATGGATTGGATGATCCCATCCAACCTTGACGATCAATCAAACGCACCCTAAATTGGCCATCCATTTGCCCCGGTCACATGATTTTACCATCTTACCCTTCCACCAACGAACGAAACTCTTCCTCCTGCTGGTTCTCCACTAGTGAGCAATAGTTACCTTCCTCTTAGATATTTTATCCTTTCTTCTTTGATTGTGTTGTGCATTTGTGCTTCTTGGATTTTTAGCAGCATCATGTTTAGAAGGAAGAATGCACGAGTATTGCTGAAGATGAAGAGAGTGACCATTGTCGACATAGGAACATATGTCCTCCCCAGCTTTATTATTAATTATGGTTTAATATAAATATTTAATCTCTGATTATATTATTAAACATATCAAACTAGTTTTAGATATGTAATTAAATCATAACTTTAAGTACTTAAATATCAAATTATGTCAAATGTACGTAAGGGCCCGTTCGTTTCCACCCTTTAAAATTTAGATACTGTCACATCAAAGAGAATCTTACTATTTAGTAGTACTTTTATTAATTTAATGATAAAATCTATGTCGCGAACCCCCTCTAATTTGCGAGACGAATCTAATGATCCTAATTAATCTATGTTTTGCTACAGTGATGCTACAGTAAACATCTTCTAATAACACTATAATTATCCTCGTTGGATTCGTCTCGTGAATTAGATAGGGGGTCTGCAATTAGTTTCGAGATTAGACTTTATTTAGTACTCCAAAATGATGAAATTCTCTTTGATTTGACCCTCTAAAAATTAGATAGGGGAAACGAACAGGCCCTAAATTTGACAGAATTTGATGATTATGTATTTCAAATTATGATTTGACACAATAATAAGACATGTATAACTAGTGTGACATGTTTAATAGTATACGAGAGATTCAATATTTATATTGAACCATAATTAATAACTAAGCTAGGGTGAGCACACGTCCCTAAAGTATTTATGAAGATGAAAGCCCAAAGAAATTGATGTAAGTTTTGAGTGCTATTCCTCTCCATCAGTTGCCTGAAATTGTTTCCTGTACAAATTGTTGAAGGGAAGATCTAGGATTTGTTTTATTTCTTTTTAGATTAATTCACTTCATGTGTGATGTGCTCCTTTGTCAAATATTTCCGATTTGAAGTTGTTCAAAGAGTGGAGTGCTAAAACCACTCCTTGCAAATTTGGTAAAAAAACATAGCATCATCTCTATAATTATATGAAGGTGAATTCGTACCTAGCAAAGTAATGCTTTTGTCGGTGGGGATTGAAGGTGGCGACTGCTACTGGATGAGGATTCTCTGCATTATTATCCATGTACTATCATGACAGGTGGGATTCTCTGCATTTTAGATGCCATGTTATGTTGGAAGATAGATATTGCTATGTTAGAAAATTATTTTGGATTTGTTCTCCACAAGAGTGGTTGTAAAAGTATGGTATTTCCTGATTTCTTATTAATCTCGTTAAATGGTTTTCTTGGGCTCTCTCTCTCTTTTTTTTTGGCGAAAGTAAGCAATGCTGAGTTGAATAGGCCCCTCAGCGTGTGATCATCGCTTTTCAACCATATTTTCACTGACAAGTGATAGGATTTGTTTCGTCTGCATGCTTGCCAAGTGGTACAATAGATTATGGGAGAGAGACTGAAAAATCATTCTCAATTAGCATACTACTCCATTCGGAAATTAATATCCTCATTGACCTTTTATCTTATTCAAAGTATCAACTAAAATATATCAAATTATAAAGCATATTTCATATTTATTTAATGGTAAAATAAATCATAGCAAAATATATAAGCTTATACGGCTCGATGTTTCGTGCACGATTTGTTTGGCCCCAAACATGATACGGTCCGATCTTTCGTGCTCGGACCAACACGGCTCGGTGCTGCATAGTGATGGCCAAACGGGCGCCGGCACGCCTGGCCTGAGCACGAAAAGGCCCGGTCCATTTAAATTACGGATCGACACGACACGAAATGACTTACTGGCCGTGCCGTGCCAGCCCACGAGCTGACCCTTCGGTCCGCGGCACGACACGGAATTGTTAAATCGTGCCGGGCCGACCCGCTTAGCCCGACAACCCGTTTTAAATTTTAGCCCATTAGTTAGTTTTGAAGAAATTTAGTGTTAAATGGTGCAAAAATAGGTGCAAGTAACAAGAATTGAACTTAAGATCTCATGCATAAGAAGTGATTCACTTACCACTACATTGTAACTACTTAGTTGTATGCAAAAAAACAAAAAGTATATTTAATAAAATATAATCGGGCCAGGCCATACCGTCGGTCGTGCCGACCCCTCGGCCCAAGCACGACCCGATCGTCCGTGCCGTGCCGTGCTCGGACCGGGCCAAAATTTGCGTGCTTCGTGCTCGCCCATTTGGCCATCACTAGTGCTGCATGTCGTGCTTGGGCCGAGAGTGAGGCACAACACGGATCATATGCAAAGCCCACCAGACGCTACAAGGTAGCCCAGCAGGCCGTCGTTGCTCGTTAGCCCACCACTAGTCAAGGACAAAAAAAAAAAAGAGAACAGTGCTGCCGTAGCTCTTCGCCCCAATCGCCGCCGCTGCTCCCTGCGCCATTGCCGCTCCTCGCCCACCTTCGCCTCTCCTGACCGCACCACCGCTTCTCCAACGGTGCAAAGAAAGTGAGCATCTACTCTTGTGCGCCCCCAAAACCCTCCACGGAAGGTCCCCCTCTCTCTCTTCTCCAGCTCTCCCCCTTCTCTTCCGGCGGCGGCCTACCAAATCCCCGGCCATGGATGACCTCGACTCTAGGTACGAGGTCTCCCGAACTGCCGCCTTCCTCCGCAGCCGCGCCTACACCAGGGTCGCCCTTCAGGTACTATTCTGGTCCATCAGTGCTCCCTTTCTCGACTCATCAAGCGCTTCTACATCCGCTGCGCTCATCTGATCCATTGCCCTGTTTCTTGGCGTTTTAGTTCCCGGATGAGATGCTCAAGGACGCAGCGGCGGTCGCGCGGGCGCTACGGCGGGAGCTCGGCCATGGCGTCAGGGTGTTCGTGATGGCCGACACGGCGTACAACTCGTGCTGCGTCGACGAGGTGGGCGCGTCCCACATCGACGCCCAGTGCGTCGTGCACTACGGCCACGCCTGCATGAGCCCGTGAGCTTCCCCACCCGCCCCACCACTCCACTAATATTGCCTTCTGTTCCGTTACAAAGATTGGACCTTTTTTTTTGGTCAAGGGTTGATGTTTGATTTTGTTTCTTAACTCTGTTCATACAGTTATCTAGTAGTTTCATTCAAATATCATTGTATTTTTTCGGAAAATCAATCAGATGCTTAATGTTTGTTTCTAATGAGGTTTCTTCAATTTACTAAGTACAATCACACCAGAGAAAGATACCAATGTTATAGGAGGGCAATCAATATTTCGGATGAGCTAGTTCATGCTCAAATTGAATTGTTCCTGGATGTTTTGTCATTTCTATACTTCTGCACGCTATTCATCAAGCCAATTTCTCATGTGTTTTACATTTTGTGACCACCATCCTTTCTAGCTGGTTGACAACCATCTATTGCCAGCAATTAAGTAGTCGTACACTGTGCTAACACATCTTTTATACTGACAACATGAATGCAGAACATCAAATTTGCCAGCCTTCTTTGTATTTGGAAAGGCCCCATTGGATGTCAATGCCTGTGCCTGCTCCTTGCTAGAGTGTTCTAGGAAAAGCAATAAGCGTATTCTGGTATGGACCCATCAAAAAGTGAATTCCAGTTCTCTAAAATTATGCTCTGGCAGCTTTGCCCATTAAAAAGCTTCAGTGCTGTACTGCTGTATATCCATATCAGAATATCATTAATTTTGGAATTCACAACTTAGCATATTACACATGGCAAGATCAACATGAGAAAAATGCTTGCTTTTGTTACTGACGCAAAGAGTCTTCTCAACTATATTAAGATAGAGGAAAAATACCGTGTGTCTGGATCTCTTAATTCACTATGTGTTCAAATATTTACTGATCATGTCATGTCAACATTGATAGTACTTTAATCAATATTTGTTGACCATTAATGGGAATTTATCTTTCTGACGGTAGCATATTTTGATCTGTGCCAACATTATTATACTATACGCTAACAGCCTAGGCTCTGAAGTAGCTAAGGAAACAATTTATGTGAGCTTTATGTTGTCTTTCTATTTGTTTAGTCTTGTATTTTCATGAAGTTTGTTTCGTACAAACTAGTATGCTTAATTCAGTGTTCGAGAAAAAAAGTATGCTTAGTTCATACACAAGTTTTTCATTAGCTTCTCAGTTTTGGTTTCTGTTCCTTGCATTTATACCACTATCATTGGCATGTCTGACCATCAAATAGCTAGTACTAAGCTAATATTTGTAATATCACATCTAATTTGACTTCTCAAATAGGTCTTGTATGGACTAGAATATGCATATGCATTGGATGATATTAGGCAATCGATTCAGGAGTCATGTCCTGGCAATCCTGAAGTTCAGTATGCAGATGTTCTGTGTTCAGTTATGAGTCCATCAAGTTCTACAGAAGGAAATGAGTGCTCTCAATCGAGTGGAACCTCAATTTCTGGTGGCTTGTCTTTAGGCAGTGATGCAGCAACTTTTCTGAATAATCGTTCTCTTATGGAGCAATCATGTTCAACGCGCAAGTACAGTTTTGGTGGTGTGACATGGGAAATTTCAGCAGAGGACAGTATGGATGACTATTTTATTTTCTGGATTGGACAAGATAACTCGGCTTTTGCTAACGTTGTACTTACCTTCAATAAATGCGAGATAGGTCTGTTTTCTCCTTTCACATTTCATGGCTGATGAGAGAATCTATTTTTATATATGCACGTTTTTTTTTCCTAAGCTTTGAGGTGTTTTCTCCGGAAGATACCAATTTATAAATTGCAATTCGTTTGACTCTTTGGGCACAAGTGTAAATAATGTTTATGCAGCTATATTAATTCCCTGCTTAACATATACATAAACTCCCCTTACGCGACTAATCAGTTGCAGTATACTGATCCAATAACTTTGAACCTTTTTTGCGTTTGATTTTTGCAATTGATTTAATACGACAGTCTGTGGAATGTAATGTATTTGGGATTTTGGGTATTAATGTTTCTTTTTTGGCAGTTAGGTATGATGCAATAGCAAATCATCTTTCATCAGATGTCTCTCATCTCATGAAGATTCTTAGGCGCAGGTACTAATGTTTGTTTCAGCATTCATATGCACTTCACTTCACCCTGAAGTTTAATTGCCATGTCTCCTGTGTAGTTCTATAACAATATCCACACTGATATTGTAGATATTATCTTGTGGAGAAGGCAAAGGATGCAAACATCATTGGCATTTTGGTAGGAACTCTGGGTGTTGGTACGTAGATTGCTAATTAAATAACTGAGTGTTATTATGCAGTGTTAGATTGGTGCATGTTATGTACTATCCTGTTTGGCTCTTGGATGTATATTGAGGTACTGTTGAGTGGTGAACATCAGTTTTGAACAGTGAATGTCATGCCATATCCTCAAAATCATAGTGCATCTGGTTGAAATTTTACTAGTTAGATTGTTTGTCCGGGAAGGCCGGGCCTGGTGCAGCGGTAGAGCATACCGCCTGTAGCCAACAGGTCCCGGGTTCGAGCCGCGGTCTCCCCGCATTGCACAAGCGGGGGTAAGGCCTGCCGCTGATACCCTTCCCTAGACCCCGCACAGTGTGGGAGCTCTCAGCACTGGGTGCGGCCTTTTAGATTGTTTGTCCGGACAAGACTATTTGGACCGGTCTTCATAGTCATAAAAACTCACTTTACTAGACCATTATCGTTTTGAGTTTGTTTTATGGTTTGTCGTAGCAGGGACATATGATGTAGTGATACATAGCTCTTTCATATTGCAGCTGGTTATCTTAATATAATCGAACAAATGAAAGAGCTGATCAAGGCTGCTGGAAAGAAATCTTATACATTGGTCATGGGCCGGCCTAATTCTGCAAAACTTGCGAATTTTCCCGAGGTGCGCTAATAATTATGAAAATTTTCATCTATTTTCCTGTCAGTACCAGGAGACTCTGAACTTGTTTGTCCTTTTGGCAGTGTGAAGTCTTTGTTTATGTTTCTTGTGCTCAAACTGCTCTGTTGGATAGCAAGGAATTTTTAGCTCCTGTCATTACCCCTTTTGAAGCTGTATTAGCTTTTAGCAGGTATGTTGCATTGGCAGACTCAGTATCATGGAAATACTTGGATTCTTAATTGCTTGATTACAAATCTTATATTACGTTCTGGTATCATGTAGCATCAGTCTACAGAATTTTATTATGACTCTTATTCGAGCACCAACTTGTTTTTAGGGGTAGAGAGTGGACTGGAGAATATCTTTTGGATTTTAAGGATTTGATCACGTCAAACAAACTGGATATTGTTAGCACAAAGGAAGAAGCACGATTTTCCTTTATCAAAGGCGGTTATGTGGAAGATAGTTGCCCGCAAGGTACACTGTACTCACTTGGGTCTATCCATCCATAACTCTGTATATTAATAGTTCGACAATTGTGCCTTAGTTTTTTGCTTTGATTTGCTCTTATTTACTTTCACTATTACTGTATCATATTTCCTATTGTTTGCTCCAACAGAAAACGAGGAACAGTCAGAAACATCACTCTCACTGGCTGAGGTAACAGAAAAGGCTCTAAATATCCAAAATATGAACAATGACGCGATCCTTTACCAAGGAGGAGCAATGACTTCAATTGACTACCTCAAGGCACGGTCTTACCGTGGTCTCAATGGAGAATACGAGGATCCGGCACCAGATTCAGTCCTGGCAGGCAGGACAGGGAGGGCAGCTGGTTATAGCCACGAGAAAATGCAGAGTTCACAATGAATGTAATGTCACACCAATTGATCAGTGAGGCAAAACGGTTTGCCATTATCTGTTGTTTTGTTAAAGTGGAGGATTGCCGACTGATATTCTCTGTAGTGCTTCCATATGCGCACCTGCCATTTACAAGAGGGGAATGACTATGAGCCTTGGAGTGCTGTTCTGTTTAGAGGTAGTTTTAGTATTAAGAACTATCGTATTCGTAGGCCCAGTTTTGATGCCGAGCCGTGAGCCTGTGAACAAGTATTGTTGTGGACTAACTTTTTACAAGTACAAGTTCTATTGGAATGGATGCTCATGCAGTCATACTACCAACCATTGCAACCCATCCAGTTTTGAATGTTAAAATTTATAGTATTGTAATTGCTTATAAGGAAACATAATCTATAAGGTGAAACATCCGTTTCAATATGGACCTCCATGAGCGATTATTTTTCATCTCCAGATAACGAATTTAGATTTACTCTTCATGTTAAAATATAATCATTACTGACTGTTTTTGGATGAGTTTGGACAGACTTATCTAGGTTAATTGAGGATGCTATGAATTTAGTAAATACTAGAAATGTTTATATTTTGGGATGGATGTAGTATTTGTTAGTCACTGTCTCATCAATTTTATTACTTTCTTTCATAAGCTTTAAAACCTAAATATGCTTTTGATGTTGAATTTCACGATTTGAGAAAGAGTGCTTACCTAAATATAATTGATTGACTCGCTTAGTGAATCGTTGCTCTACTATGAGAACTTAAGCGTTCTCCCTGGTTTGTGATGCTATTCCTATGCATGGTATAGCATCGCAAGCATGAACTAAATTACAGACAACGAATATGAATGCTTGTACAGCGTCAATGTGATGCACATGGCACATCAAACATCGTTTTACGGGCTCGTCAAGATTCTTTCCAGCTGCAGATTGGGCTTTGCTATGCTGCACGATACGGGCCAGCACAGATTTTGCTATTGACCTGCTACAGATTGGGCTGGCCCCTTGTAAGACGACATGCACTTAAAATGCAAGGCACGCGCCGCATATCAAGAGCTAAAACGATTTAACATCCGGAGTCTAGAAAAAGAGTACAAAACCAGAGTCATACACAAGCACAGTACAACAGAGGGGGTTCTATGTTCTACTCTCCAACAAAGTCACTGCTGCTGCTAGTTCTACTGACGCTGGCAACTGGGGCCCGGCGGATACAACGCAGCTGGTGCTTGAAGCTGCTGCGATCGATCTCTATGAGACATGCTCACGATGTGCGGAAGAGATGGTAGGGGAAGAAGCCGTTCTTGTCGGTGAGCGGCTCCACCAACTTGGCGATCCCGGTCATCACCCTCCACACCTCGTCCTTGAATTCCTCCTTGCTCCTCCACGCCGGAACGTCGTCGTGGCGGTGGCGGTGGCGGTGGCACCAGGACGCGGAGGGAGATGCTGCTGCTGTGGCGGCTGGCCGGAGAGGACGGACGGGCTGTCGCCGGAGCGGGGTGGGTACGGCTGGTGCTGCTGCTGCTGGCCGGGGAAGCCGGCGGAACGAGGCTGGTACGGCAGCGGTGGCTGGGCAGATGGGAGCATGGACATGCCACCATCGTTGTGGCGAGGTGGGTACGGCAGCTGCTGCTGTGGCTGGGTAGAAAAGGCAAGTGGAGCGTGAGTGTGGCGAGGTGGGTACGGCAGTTGCTGACCTTGAGGACCCTCGCCGGTGCGAGCCTGGTATGGCGGCGGCGGAGGCAGGAGCGGCTGAGTGACGACGGCGCGGGGAGGCTGGAGCTGCTGCTGAGTGGGGCGCATGGGCGGCTGCAGGGTGCGCGCCGGCGGCTGCGGCGCAAAGCCCACAGACTTGGCGCCCCTGACCAGCGCGCCGCTCTCTGAGCCATTTCCGCCACCTGGGGTGGGTGGTGCCGGCGGCTCGAGCTTGGTGTCACCGGTGTCGAGCATGAACTTCACACGAGAGCCCTCCCTCATGGTGCTCCCTCCCTCATCAGTAGTGCTCTTCTTCAGGATGGACTTGGGCTGTCCCATGGCTGCCGCACGCGCCGGCACGGCTGCCCGGGACATCGGCAGCGGCGAGCCGTTGCCGGAGGTCCCCGGCCTGAACGGAGCAGTCTCCATGAGCCGCAGCGGCGGAGGAGCGTCGGACGCCGGGGGCTCACCTCCAGATTTCTCCACCTCCTTGATGTGGTACTGCGCGTCCACCTGGCCGAACATGGCGTTGCTCCTGGCGTACTTGAGCGCCGTCTCGGCGTCGGACTTGAACTTGTAGATGACGCGGCACATGTTGGACTTCCAGTACACGCGGATGCCGTCGATGTCGAGCGGCCCGAAGCGCGCGAACCGCGCCTTGAGCGACGCCACGGACGGCAGCGTGCTCTTCATCGGGAACTTCATCATCAGCGCCGTCGGCGAGGGGTCCTGATCCTGGGCGCTGGCGCCGGCTCCTTCTTCCTGGCAGCGAGGTCAGCCTTCTCTTTCATTGCAGGACGGGCCGCGCCAGTGAGCTTCTGCTCCAGACCGCCGGCGGCCTTCTTCTCGCTGGCCAGCGTCTTGATCTTGTCGAGCTTGGCTTTCTTCTTCACGACCATCTCCTCCTGCCTGTCTGACGGGGCGCGCTTCACGACGGCTTTGGTGGGGTCCCCGCCAGCGGCGTTGCTGGGCCGCCCCACCGGCCTCTTCTTCTTCAGCGGCTGGCCGTCGGTGGCGGCGCCGGGCTTGTTCAAGCCCAAGCTCTTCTTGGACTCCTCGGGCGGATCGTTCTCGTAGCTCTTCTTGTAGTGCTTGGAGCGGAACGCGAGGATGAAGGTGCGAGCGGTGTCAGAGATGCCATTGAAGGAAGTCAGCGGGAGGTCCCAGACGACCTGCTTCAGGTCGAGGCCGTCCACATCCCCCACCACCTTGGGAGCGGCAGCGGCGGAGCGGGCGTTGGGGGCCGCGCTGCCGTCGATCTCAGCGAGCTTCTTCTTTTTCTTCTTCTTCTTGGGCTCGCCGGGGCCCGCAGCAGCTTCTTCCAGCTCACGCTTGCGGGCCTTCTTGGGCTTGGTCGCCTTCTTTGGCCCGGCGGCGTCGGAGCCCTCGCCACCCTGGGCGGCGGCGGCGGGCAGAGGGACCTCGAAGGGCGCGGCGCGCTTCTGCAGCATGAACTCCTCGTTCTCGGCGGTGCTGCCCGGCAGCGGCGGCGTGGGCGGGTCAGCGCCGAATCCCGGCGGTCCATCGTCCTGCGCCAGCGGCGGCGCGTCGGGGAGCGGCGCCGGACGGGGGCGGGCTCCGGCGGAGGCGGGTCCCGGCGCTTGAGCAGGTACTGGTCCTTCTTGGTGGACTTGACCTTCATGGCGGCGGCCCCGGGCACGATCTTCTCCATGAGCCTCGCGGCCGCGCCGCCGGCGCCGCCCCTCCGGCGGCCGGGCCCGGGCGCGCCGTCCTCCGTCGGCGTCTTCCTCTTGCCCGAGAGGGGCCGAGCTGCAGGACATGGAAGGAGCACATGTCAGAACGAGGCAGGCAGCGCGTGGCAAGTCAATGCAAGAAAGACTGAGCAAGCAGTACAGGACAATGAGGAGGGCCACACAATCACAAATATTTTAATCATATAATAAATAATAAAAAAGAAAATGAAATTATAATGAACAATGACAATAAATTTAAGTTTGAGCCAGCGTCAGTTCGAAAGGCAAAGCGTGTTTGGTCGTTTGTTAGAACATTGGCCGAATCCGGATGAAGATGAGCACTAGCAGGCATGACCAATCGTGGCTGACACGATTCATCCGAGGAGCCAGAATGTATCAATGTTCCAAACGTTTTTGGTGCAACAAACTTCCGGTGGTCCAGGTACTACCACGCTTTTGCCACGAGGATTGCAAACCTCTCGCTGTGCTGCCCAACCGTTTCTACTGGACACGAGTTTCTTCCGTTCCAGTGAAGCCTTGTACACTCCGACGCCCATGGAGAGCACGAGAGTTGCCGTGTTAGCGCCGGTGATTCTGTTGGCCGATGTCCACTAGTGGATGATGAATTAGGCACTAGCACTATATTGCTTTTCATCAAGAAAAAAAGGATGTTTTTGCTACGGTTTCAATGCTGGGCTGGAAAAAAATAGAGTACTGGTCAGAACGGGCTGAAGCACGTTACCCGTTGCCTGAACCCAACTCCAAGGTGGAGTCGCCGCACAGACCAGCAGAATGCCTGGAGCACTAAAGCCACTATCACATCACGTGTGTCGGCCAAGACATGACGCACCACCAACGGGTTAAGCTCCAAACCCAAATCAACACCACACGTCATTAGTCAATATATTGAGAGGATAAGAACTACGCTCTCAAGTGCTTGCCTATGCAAGCTTGCGATCAGAGCTAACTATATTTTGCTCCAAATTTGGTGCAAAACCAGTGTCATCAACATAACCTAAACCTACCGAAAGATGCCATAAGCATATACCATATCTCTCCTAGCGGAGATTTCCTCAACAGGACCTGACTCTTCTCAAATGTAGCAGCAGACATAAGAAACGTGCGAGGTGCCTGAAAAAGGCGAGGAGCCCAGGCACTCTAGTTGAAGGGTAGAACAGCCACAAGCCACTGAGTGCAGGCTTGGGCCTTCGCACCCGCTGCTGTACAAGCTTACTGACTAGTGCACCGTGCAATCATTTGGCATCATGCAGCCATTTGTCAGTAGGTTGTCTTATGGATTTAGAAATATATATGGCATGCCAATGTTTCTACTGTGGACATACTTTCAACAAAGAGGAAGTCCAACTCAGTGAAGAGAGCACAAGTACGGTATTGTTAATAGAAGAAGATAAGGAAGGATAAGGGGAGGAAGGTCAGGTCATGAGGGGAAGGATTAAAGTTCGGTATGTCAATGTTTTGTTGTGTGTTTGCTGAAGTTGTTCTATTAGCTTAGCCGGTTTTGGGGATTTAGCTTTAACATCGATGCATGCAAATGCAACTCTGAGGCAACTTGCTCCACTCGTGACAACTCCCTTCAGACTTAACTTGATAGTTGATACACTGAAGTATATCTCATACACATATATTAGGACTCAATTTATGATGCATATAGACTAGTTCCAATATGTTATTAACAGAAATGTTCTGATAAAAATAACGAGTCAGAAAATACACTACTATTACCCACAAAAAGGATCTATACATTCTTATAGATCAATAAGAATAGCTACAACCTAAAGGCACCATCACTGAGCAGAGCAGTGCATAAGTCAGCTCAACTTGGTGCCTTCCTTCACGATGTGCATGTGAAATCAGCCAGCTTACCTCAATATCTGCTTCCACCTTGATGAATAGGAAAATGGAGCATCCACAACCCCAAAAAAGGAGGGAAAAAAACTTTGTGTCCAGAAAGGAACACCCCAAGTGCATATTATTACCTCAACAAGTCACCAGTGCATTTTATCAGGTGCACTGCCAACCTATCAGAATAATGTTTTTATAATATTCATAGCAGTTATTAACAAAGAATCAACTCAATTGAAGTTTACTCACTACATGCTTGATGTGAATTTACTAAAATAATTGCATCGTCCTATATGTGAAGATAAAATGTAACTTGATCTGAGACTTGAATGCATGAATGCCACAAACAGAAAAAATATGTGCAAGGCCCCAAACAATCAGAAAAGGAAGAAACTACATATTCCAAATACATGAGTTTTCACAAAGTTTTGCAAAATCACAGGAAAAAGAAACAGAGCAATGGAAATTTAAGAAATGCAATGCCAGCTACAGTAGTTGTAAACTTCCATGCCTAAGAGATCATGGATAAGCAAAGAATAATACAAATTAGTTGCAGCTTTAAAAGTCATCATGACCATCATCGAGTGAGTTATACTGAACTCATGATGCAACAGAAATTACCATTTCAACTTTCCACAAGATTTACACATGACCTTCCACAAGATCAAAGTGTAATGATCCCTCTCCTTGTTAAACCCAGATAACCAATGCAACAACATTCAAGCAAAAGCAGTTCAGCAAAGAGAGAAACTATTTGAAGTAGATCACGCAACAAGCAGTTGAACACAAGAGCATATAACCTATATGAATCGGATCCATTATCCTGCTGCATGATGTTTGAAATAAGAGAAATAGAAACTATTTGGAACAGATCCACCCTGCTATTGACATGCAAACAATTATTATTACTTAATCTATAACAGTAGTCAGAGTAGCAAAGTTTGCTCATCAAGTTCAAGTACACAGCAACAACAATAACATAACAGACAATAGCACCACTACTTCGTTTGAGCATGCAAGTGTTGATACCTCGTTCAGCCCGCTTGGCCTTTTCTTCCGCCTCAGCAGCACGCACCCTTGCAGGATCCGCCCCAAATGCCTCAGCGTAGGTTTCGTCATACGGCTCATACCTCTTGCGGCGGTACGCCGTGAGCAACCCGGCAATCTCCATCCCCGGCAAGGTACGGGCCGCGACCTCTGCGGTGTCCCGCTGGCTCACGGCCGCGTCCAGCAGGAAATCCAGCGCCTTTTGCGGGACGAACCGGCTCCGCGCCGCCGCGATCTGGTCAGGGTGGTAGTCGGCGTTGGGGTCGAACCCGGGCACATCGACCAGAAGGTACCTGGCGTCTTGGGAGTGGGGGCGGAAGGCGCCGGGGTTCCAGCACGGGCAGAGCAGGCCCAGAGCAGCGCGGCGAGCCACCTCATCGACGGCCTCGGCTAAGGCGGCGGCGAAGCTGCCGCGGGTGCTGAGGCCCTCCGCGGCCTTGTCGTCGAAGCCTTCCTCGAAGGACACGATCTCGTGGGGCTCGAACCAGCCGTAGCTCGAGTCGCCGAAGAAGGCGACGAGGACGAGCCCGTCGCGGTGGCCACGGTGCACCTCGACGTTGTCGGTAAGGGTGATGCTGTAGACGTGGCCCGGCCACCACGGGTGGGACTTCACCTTGCCCCAGACCATCTGGCCGAAGCGGGGGCGCCGTCCGGCCACGAGTAGCCGACGTCTCCGGCGAGCACCATGGTGCCGGCGGCGGCGGGGTCGGACATCCTGTGGTGGGGAACCGAAACCCTAGATTTGGATAGAGGGCCGCTCTTTCGGTGATTTGGGTTGGGTATGGGATTCGGAGGACGGGGAATTTTGCGGATCGGCGGCTGGAAGGGGGAAGGGAAGAGGGGCATTTTCGGAAATGAGTTGGGGAAAAACAGATCTAGTTAGGGTTTGTGCTTCGTGAGCGAAGAGAGAAAAGATGTGGAGATGATGATAATAGAGTGGTGTGAGAAGAAGAAGAGAAATAGTGTGTTCATTTTATAGAAAGATTTCGGTAATTGCTCTAGCGAGTAACACGAGTTTATCACGTGATTCTTTTGCGTACACGAGACCGCGTGTCTTGCACGCCTTTTCGGTGAGACCTTGTGTCGTCACGTGACGACTACATGTCAGAATCAAGAAATAATTCAATGTATCTAGCTCAACTCGTTTCTTGGGCTGAGATTGGATGTGAATTGGTCCCATCGTCAAGCTAAAAAATCGAGCCCAAGTGGGATGGTTAAAAAAAGTTTTTGGGGTTTTAAATGGTATATCGATTAATTTTGCTATTCTATGTTGAAATTGGAGCTAAGATATCCGACCCACAATCCCAAAGAGTCCAAGTTAAAGACATCAAGTCTCGAGCTTTATAAGTTCAATCTTTTTAGGGAAGTCCGACTTTATAGTGCCCAATTGCACACGATCAATGTTGGAAATTTTAGTTGCAAATCATTTTCTTATTTATCTAGCAAATCACTGTATTTTTCAAGAAAAAGAGTATTTTTCATTACTATACTAACTATTTCCTCCGTTCGGTTTTACATGTCATTTTGGAGTTGAACACGAAAATTAAGAAGAACTAAAAAAGGTAGGTGCACTGAAAATAAGAAGGAGAGAGATAGAGATAGAGATGCGAATGGAAAGTAAGAATATTATTTTGGAAAGAGGAAAAGGTGCATTGAAAATCAAGAATGGCATATAATTTGAGAAAAGTTATGAACTCTAGAATGACATGTATTGTACTATTGTTGAATGGAGGGACTAGTAATTTTGGAACAAGTGCATAATTATCTCTGTTTTGCACCTTAGTTATGAATCTACCTTTGTGTTTTCGACTTTGCAACATTGCCCCCAATTAGTCAAGTTTTTGTACATCAAGGTAAAGGGTACCGGTGCAAAAACTTAAATAAAAATAGTGTAAATGTATAATTGACATTCAAAACGAGGGTATGAAAAATGTGTTTGGTCATTTTTTTCTCTTTTTGCTTGTTAGGAATGAAGATATTTTGTATCATCAATATCCGTTTTTTACCGAATATTCCATTAGACGAGATTATCAAAACCAAGATTCATATTTTATCCTTTTGTTATGTTTGTGCTTCTCGTATAGGTGATCACTTAGGCCGCTCTCGGTACATGGTTTCATCTCATACTTACCAAGAGTGTCATATCGGATTTAGAGATAATTTAGTAAATGAAATAGTCACTCAATGCACGGTTTCATCTCACGATTTCATAGACAAGTTGTAGCATTAAATCAACATGTATTCGTTGCAATGGGATTGGTCAAAATATGTTATGATAAAAAAATTTTGTTCTCAATAGGAGTTTCATTAGAGTTTCATATCTATGAAACAGCGCCAAATGAGTTTCATCCTCGTGAAACTCATTTCATCTCTTTCATATTAATTACCTTGCCATGTCATCACTTTAGTAGATGTAGCATCTCATTTAATGCTTATGAAACTCCCATTGAGAGCGTCCCCAATGGTAGAGGCGGTTAAGAGCTAGCAGCTAGCTCTTACAAAGAATTGAAGGTTGTAGGGTCCATGTTTAAGTCGTACATATTTCTTAGAGGTCGTCTCTTGAGAAAGAGTTAGTTGTCTTCTCTCTCTTCCTTTTCTTCAATAAACAATTCTGCGAGTTAGTTAAGATGCAACTATTGGGGACGCTCCGAGAGTGGCCTTAGGCCGATCTCAATGCAAAGTTTCATTTCACTTGTTTCCAAGAGTGCCACATTAGATTTGAAGATTTACTTTGATGTATGAAATAATCTCTCTCAATGCATAGTTTCATCTCACGGTTTCATAAGCAACTTATAGCATTAATTGAATATCTATTTGTTGCATTGAAATTGGTGAAAACGTGTTGGGATGAAACTCTATGCTCTCAATGGGAGTTTCAATGCAGTTTCATACCTATGAAAACAGTGCCAAATGAGTTTCATCCCTATGAAAATTATTTGCCCGATTTCATATTAATTGCTATGCCAGATCATCTCTTTTGCTTATGTGGCACCTTATTAATGCTAATGAAACTTCTACTGAGACTGGCCTTACTAGAAGCTTAAAAAATAGAATAAATGAAGTTATTCAGGTGAGGGGTTTCATCATTATTAATGATATGCCACATCAACAAAAGAGATAATATGACGTAGCAATTAATATGAAGTTGGAAATGAGTTTCATATATGCGGCACTGTTTCATAGCTCCATTAAAACTTCTATCGAGAATATAAAGTTTTATCCCAACCAATTTTAACAAATTTAGATTAATAATTAGATGTTAATTTAGTGTAACAACTTATCTGCATTGATAGTGATTATCTTATCTATGCATGGTACGGCGCCGTGTGTCGTATCATGGTTATGTTTAACATTATCTTATCTATGCATGGTACGGCGCCGTGTGTCGTATCATGGTTATGTTTAACATTTGTTGCAGACAGAACCGCCATGAACGGCCTCTCCGTTAACCACAATCCTAATTATAGCAGGTTTAACCTATTTGTGGATGGTGGGGAAAAAGGTTTGTAACGGCATGCAGCAAATTGCATCCAACCTTGCAGCTCAAGGACCAAATCATCTTGAGCACACACAGTGCAAGAACAAGCATCCTCACGACGAGAAAGAGCCATCATCGTCATAGTAGGTTAATAATGCCGACGATGGCGTCTTCTTCGTCGCACCAGGTTCTGGAGGTGACGTTGATCTCGGCCAAGGACCTGAAGCGCGTGACGCTCTTCTCCAAGATGCGCGTGTACGCCGTGGCGTCCATCTCCGGCGGCGACCCGCGGCTGCCGACGCACCGGACCTACGCCGACCGCGAGGGCGGCCGCAACCCCATGTGGCACGCGCCGCTGCGCTTCACCATCCCGCGCCCCGCCGCCGACGCCAACCTCGCGCTGCACGTGCTCCTCCGCGCCGAGCGCCGCACCTTCGGCGACTGCGACGTCGGCGAGGTCGTCGTGCCCGTCCGCGACCTCGCCGCCGCCGCCGAGACCGGCGGCGACGAGCAGCGCCACCTCAGCTACCAGGTGCGCCGCCCGGTCAGCGGGCGCAAGCGCGGCGTGCTCCACATCTCCTTCCGGCTCACCGACGTGCCGCCGTTCGACGGCCAGCAGCACCACCAGTACGCGGCGAAGCGCCAGCAGCACAAGAGCGGCAGCGCCGCCGCGGTCACCGCGTACCCGCCGCCGGCGCACTCCGCCCGCCAGTACCTGCCCTCCTCCTACAGCGGCCCGTACCCGTGCGGCTACGGCCAGGGCGGCGCGGCGGCGAGGCACGACGGAGGAGCGGCGGGGATAGGGCTCGGAATCGTTAGCGGCGCCATCGGCGGTATGATGATCGGCGACATGGTGGCCGATGCAGAGGTCACGGACGGCGTAGGCTGCTGATGGATCATCAAGACCGCTTAGTTAAAATCGACCGTTCTTGAGTTGGTGATTAACTCTTGGTGGCCAACGCATCGTCGCCTGTGATTAACTATGTTGTTTCTTTTTTCTTAGTATTCTCCCAAACTCTTTCTGAAAAAAGGGGGAAGAAATAATAACCACCTTGTTAGCTTTTGTTGAAATGTACAGAAATCATGTGATCTACCCCATTGTGCGTGCATATATTCCACTCAAAGACCAACATTCAAATAGTTCTTGAAGCTGTCTGATGACCACAACATCGGTGAAATGCCATGAACTTTTTATGTGAATGGCAAATATAGCAATACTCCTTCTTATTAACCATCACCGAGGCTTCATGGGCGAAGCTCGGATCCGGCTTGCCGGATCGGATGGTGTTGGCGGTTAAGCGTCATTACCTTCTTGAAGGCGTCATTTTGAAGCAACTCCTTTTTCGGTGGCGTCCATGTCGCGTTTGCTTGTGTGTGTTGTGTGGGTGTGTGTTGTGAGCGTCTTTTGTGATGTGTCGTTTGTGGTGTTCTGTGAATTGTGGGGACCGTACGGATTCTTTCCCGTTCTTCTTCTTAATATAATGAAGCGCAGCTCTCCTGCGTTTCGAGAAAAAAGGGAGGACAATACTCGAACAAACTAGTAAGTCCAAGTGTTAGGGTGTGTTCGTTTCCTCCCCTCTAAAATTTAGCACTGTCACATCAAAGAGAATCTTATTATTTATGAATATTTCGATCAATTTAATGACAAAATCCTATTGACAGATTGGTGTTAATTTTCGAGACGAATCTAATGAGCTTAATTAATCTATATTTTGCTAAAGTGATGCTACAATGAACCGTCTTCTAATCACGATTTAATTAACCTCATTAGATTCGTCTCGTAAATTAGTCTAGGGACCTGTAATTTGTTTTATAATTAAACTTTATTTAATACTCTTAAATAATAAAATTCTTTTTGATGTGACAGACTCTAAAATTTAGACCCCGGAAAACGAACACACCCTTAGAGGCAAGTTAGAACGCCATTACAACACCAAATAAATCATCAAACGTACATGGTCGACCCTATGCATCACATGTTGGATGTTCTCGGATCACTTGATCAGAGTTGGTAATGGTGATTCCGACGACATTCCATAGGTGGAGTCCCACTCTTTGTAGTCGCCAAGTGTGGTAGGTGTTGACGTCGGTTTTTGACCAAGGGACCCATTGTCGGCGACTATGGGTCAAAGAGGGCCGGTGGGCGGAAGGCCGACGGCCGCTTGGGCGAGTAAAGGGCGCGTCCCTCCCGAGAATCGTGCGCGAACGCCAACGAGAAGAGCATAACATTGATGGGCCCGGCCCACGTTGTAAAATTAGAAATAATAGTTTAATTTTGGAAGAGGATCCTAGTCGGTTAGGAAATCGGCCCGAAGAGGGTCCGAGTAGGATTCTTTGTGCCGGGTATAAATTTGTACTCGGATGTAACCCGTAAACTTGATTCACATCCAATACAACCTTCGGCGCATCGCCAAACCCTAATTTTCTGTCAAGTCTTTACTCGTTTTTGCGCGGGGATCTTCGGGGCTCCGGTCGACAACAAGTTGGCTTGACAAGGTAATTATGTCGTCTAATTCTCGGCGCATTGTTCGTAATTAGATGGCTTAATTGCTAGTTATCCGGCGACCGGATCTGTTTTCAACCATCGTAGTGAGTATCGGCCGGGATGAGTCAAGTCGACCCGGTCCGGGCTCGTGGTGGAGGTAGTTTGACTTGTCCTGCCTCTCCGTCCCAGCCTTTGCTCACAACGCCGATTGGCTCGAGTCCGGTCGTTCGAGTCACGATAGCCGCTATGAGATTTCTTTTACATCTTAGCCGATTCGATCGCGCAGATTCGGTTGACGTGTCCTGTGTTTGCCTTTGCGATAGTTGACTTGTCCTAGGCGCATGCAGCCGATTGGATAGGATGTAAATTTACTTTCATAGTTAAGGCGTTTATGATCATGCTTGTCCTGAATCGGCCGAGCGTGCGCGGCCGTTAGACCTCGGTCCGATCGTGTGCCATCGGTTGACTTGTCCTGTTGGAGCGACCGGTCGATTCGGATCCGTGTGGTTGTATTTGTCTTACTCGTTCTTTCGGAGTGTTTAGCCGATTGCTTATCACGTTCATTAGTTGTTTTATGTTCAATTAGCTAAAATCTGTTAAAACTGCTTTTGGACCCGAGTTATTGGTACGATTTCATTGATCATCATCATACATCTAGATATGATCTAATAACTCATTGTTATAATCAATAGCAAAATCAGTCGGATGCCCGATCGGTCGATTTATTACACTAATTGATGATTAAACCATCTTCTTGCTATCAAATTAATTACATCCCATTAATGATTACCTTGTTTACATTTTATTCGATAATGCATCCTCGCAAAGTCTTAATGATTTGATCGTTTACCGACGAGATCGGCTGTTAGCCACCGATCGCATGTTATAGCATCGGCCGATTTCGTATAGTTTGTATCACAGTTCGTTTGCTCGACATTTAATACATAAATGGATGGGCCGTGTTGCTCCTCGTCGATGGCCGATTTTGTCTATCTTACGCGAGAATCGGTCATGGCTGAACATCGGTCTATCTGGGCCGATGACCCGGAATTTTACATCTTTTATTGTCTTTGTTGGTTTGCAGGAAAACCATCTAGCACGCACCAGCGCACACGAGAATCGGCGAGCTGAGCCGGTCCGTTGGGAGCACAGGACCCTGCATCAGCCGGGGTTTCGGTGGACTCTCCGGACAACGGTGTGTTAGCGACTTTTGACGTCAACGATGAGGTCCTTGTTGTGGGCGATGCTTTCGCGAGAAAAAAAAAACATCTGGATGCATATGTTCTTCTACTTAAAGTGTGTTCGTTTCCTCCCTCTAAAATTTAGCACTGTCACATCAAAAAGAATCTTATTATTTATGAATATTTCGATCAATTTAATAACAAAACCCTATTGACAGATTTGTGCTAATTTCCGAGATGAATCTAATGAGCTTAATTAATCTATATTTTGCTAAAGTGATGTTACAAGTAATCGTCTTCTAATCACGACTTAATTAACCTCATTAGATTCATCTCGTAAATTAGTCTAGGGACCTGTAATTTGTTTTATAATTAAACTTTATTTAATACTCTTAAATAATAAGATTCTTTTTTATGTGACAGTTCTAAAATTTAGACCTAGAAAACGAACACACCCTTACTTGATGAAAAGCGTGCCCGTTGTATGTTTAAAAAAGGCATAGGTGAAGTACCATGAACTTGTGCATCGTGAAAAAGGTTCAACGAATAAAAACAAAAACATGAAACACATAGAAATAATCCAAGCAAAGTGCCACAAACTTTTTATGTAGCACATACTGCTTTTTATTAATTTCTCGAGGTCAGGAAACCAGGTTACATTATTTTTAAGTTTCTTCTAATTAAAAAGACAACACTCTGAAATCCACCGTGAGATGCAAACACGGAATGAAATGCGTGGCGGGTGTTGGAGATCACTTGATGAGGTTGGTAATGGCGATGCCGATGACAGCCATCTTGTGGCAGTCGTTGCCGTACTTGGCGAGCGCGGGCGGCGTCCTGGCTCCGAGGACCGTGAAGCCCGCGTCGCAGCGCCTGGCAAGCGCGGCGACGGCGGCGAACTTGTCCTTGGCCGGCGCGTACCTCCTTGCGGTGACGGCGTCGGCGGCCTCGGCGAAGGCCATGGCGACGGCGTCGTAGGCCTTGGCGCAGGCGTCGACGGCCGCCTTGCCCCTGCCGGCGGCGCCGGGCGGCGGCGCGACCTTGCCGTTGTCGACGTCGAACTTGGCGTCGTCGGCGAGGTTGACGCCGACGAGCGCGGCCGTCTTGGCCAGGCCCCAGGCGTCCGCCTCCGCCGCGCCGTGGTACACCGTGAACTGCGCGACGCAGAAGGGCATGTCCACGGCGCGGTCGCGCGCCGCCGCCGCCGCGCACGTGCTCTCGATGGAAGCCTCCGCCGCGCGCGGGAGGCAGGAGGCGGACACGGCGGCAAGCACCGTCACGGCGAGGGTCATGGGAAGTTCCGAGGACGCAGGCTTCATCATTCCTTGCTCTCTTCGATCGCGCTGATTGGAAAGTATGAGTACTTGCGCATATATCGGTTTTGTAAAGAGAGGAGACGGAAGCATATGAGAGGTTTGCATGAGGCAGAGGGAGGGGCCGAACAAGTGTCCGGTTTTTGCTAACTATAGTGTCTGAACGCAAACCAATTATTACACTGTGAGGAGAAGATGGTGACACTACAGGAGACATGATGCACGTAAATGGTAAAAAGGACGGAGGTGGGTCCACACACCAGCCTCTGGTTCGCCGCACCACCGAGATGGCCCAACCAGTCGACTGCGTGCTCTGAGTCAACCCTAGTGACTGAGTGAGTCAACCCGAGTGAGTGAGAATTTTTTTCCAAGAGCTTTGACACTGTACAAAGGACCAAAGGCCTCCAATGAATGGGCCTGGATTGGCCTTCCGACCATTCTGGGCTGGGGAGATACACACTAGTCACGGCCCGTCTCACGAGTTACATCAGTGACAGCCCAAAATGGTCTCGTCGCCCACGGGACTCCGCCGCCGCCCTTTCCCCAATCCCCATCCAACGCCGACCGACACGACACTCACCAGGTTTTTCGATGTGCTCTCCTATTTCGATTTCTTACTTTCCGATACTGAATCGATTAGCAAATCTGTCCGATATCCATGGTCTAATCCCAGACGATGTCGGAGGCAAGTTTGCGGCTGAGAAATCGATTCCTTCATGCTTCTGGTTTTCAGATCGGATTGGGGAGCGCTAATCGCCGGAGCGATGAAGCGTCAAGGTGACCTGTTCCCAATCCCGTCCGCCCGCAAGCGCCAGGCGCAGGCGTTGGACTGGGCGGCGCTCCCACCGGACATGGCCGTGCTGATTGCCGAGCTGCTTCTGGCGGAAGACGTGGTGGACTACATGAGCTTCCGCGCCGTATGCGCGTCCTGGCGCGCGTCGACGCCGAGCCCTCGCGACACCACGCTGCGGGACGTCCGCTTCCGCCCGCGCTGCTGGGTCGCCCTATGCGACGGCGACGGCGTCCGGCCGGCCGATGCCGGTGAGATCACCTTCTTCAACACGTCCACCGGCAGGTGCCTCCGTGTGCGCCTGCCTCAGCTCCAGTTCCACAGGATCGTCGGCTTCACCGACGACGGCCTTATCATCCTGCTCAACAAGACCTCTAGCGTGCTTCGTGTCATCAACCCCTTCACCGGCGTCTTCCTCGACCTGCCCCCTTTGGCGCCCGTCTTCCGGTCATTTGTCAAGGGCACGATTTCGATCGCCTGGATGAGTGCTGCAGTGTGCTTGTCAGACACGTCCATTGCCGTTGTTGTCTGGTTCCCCTACGCACCCGGAGTAATCTGCTCACAACCGGGGCACAGGTGCTGGACAGTCATTCACCAATGCCTTGAGCTCAGCGCTGCGTTGCCCTTCAAGGGCAAACTGTTCGGGGTCACCAAGGGATCCAGGAATCTCCTACAGGTGTATCCGCCAAGTTCGCAGCAATTTGACATCTCCATGGAGCTTCCTGATATGTGCTGCTTCTATCTTGTTGAGCTCCAGGGACACGTGCTCCTAGCTGTCCAAATGCCTCGCACTGACGACGACTGGTCACCAGAGAGCTGGAGACCATTCACCCTTGCACTCTTTGGTGCAGACATGACCAATGGCAAGCTCACACAGGTGGAGAGCCTCGGTGACCATGCCTTGTTCCTCGGTAAAGACCGTTGCATCTCCGTCTCGGTTAAGGGTTTCCCTTCCATCCGCGGTGAATCCATCTATCTATCCCAGCCTGCCCGTTCCCCTACCATATTGCACACACTAAGCAGTGGCAGATTTGAGCAGATATTATCAAGGCGCCCCTATATATCTGATTCAGAAAAGAACAAGCTGCATTCCGTCCGGCCTTTCACCCTTGTGGATCAGCTGCTGACGTACTGTAACCATGCCGAGTGGTAAGTCCTCTTCAGTCACAGCTAGTTGCTTGCCCTTTGGCTTTGCAATTCTTACAGTTGAAATAATCTCTCTTCTGCAGGTCAAGGGGATTCGTATTTCATGAGTTTTATGCCAATCCTATGCCTTGGAGAAATTTCTTATGTTTAGTGCTCAGGACAAGGAAGATTTTCGTATTCTTTGTCGAAACTTGAAATGAACATGTTCCCGGCATCCTGGGAGACAAGGAAATTTGGTTCCCTAGACTAAGGTCCCATTCGTTCGTTTACTGCTCTCTAAAATTTAGAACTGTTACATCAAAGAGAATCTTATTATTTTATAAATATTTCGATCAATTTAATGACAAAACCTTTTTGACAGATTGGTGCTAGTTTTCGAGATGAATCTAATGAGCTTAATTAATCTATATTTTGCTAAAGTGATGCTACAGTAACCATCTTCTAATCACGACTTAATTAACTTCATTAGATTCGTCTCGTAAATTTGTCTAGGGGCCTACAATTTATTTTGTAATTAAACTTTATCTAGTACTCATAAATAGTAAGATTTTTTTATGTGATAGCTATAAAGTTTAGACAGAAAACGAACATACCCTAATTATGAAGCAAAACTATAATTAACCAGCTCGGTATTCGAGGACGGCCTGGTGGGGGCTGGGAAGTGCTCCGATGGTCAATCTTGTGAAGAATTTAGTACTGGGATCAGGTTTATGTGTGAAATCACGACAGGTTTGCATGGAACAGCGAGAGGCCAAACTGGTGTTCGGCTTAGCTAGGTGCGAAGCTGCTACCAATTACTCCTCCATTTTTAATTTGTTGATGTTAGAATAAAGATTCTAGGTTAAAAATGAACTACAGTACTTTCCTTAAACGGCAATAATACAAAACAGATGAGTACAATGTTTCTGTGTTTTGAACATAAAACAATTAATACGCAGGTACTCATCTGATCTGAAATTCATGTCGTTTCAGACAAGGAGAATAGCCTAAAATTGGACTAGTTGAGCATGTTTGAAGGACATCACTAAAAGGAAAGATGAGTATATTATTATACTTTCAGGAGAAGGTGATGACACCACAAGAGATGACAACGGCTGAGACCCACAAATCAGATCAGCGAGTCAACCAGATGACTTGGCGCTCTGATGAGCAACCTCGGCGGCCATGAGCGCGGCGACCTTCCTGACGGCCGGCCGCGCCGCGACCCGTTCCCACCACGCCTTGACGTTGGCGCGCTCGTCCACGATCCCGGCGAGCTCGGTTGCCATGAGCAGGCACATGAACCCGACGTGCGCGAGGTCGGCGAGGCTGACGAACTCGCCGGCGAGGAACGCGCGGTGTTCCAGGCGCGCGTCGTACACGTCGAGCACGGCGCGGAGGCTGGCCGCGTGCTCGTCGACGACGCGCTGGTCGCGGGCGCCGCCGATCATGGGCAGGATCACGCACTGCCGCACGATGTGGGAGGCCGGCGGGAGGAACTGGTGCGCCTCCGCCTCCACCCACGCGTCCACCGTCGCCGCCTCGCCCGGGTCGCCCTCGCGCAGCAGGTCCGGCGCGCCGGCGGCCGCGTACTTGCGGAGCACGTAGCGCGCGATCGCACGCGATTCTAGCAAAAAAAAAAAACGTTGCGCTTTTGCGGTAAGAATTCTGTCGCGGATTGGCTTTGATCGGTGAGAGGGTGCTTACCGAAGAGCATGAGGTCGCCGTCCTCCAAGGCCGGGATCTTGCCGAGCGGCTGCACCCACGCGTACGCGACAGAGATTTTTTTATCAGAGACGAGACCAGCAGAGTGCAAACCGATCGAAATTCTGCTGCAGGTTTACTTACGTTGCGGGCGAGGTGGTGCGGGGTCCTCTGCTCGCGCGCGGCCATGTCGAAGGGGACGAGCTCGTACGCGGCGCCGGCCTCCTCCAGGCACACCAGCACCGTCGCCACGAACGGCGACGCCGCCCGGCCGTACACCTTCGGGACGGCGCCCATCTCTTCTTCTCTCCCTCCTCTCTCCTTTGGTTCCCACTGAGGCCCCGTTCGTTTCCACCCTCTAAAATTTATATACTGTCACATCAAAGAGAATCTTATTATTTAGTAGATCTTTTATTAATTTAATAACAAAACCTATGTCGCGACCCTCCCTCTAATTTGCGAGACGAATCTAATGATCTTAATTAATCTATGTTTAGCTACAGTGATGCTACAGATAAACATCTTCTAATAACACCATAATTACCCCGTTGGATTCGTCTCGTGAATTAGATAGGGGGTCTGCAATTAGTTTCGAGATTAGACTTTATTTAAGTACTCCAAAATAATAAAATTCTCTTTGATTTGACCCTCTAAAAATTATATAGCTGGAAACGACCAGGCCCTGATCCTCTGCCCCGCTCGTTACATTTATTATGCGGTCGTGGCTCGTGGGTGATTAGCAGCACCTGGCAACTAAGTTTCGAGGAAGGCGCGTGGTTGGCGATGACGACATGCCCCAGTGCGGTAGCAAGCTTAACTACTACTGTACTAAAGGGTAGGTGTAGGTGTAGGTGTGGTCAAATTGTTGAAATTTGGTTCTTTAATTCTTCTGTGTCCATGATCTTGTTGTCCAAGACACACCGTCGAGCTCCAAATAGTCAACGATTTCCTTCGATCGATTTCTAAATCAAATCGGCTCGTGCAAGCATTATCATTTTTGTTTGGATGTTGCGTGTGTGATTTTGTTAGTGTTCATTCAAAATCAAGTGTGAGCACAGGCTTTTGTTTGATTACCATGACAAAAAAAACTTGTTTCATATTCTTAATGGAAAATGCAGTACAAAATTACAAATAACTGAAATAATCTCAAAGCAAGACCAGAAAACTAAGCACACAGTAAACTAGCTAGTCGTCTTTCTTGGCCGAGGCCCCCAAATCCAGCGGCATGAACGCGGCGACCTTCCTCGCTTGCCGACGTTCTCGTCGACGGCGGCCTGGCGCGAAGACGCACTCCACGACGATGGCGCTCGCCGCCTCCACCCACACGTCCACCATGGCAGCGCGTTCCGCTTGTGCTTGCGGACCACGTGCCTCGCGATTCTAGCAAAAATTAATTAGCGCCGTGCTTTCCGATAAGAAATCTGTAAGCTTGACAGCATTTGAAAACGTGGAAAGTCATTGGACCAAAGAGCGTGAGGTCGCCGTCTTGGAAGCCCGGGATCTTGCCCAAGGGCTGCGAGGGAGTTATGGACAACATGTGTGAACTGGTTCATTGGGCTCGTTCATTGCTTAGAGAGAAGAATCATTTGTACGTTGCGGGCGAGGTGCTGCTCATTCGTAAAACAGCAGAGTTGAGTGACTCACCCTTATTAACATCTGTAACCTTTTTCTTTTTAATCTCGATGAAAATTACTGAGCTCAACTAACCTCGAACAATTACCAGCGCATTTTGTTTTAAAAGCTGCTCTTTTTATTTTTAACGTCGAGGCTCATTCGTAAATCAGCAAAGTTGACTGACCCATATTAACGTCTTCAATTTTCTTTAATTGTCGATGAAAATTACGAAACGGGACTCGACTAACCTCGAAGCATTATTACGACACTGAGTACAAACGAGACAGATGAGAGATTATAAGCACGCGCCACATCAGTCGTCTTTGTTGGCCGAGGACGCCGCCCCAACCTGCAGCGGCATGAACGGCGCCACCTTGGTGGCCGCCGGGCGCGCGGCGAGCTCCTCCCACCACGCCTTGACCCGCGGCAACCCGTGGAGCAGCTGGGCCCCGTACTCGGTGGCGCCCATGAGGTAGTGCATGAGCGGGAAGTGGGTGAGGTCGGCGAGGCTGACGCCGTCCCCGCCGGCGAGGTACCCGGACTTTGCCAGGCGCGCGTCGTACACCTCGAGCACGGCGCGGAGCTTGCCGAGGTTGTCGTCGACGACGCGCTGGTCGCGCGCGCGGCCGAGGAGCGGCGCGAAGACGCACTCGACGACGACGGCGCCCGCCGGCGGCTGGAACTGGTGCGCCTCCACGTCCAGCCACACGTCCACCATGGCGGCGCGCTGGAGGTCGCCGGCGCCCAGGAGGTCCGGCCTGTGCTTGCGGA
Source organism: Chloris gayana (assembly GCA_031894775.1). Lineage (NCBI taxonomy): Eukaryota > Viridiplantae > Streptophyta > Magnoliopsida > Poales > Poaceae > Chloris > Chloris gayana. The sequence continues at coordinate 147,315 of JAUNZO010004683.1, read as the reverse complement.
GCACGTGCCTCGCGATCGCGCGGGATTCTGGAATCGAGAATTTGTCCAGTCACGCCGGGGACCCAGTGGTTGTAGTACAGAATACGAGAATTCATGGAATCGAATTGACTCACCGAAGAGCGTGAGGTCGCCGTCCTCGAGCACCGGCACCTTCCCGAACGGCTGCGGCAGGTCCTCGTCGTTAATCACGGAGCCAACCAGATGCAAGCAACCACATGAGAATGAGATGATCGAATTCGAATGGTAGGAAGGATACGTACGTTCCTGGCGAGGTGTTCCGGCCGGCGGTGGTCGCCGGCGGAGCGGCTCATGGGGACGTGCTCGTACTCGACGCCGGCCTCCTCCAGGCACATCAGCGCGCGCGACACGAACGGAGAGATCGCCCACCCGTACAGCTTCATCATCACCTCTGCTCTGGTCTCTGCTTTGCTCTCCTCTTCTCCACTTGTTGCAATGCAATGTCCGATGCGTTGGCTCTGCTCCCGACCCGTCCCGTTGCTATTTATACTGGATCACTACGAGACAGGGAGGAAGCTGCTAGAAAAAGAAACGGGCGGCTCTTGCCGGTGCCGGCGAACTCCTGGTGGGTCGCGGTCAACGTCATCGGCAGGGTGACGCCATTGCTGGCGTCTGTAGCTCCGACAGTGACAATTGCTGACGTCACCTCCCGTGCGCATGTCACTGCGATTGTCATCTCCACAGGATCCTCAATTCCTCATTGAATGGTGGTCACTGATCACTACAAAATAAATAAATAAATAAATTTAACACATAATACCCCTATTTTTTTTTGAGAAGGTACAATTTCGAACGCACACGACACCACTCACACCACACTCACACCTCATGCACGCACACGCTTGCGCGTTCGAAGCACACGCCTAATCTAGTGATTGGAAGGATCCGAGATCCTTCAGATGTACGGGAAACACACAGATCCCATCGAACGCGACGCGCGTGTGCATACTCTATTCTATCCGGACCAAAGCCTGGAGAGACGGAGAAAATCCCCGAGGTGAGACGCACCGCGTCGAGCGGCGCTCGAACGCGGGCGGGCTCACTGGCCACTGCCAGCGCTAGCCAACCGAGCAATACCCCCTATTTTGATCGTGAACGCGGCCGAAACACTGTTTCTATTATTTGGAAACGTAACAACTGTTCCGCTGGTGAGATCGACATTTTCCTGGATTAGAGGAAAAGGACCCAATAGCATATATGCTCACAAATAGCGGAAACAGCAGTAGCGGTTTGCCGCGTCCACAACAATTTTACAGTATTTCAGCTGAAGTTAATGTGTATGCGAAAATCCAAGACCAAACTGTCGACAGAAATGCTCAAGCGAAATGAACCAATCCCAACCAAATAATTAGAATTTAGAACAGATGAAACTGATCTGATCGGGTTACCTATTTTAAGAACATCTAAACGCTCCTCCGTTTGGTTTCCACGGATCAATTCTCCAACCTAGCAAACAAGCTAGGGTCAAGGTAAGAGCATGCACTTTCAAACAATAAAAAACCATGGAAACAGAACGCCCCAATTTAGAGTGAACTAGATGCAGGCATTGCAGCTATATGTTCCCAGATTGCATTTTCTTTATAATTAATAGAGAAACATGGACAAATTAGAGATACCTGCGGCACTAGGATGGGTCTCATTGCCTCTAATATTATACTACTGTACGTTTTAACCTTGACAGATTAAACAAAAGAGGGAGTAGCGTATCATTTAAGCGTGAATCAGAAGTAAAATCACTTCAAAACTTCAAATAAACATCTTCAAGTGCATCAACCTCGACTAAGCTTCACATGTTGACAAGAATAAATTGAAACAAACTTATTTGTGCATTCAACCTTTACGCCATGAATAATGGTCATACATGATGTTCATAATGTGCATATTCAAATTTGGTGCGCGGAAGAGATGTTGTAAAACTACATGTGTAATGAACTAGACTAAATCCTTAATCTCACATTTTTTTTGAAGCTCAAAGATGTTCATTTGCGTAGGTATGTCCAACTACATGCATATGTAATGCACTAGACTAAATCCTTAATCTCATTTTTCATGAAGCTAAAAAAAGGGCACTAAATTGGCTACCGGAGGCCTCGAGGGTTAGAGATTTCCATCAATGATCAGCGTGTAAAATGATCGAGGGGTACTGAACTAGTTAAAGTTAGAAGCATGTAAAAGAAAATGTAAAGAGTAAAGATTGCATTTTTTAATGGATAAACAGAGAAATCAGAGATAATAGGTAGAGGACGAGACAGAGAAGAAGGTGCTAGAAAAAGGAACGGCTCGCCGGCGAACGACAACTCGTGGTGGGTCGCGGTCAACGTGATTCGCGAGACTTACTGGTGACGTTGCACATGTCACTGCGATTGTCATCTCAGGCTCCTCTTTCAACTGGACTTCCCAGCCGCGCCGGCATCACGATTGTGACGGAATGGCGAATAAATTCACCATTGGGCTTCGGGGCCTGTTCGTTTCCACCTATATAATTTTTAGAGGGGTCAAATCAAAGAGAATTTTATTATTTTAAAGTACTAAATAAAGTCTAATCTCGAAACTAATTGCAGAACCCCTATCTAATTCACGAGACGAATCCAACGAGGGTAATTATGGTGTTATTAGAAGATGTTTACTGTAGCATCACTGTAGCAAAACATAGATTAATTAGGATCATTAGATTCGTCTCGCAAATTAGAGGGGGTCGTAACATAGGTTTTGTTATTAAATTAATAAAAGTAATACTTAAATAAGTAAGATTCTCTTTGATGTGACGAGTATATAAATTTTAGAGGGTGAAACGAACGGGGCCGGTCTTGCTAGTGCTAGTAAAGTCAAACCGGTCCTTGACAGCCTAGCATCCGGTGTTGTTTCTCGTGGGCTGGTGAAGACAAGGTTAGTGGCGCACAGTGTTTGGTTGCATCACGGATTTGGGACTGCACAACAGCTGCCTGCTGCTTATCAAATTGATAGTACATCGTCTCCACACTGCCTTGCCCTCCCCTGACGGATCCCTCTGTGAAGCATGGATTGAAATTCCGGTCGGAATCTGACCGGATTTCACGGATTCTGAAAATCTCGCTCCGGACCGGGACGACCAGGATTCGGAATTCGGGTGAAACCGGACTCGAATATCTGTAGCAATCCGGATTCCGCCGGAATGACCGGGATTCCGGTCCGGTTTCGTCGGGATTTTTTTCCCGCTACAGTCCGGGATTCAGACCTATTTCAGATATGGACTATTCTATGTCTTGTGCGCGTGCGCTGTTGCTGACACGGTTTGAAGAAAACTGACCGGAAGATATGCTAAATTCCGCTAGTTGATTGACATATATACAAGCTATTTTTTAAAATTATGAATGAGCTAAAGCACACAATATCTTTTTTTTCATAACCTCCCAAAAAACTTATTTTGTATTCTTCTTGACATACAATACAATACAACAAAAAGTGACTGATCTTGCTCCAAGCATTATCACAGTAATAACTAATAAGACAAATCATAAGTCACTCCTCTTTCTTGGACGACCCTGCAAAATCCAGCGGCATGTACGCAGCCACCTTCCTCGCCGCCGGCCGAGCGGCGAGCTCCTCCCACCACGCCTTGACGCTCGGCAACCCCTCCAGCATCGCCGGCCCGTACTCGGTGCCCATGAAGTAGTGTATCGGCGGGAAGTGGGTGAGGTCGGCGAGGCTGACGTCGTCCCCGCCGGCGAGGTACCGGTGCTTCGCTAGCCGCGCCTCGTACACCTCCATCACGCCGCGGAGCTTGCCGAAGTTCTCGTCGATGAGGCGCTGGTCGCGCTCGCGACCGATGGAAGCAGCGGAGATGCACTCCACAACTATGGCGGCCGCCAACGGGTGGAATTGGTGCGCCTCCACGTCCAGCCACATGTCCACCATGGCGGAGCGTTCAAGGTCGCCGGCGCCGAGGAGCTCCGGCTTGTGCTTGCGGAAGACATGCCTCGCAATCGCACGGGATTCTGGGACGAAAATATATAAATTGAGATTAATTACCTCGTTTGGGAAATTTAATGTACTTGACGACTGATTGATTGTACTAGTTAGTACTAGTTAGTACTAGTTACTACGTAATATATTTCGTCTCGAGTTCATGGAATGAAATTAAGTAAAGGATGGATGGACGGTCTTACCAAAGAGCGTCAGGTCACCGTCCTCAAGAACCGGCACCTGCCCGAATGGCTGCGCGGCAACCACAAAAGAGGTCGTCGTTGTCAATCAATCACGGAACGAACAGACGATGCAAGCAGATGAGATGATACAAGGTTAGGATGGGACACGTACGTTCCTGGCGAGGTGTTCGGGTCGGCGGTGGTCGCCGGCGGAGCGGCTCATGGGGACGTGCTCGTGCTCGACGCCGGCCTCCTCCAGGCACATCAGCGCCCGCGACACGAACGGAGAGATCGCCCACCCGTACAGCTTCATCATCACCGGCTTACCCTTTGCTCGGCTTCTGCTCTCACTTGTGCCTTAATTAGATCTTCTCCTTGCAAGTTAATTGCAACGACAAGCTTCTTGTACTACTCGTGGTGGTCAACGTCATTTGCACGCGTGACGCCATTGCTTGCGTCCGTACCGGAGACCGGGCAGTTCAGATCAGTAAAAAATGTCGCATGGGTGAACTCAAGCACCAGCTGCATGAGAAGCTTCCTCATCCCAAATCGCCGTGCAATCCTAGAAATTTAAACCTTTGACTTTCACGATTTACTCTTCATAATATTGCGCAACTATTAATTGAACAAATGATAAAAGAAATCAAATTACTACTTCGTTCCACAATTGATGTGTTGTTGATTTTTTGAATTTCAAAACAACGATAAAACAAAACTAAGGATTTTTTATTTTTATATTTACAAAACCACATACCATCTTTATAGAATTCTAACATGGGATGGACAGAGGAAAACGAAGGACAGGAAAAAAACATCGATTGATGAAAGTACATATACAATTCAGCTATTTGCATGTGCATGTATGTAGCTTCTATAATAGCAACGATGCAGAACCAATTTTTTGCTTAAATGTTACTAATTATTTGTACCTTTCTATACATCGTGATGTTATTTCAATTCTCAATTTGATTTGGTTGTTTTGAAACGGATTGAATGAAAGTCTATTTGATCACATTAAAATTTGTATGCAGTAGTGAGTATTATAATATGACCATATGGGTAAATGTTCCGATCAACATGTTTTCAATCATCAGAGACCTCCATTGAACGTATTGTTGATAAATCTTTTTAGCACCCGTAGCAATGCACGGTCAATCATCTAGTAAATGAAAGAAAATATTCACGCAACGATTCTCAGAAGGGCACCACTATACTCATGAATAATCACATGCTTAAAGTTGAAAGAAAATACAACGGACAGATATACAAGTGGTGGTATATATGCTCGTTCAACAATCGGTAGAGGGCATAATGGGCTTTCAAGGAAAAAGTTAAGCTGCTCGTGCATCAAAGATCAGCCCGCCCGGGGTATCTTGGGAACGGGATGACGTCCCTGATGTTGTCGAGGCCAGAAGCGAAAAGGATCATCCTTTCAAAACCCATTCCAAAACCGTTGTGCTTAACTGATCCAAACCGAAGGCCAATACCACTCGTACGGTTCCAATGGCAATCCATCATCCACTATTCTGTAAAACAAGTAAATTGTCCCAATATTTTTTAGGTTGCAAGGAAAATGCATGAGAAAAACTGTCAAAAGGAATAGAAAGGAGTTAAACATCTAAACGCTCCTCCCTCTGGCTTCCACCGATCAATTCTCCAAGCTATCAAACAAAAAAGAGTCAGCTGAGCCACAGAGATATCTATATACTAATATAGATATATGATATCATTGAATACATTAGATATATATTATTAAGCATGGAATACACACAGGTAAAAGAGTTCCAGTATGGAGAAGGAATTAGAGTTGGAAGCATGTAGATGTAGCTATTAAAAAAATGTAAAGACGTAAAGCTTGCATTTTCCTTAATGGGTGAACAGAGAAATCCAGAGATATCTTCATTCTATAGGGCGCATTCAGGATACACATTCCAAAAATGTCATTTGCCATAGCCGAATAAATTACATACCTGTGGCACGAGAACATCCATAGCAGCCACAGTCCTGTTATATATCATCGTTGAGCCTCATATAAAATGCTTTTATCTCTTTGGGGTAGTTATAAACAATAACTGGTCTCTGAAATATCACTTCCGTCAGATACCTTCACAGGAGATAGTTATAGTAAGAAAATCAAGGTAAACCATGCATGTCACAGAGAATAGTAATAAGATAAAAAATTGACCGTCCTTCACATACCTTTCATGCTCGGATGCCAAATCCATCCCCCATTCAACTTGGTTCTCAAACACATGCATGTCCTTCCACACCTTCCAAGATCTCCACGGCCCTTGTGTACGAAATGCGTTCAAAAGGTGTGATAGAAACAAGCCCCAGACGCTCAATTGCAGTTATATCATGATTGCCGCCTCTCTCATATTTGTCGCTAATGAATTTTACATCGTCTCGGCAGTGCTCAAGTAACCAGTTGCAAAGGTACTTGACATAGTTTTCTGCACAGTCCATATCATCCTGCGCAACATAATTCATTAGAGAAGTTCAACATTTGTGCTGTTCACGCAAATCTCACACCCGGCACCAAGTAAGTGGTAATACACAAATACTACAACGGTTAGTCAAGAAGCGCTTAATTACCAACCTGCAAGTTTGCAAATAAATGCCATTTCTGGTTCAACCATCCAAAACTCTGCCAGATGTCTCGATGTATGCGAGTTCTCCGCCCGGATACGTCGGTCCAAAGGTATATACATTACTGAGTAGGCTACAACAGAATGAATCAAAGAACATTACCACCATACTCTGAAAATAAAAACGGTACACTATCATCATTGCAAAATCGTTAAGTTCGAAAATTATTGAGAAACAATATTCCCATGGATCTCACTGTGATTATGGTATTGTACGTTTTAACCTTGATGACAAATCAAAAATAAGAGGTACCGTGTCTGTTCGCGCCCGGAGGTGGACGAAGTCCCTGAGCGTGTCGAGCCCGATCTTTCCCTTGGGCAGCGGCTACTACGCGCGGTGCGCGTCGACCTCGATGATCCTCTCGGCGCGGAGCTCGACGGCTTCCTTGGCGCCCTCGGGCGGCTGCCGGAGCTCGCCCTCGACGAGCACGGAGGTGCCCGCCGCCGTGAGCCGCGCGATCGGGTGCACCGGCGGCGTCGACGATCACCTACAGCGGGGCGAGGCAGGGCCCGTCGGTGAGCTTGAGGAAGGCGAGCCCGCCGGCCCGTCCTGACCCATCCGCCGACCACTGCGCCGACCGAAAGGGCCGCGCCGCCGGCGAGGACGTCGCAGATACGGGCGCGCGAGATTGAGGGCGCTAGGTCGGCTGCCATTGCGTGCACGGTGTCCGGACCCAGGAGGCAGCGGGGACGATTAGGGCTTTGGGCAGTTGCGTGTTTGTTGTAGTACGTACAATTTGGGCTTTGGTCGCCTACCCCGGTTGCAATACATACTGCAATTTTCGTCTTTTTTTCCCTTTTTGTGCAATTTTCGACGAACTTGTGTTAAGAGCAATGAGTTAGCAAGTTAGGTCACTCGACTATTTGTATTTTCTTCTCCACTGCACTACCGCTTTCGAGCCTCGCCGTCCTTCGTTCGCCGTGCATCGGATCGAGGGAGAGCGGTGTCTCCGAACCAACGTCGGTCATCCGTAGTCCTGCATGGGAGACTCGCGAATCAGGTTTCTAGGAAGTGTCTCGCACGACCGCTCACTGCACTTCCTCCATGACATCTTCATCAACTCCTTCACCAGTTGATCTTCTTCATTGAAGGATCAAGTGCAGGTTCGCCAACTTTTCCCGTTTGGCAATACATGTTGTGATGTTTGTGTTAGGCCTTTTTGTCTCTCCATAGTTTTGTCGGTGTCCCGAATCAAATGATGAGAGCCTGGTTCCTACTAGGATTTCTTAGATGTGTGTTTATTTGTTCTCTTGCCTACTATTTTAGTTGGAATCATTTTAATAATAGGAATTGTTAATTTTGTAACATATCCCATTGCGATCACGCAATCCAAGGCCTTTGGGGCTGTGGCCCTGTGGGTGTTGCATGTGCCAAGGCAGGTCCAACTTCCTACATGCAAAAACATACTACTCTCTTACTAAATTGTTGTCGTAGTTGATTTTTTTTTAAGTTTGACCATTTGTCTTATTCAAATAAAGTTTAACAAATGTCATATATTTTGTTGGAATATGTTTTATCACTAAAGAAACTTGAAATATAGCATATTACTTTTTGTATTTGAAGAATTTTTTTGAATATGACAAATGGTCAAACGTCACGAAAAAGTCAATGGCGACAACAATTTAGTAAAGGAGGGAGTATATGTTTCCCTTTCTGTCACAAATAAAATAGAAGAATGACGATGCTTTTATAACTGTTGGGAGAAATAGAGATGGAGATGTAAAATCATTTTTTAGGGATAATTGATCCATTAAGTTTTTGTAGTACTGACATTCCATCAAGAGGAGGATATGATGCTTGTTTAAGGTGATTTGTACGACACAACTTATAGAATAACTGTGCAAATATTACTAGAGAAGGTATAGGTGCCCTTAAAGGGATTGGTCTAACTCCTTACTCTTGGAACCTCTCATCTTCTTTTTTTTTTGTCTTATTTCCCTCACCTCCTCTTTCGAATCTCCATATTTTTTCATCACATAAGGGGCTCCAGCCCCCTAGTTGCTCTTCTAGATCCACCCCATGCAAGTCGCTCGTGGGATAATAGGCAAGCTTCTTGGAGCTGTAGCTAGTAGAAGAACTAGTCATAGTACATATGAGCAATTTTATCGAATGGGGAGTCCTACTTGGAATCTGAATTTCTACCCAACCCTCGTTGTCCATTTCATCTGTAATTATTTAGGTAAATTTTTTTGCAACAAGGATTTTAGAAATCTTCATATTTTAATTTCTTGCATGTCGGTATGTACTTGATACACTCACTAGAACTCGCCATTAAGATAATCAGGTCACAAATTGTTAAAATTTAGACGCGATGCACAGGATGAAAGCCATTGCCAACGGCCATGCATCGTGTGGAACAGTTCAAAAAGAAGTCTATTTTTTTTCCTGAGAACATGAAAAAGGAAGTCTTTGGATGATAGTCTTAGCAAGTTGCAAGCACGACACGATATTATCTGTGGTTTTTATGTCGAATCATTCGTTATCCAGTCGGTAGCATGAGTCACACTGCCTCGTCCGGAAATTCTGCTGCTGGGCTGGCGCAAACCAGGTGGTCGGTGGTCCCCACTCCACCGGAAACGAACACCCACGTCGTCTTGTTCGTTCAAGTGCTGCCCCACGCGTCCTGCCACGTCGGCCGCAGAACCATCACCTTCCGCATGTCTCGCCCACCCCACTGACGAGTAGGCCCAACTAATACTGAACCCACCTGTCATTGTTGCGAGCCTGAAAACGGAAGCATTGCCATCGTGGCAGGGTTTGACTGCCCGACGGCGGAGGCGGTCGATTTGTTAATTTCCCCCGCTTCGCTTTCAGGCTCATGGGCTCATGGCCAGACGGGACTCCACCTCTCACGTCTCTCCACGAATCTCCCACCGAACCCACTCGCCCAGATCTTTTCCCCCGCGATTCAGATCGCCAGATCGACGAAACAGCTCGCGGAATCTGCAGTGACGCCGAAGTGCGTGCTGGAAATTGGCGTATTTTTTTTCCTTTTTCTGGAATTCGGCACCGGTTCATTTCTTGGCTGGAATTCTAGCTCCTTTCTGCAGGTTTGCTGAATTGGATATCTGTTTTGCTAAATTGAGATGCTTCTTAGCTTCAATCTTCTGGTTCACTAGTTTTTCAGCTGGAGTTTGTACTTGTTGCGAAGGCTGCACTGTTCAAACCATAATAATTGAGATCATTTCTTGCAAGCAAGCTAGTTGACCAGTTGAACTAGCTTACGTGCCATGAACTTCTTGCCTCGAAGCACAGTATCCGATTCAGCATTGCCAGTCTCAACATTGCCGCCATTGGTGTTCTTGTAGGCAGAGGTTGCCGGGAGCTGTGGATCTGCTGAGGTGGCGACATGGGGCTCGGTTTGGGAGCCCTGCTCGAATCCGGCCGGTTCGCGGTGGCGGACTACGACTCCATCGTCTCCATCAACATCTTCATCGCGCTGCTCTGCAGTTGCATTGTCATCGGCCACCTGCTGGAAGGGAACAGATGGGTGAACGAGTCCATCACAGCGCTCGTCATGGTGGGCTCCTCTGCTCCTGCAGTCCAGGTGTTCGTTATTTTGCCTTGCCAGCCGTTAGTTTGAGCTGGGCTTGTTTTTTCGTTGCCTGCAGGGGCTCATCACTGGTGGTGTGATTTTGCTGGTCACTAACGGGACGAATTCACGCATTCTGGTGTTCAGCGAGGATCTGTTTTTCATCTACTTGCTTCCGCCAATCATCTTCAATGCTGGGTGAGCTTGCTGAGCACCATGTGTTCTTTGTCTTGATTCCTTTTTCTTTACTCCTTGGAGCCGAAAATTGTGTCCTGATTTTACATTCTGATCACTTTATGATGCAATCCAGCACGATTCTCTCACCAAATGAGTGAATGTTGAAATAAACATGGCCTTTTTCCCCTCGTTTTCAGGTTTCAAGTAAAGAAAAAACAATTTTTCCGCAACTTCATGACAATTACTTTATTTGGTGCGGTTGGGACACTGGTATCCTTTGTTATAATCAGTCTCGGTAAGTTGCTAATCCACTCATGAAGTTTGGATGTGATATCTTTACCATTTGTAGTAAACATGGTCACCCGGTGGAGGTTGCCTTTCTATTCAGACTACCTGAATTCTGTGAGACATTTTATGATAGTCAGTATTCATGTTCATTATTAAATAGAAAGTAATTGTAATCCATACTGAAAAAGGACAAGCAAACAGTATGGGCACTTCAGAAACCAGTTCTCATAAATTAGAAATGATTGAAATGCTGTCTTGCCTATAGATTTTAAATATTAATCCAATATGTGATAATTTAGTTACAACTAAAATATGTATGCTTCTTGATAAGTGCCAGCCATGACTGATTCTTCTCCTTTATTTGCGAGCGAGTGAGCTGGGATGGAGAGAAATCCCCTACTGACTATATTACCATATGACTTATTATCGATAACTACTTTGAAACCTCTCGGAAGAGTATACTTCTATTTCTTTAATTTATGGAGGTCGTATTCATATATGAAACAATGATTTCATGTCAAGGCGCTAAGAGTTGTCTGATGGATGTATCAGGTGCTATGGGATTGTTCAAGAAACTTGATGTTGGCCCACTCCATCTTGGGGACTATCTTGGTTTGATATTTATTGACCTTTCTTAGTACAATTATATATATTATGATTCATTTGGCTGATTATCATTACATTTAACCTTTATGTGCAGCAATTGGTGCTATTTTCTCCGCAACAGATTCTGTTTGCACTTTACAGGTTTGTAGTTCAATGATGTACTATTATTTTCTTTTAGAGTGAAATTTCACATCATTACAGAAACATCGATATTGAATCCAGTTAGTAAATTTGTTCTGTGCAGGTGCTTAATCAGGATGAAACGCCACTGCTCTATAGTCTAGTTTTTGGTGAAGGTGTTGTTAATGATGCTACATCGGTTGTGCTCTTCAATGCAATTGAAAACCTTGATATTGAACATTTTGATGCTCTTGTTCTGTTAAACTTCATTGGAAAGTTCTTGTACCTATTCGTCACCAGCACCGCACTTGGGGTTGCTGTAAGTAATCTTACTACCCCTCTTGTGACTTCTTATATAATGGGCCCTCATGCAGTTGAAAATGTGTGTTCACTGAAATCTATTCTGATGATTCGAGCATGCCTCTTTCTTCTGACCCGCTTTAATCACTTCTGACAGACTGGGTTGCTTAGTGCCTACGTTATCAAGAAACTTGGTTTTGCAAGGTCTGTACAGATTATTCCTGTTCCATTGGGAATTCTTTTTTTATATTTACCAATCAAAAGATATTCAAATCTTATTAATGCATGCATATGGTGATGTGTAGACACTCAACTGATAGAGAAGTTGCTATTATGATTCTCATGGCATACCTTTCCTACATGTTGTCTGTGGTAAGTATCTGAATATTAAAGTTACGAGCTTAAATATAAGCAAACTTTTACATTTCAGTTTTTGGGAGTAGATATATCAGATATCATATGATGTTGATAATAAAATAAAATAAAAATTTAAGTCACCTATATCTGGTACTTTTCTCTCTATTTTCAGCAGCATGCTATTATCTTTGTTTTGCGTTAGCCTCTTCCATTCTACGTGATATCAAGATTTTTCTGTTCATCGCTTGTCTTTTCAGTTGCTGGATCTGAGTGGCATTCTCACTGTATTTTTCTGTGGGATAGTAATGTCACATTATACTTGGCACAATGTGACAGAAAGTTCTAGAGTTACTACAAAGTATGTACTCTCTGTTAGCCAGATTTCATGGTGGCAATCATGGTTCTTTTTCTATGATTTTTATTATGTACCACTTGTTGATTTTACTTTATTTTTTCTGTGTCACAGGCATACTTTTGCAACTTTATCATTCATTGCAGAAATTTTTCTCTTTCTCTATGTTGGGATGGATGCGTTGGACATTGAAAAATGGAGATTAGCTAGTAGCAGGTACTGCTCATTGTTGATAAACTCTGATAAAATTTAAGAACTAGATATATCTTTTGTTGTCAATAAAATATGATGAGATGCAAGGATTAGGTAGCAACATGCATGCATTAATAGTAAGAAACCATCATAGATCTCCTCAGTGTACTAAGTTATGTTAAACAAATTGCATACTCTAAACACTGGCTGAGCTCCCATCTATGCTAACAACACAATTATCAGTCTTGAACTGAACTGAACTATCTTGTTAACCTGTATCTGTTGTTGATGAGAGAAACCTGACATTTTTTAGAATATTGTTTTCTTGGAGACTATTCAGAGAACTGCTCCTTCTGATTTCTAGTTACTAGTTTCTTGGCAAGGGGGCACCTTTGAGAACTGGCCTATACAGCATCTACCTTGGATGCCTCGCCACTGCTTTTCTAGACATGACATTGTCCGTAACTATTTTTTATTCGTTTGGCGTATGTTGCAGTCCTACAAAACCAATTGCTTTAAGTGCAATTATTCTGGGCCTGGTTATGGTGGGGCGAGCAGCATTTGTATTCCCTTTGTCTTTCCTATCCAACCTAAGTAAAAAAGAGGCACGCCCAAAAATCTCCTTCAGGCAACAGGTAAGTACTTGAGTTCTTTCTTCTGCCATTACATTTTACCTTAAGCAAACAGAGGGAGCTAATTGTTCATGGTAATGTCTTTAGGTAATCATATGGTGGGCTGGTCTCATGAGAGGAGCAGTATCAATTGCACTTGCATACAATAAGGTGATGTTTGAACTGAATGCTTATTTAAGTTTGGAGCTATTTGATCATCTGTAGGTTCTGATTTATAACAAGTCCTTGTAAACCTCTGCAGTTCACAGCGTCTGGTCATACTGCTGTGCGAGTTAACGCTATCATGATCACCAGCACAGTCATTGTTGTGTTGTTCAGCACAATGGTAATACCACTAGGCCTTATGATCATCATTATTTCAAAATGGCTATTGTCCAGTCAGTCTACATAATTTCCAGTTGTTCTAGGTGTCTGATCATCTTAGAAATAACAGACGAGACACCTAACGAGGAGCACAAATATTGTGCAATACCTTTTCTTATGAAAGATCCATAGGCAATACATCTACAACAATCACACCATTGCTTGTGATGAGGGAAATGAAAGTGGCACCATTATGCTAATCTAAATGACTTCATTTGGTTCAGGTATTCGGTCTGCTGACTAAGCCACTGCTGAGTCTCCTCATCCCACCAAGGCCTGGCGTGACAACGTCATCTCTGCTCTCAAGCCAGTCAATTCTAGATCCGCTTCTTGGTAGTTTGATGGGGTCGGACTTCGACGTAGGCCAGACCACCCCTCAGTACAACCTCCACTATATTCTAACTGCACCAACTCGCTCGGTCCATCGCCTATGGCGTAAGTTCGATGATCGCTTCATGCGTCCTGTTTTCGGTGGCAGAGGCTTCGTTCCGTTTGTGCCTGGTTCTCCGGTGGAGCGGAGCGCCCCTGAGTCTCACTTGGGCACTCTGAACGAGGCAGAGAATACTTGAGTCACAGCAGATGTAGAAATTTTGTGTAAATGTCCAGACAGATACCGCCCATTTTTCATCTGTAGAAATCAGGTGACCCATCCGTTGGGCCCTGTGTCTCATGCAGATAGTCTCTGTAGAGTTACTTAAGCTGGTATAGTCACTTGGAGCCACTCCAACTGTACGATACTCAAATCATTTTTTGCGTAAATTGTATATTGCTGTTCAAACAGAATTATTTCATGCTGAGATAGCAGCATGGATTGTATTGGATGTGTAGAAAGCCTGTCGTATGCATGAATGAAAAAGTTGTTCTTGGAACTTGACTCGGTGCGAATGTTTGATGTACTTCCATTTTGATGTGCACGTGCTTGATGCAATGATTCTTGAACTTGTGAATCTCGTCTGAGTTTCATTCTAGCAAAAGCTTCAGTAGTTTTACTGATTAATGCAACTTCATCAAAGTAAAATCCAAGAGTACAACTTTTAGTGCCAGTTGCAAAACAATAACGAGTATATTTGTAAACCTAGAATATGTGGACGTATTTTTTCAAATTTATTTACTCAAGAAAAAAATGACTTTGTTCTAGAGGGGGCAAAAAAGGAAAGAAAAGGACACAAACACAGCATTTGGCACAGGCTTTGTACGCCGTACGAGATCCCAGCACCCCTGACCATTCGAGCGGCGAGACCGTTACGCCTCCTCCCCCGCCTTCGGACGGAAGGGAAGACGAGCTGCCGAGCCACCCATTCATCTCTGATCTCTCCCCTCCCCTCCCCTCCCCGCGCAGAATCCAATCGAACCTCATGGATCGCTCGTCGCGGCCAGCAAGCCCCGGCGGGCTGGGCTACGCGTCGCGGCGGGGGCTCTACGCGCAGGCGGCGCACCACCAGCACCACGGCGGCAGCGCGCAGACGTCGCCGGGCGGCTCCCCGACGGCCTCGTCCCCGGTGCACCGCCACGCGCGCTCCGGCTCTCTCAGCGGCGTGGGGGCCGCGTCCACCGCGGGCCGCCGCGGGGCCGTCGCCGGCGCAAGCGCTGGTGCCCGCGCGCACAACACCGCCGCGCGCGCCGCGGCGCAGCGGCTCGCGCGGGTCATGGCGTCCTCCTCCGACCTTAGCGGCGGGGCGGTCGGCGCTGGCGGGGACGGAGGCAGCGGGAGCGACGACGACGACGACGACTACGAGCTCTCCGGGCCCCCCATCGAGCTCTCCTCCACCCCGCGCCGCACCTCCACGCGCTCCCCATCCCCCTCGGTAACCATCCCGGCGCTCTTCTCTGCCTGTGGATTCGGCGGCATTGATTGATTTTGTAATGTGGTAGTAATGTTTTCCATGATCTGTGAGATGTGCTAAGTGTTTGCGTTCAACTGTGTGCATTTTAGATAGGTCGTTACCTTGCGGATCAGGCGCCCGTGAGCCGGCCGCCGTCCCTGTCGAGCCGCTACACGGCCGGGAAGTCTGTGCCCTTGATTCCTTCCATCAAGCGGCCAGCAACGAGCGGGATGGTCTCAGAGTCCCCCTCGGTGAACCGACGGGAGCAGAGGTAATAATGGCTGCTCTCCTGCCCTCTAAGTACCATCGCCCAAAATAACATGCATGTTGCTAGTTTTCTTTGAGGCTGCATCTTATTTTTGAAGTACTGCCCGTGCACCTGTCATTCTCCGCAAAATCAGAAAGGGCTCAAAATACCAGAACAATGGAGTTTGTGTGTTCATTTAGTTAATTAACGGCACTGACATTATGAATGCAGTGCCTCTTTTCTAATTTTCATCTAGAAGCTACATGATAATTATACCCTTATACTTCGTAGGTTTAATTTAGAAGTCCTCTAACAGTGCCAATTAACTTAAGTAACTCGACTGAGGAGTATTTGTTTTTTTCCTTGAAAAGAACCATTTTCAATACAAATACATGTTGCTATTCAAAACATATTTCTGTATGATCACTTGGTAAGTAATATAGGCTGCACCATTATTAGGAGATCAGTTGATCTTGGAAGCTCAATGAGAGGCCGGCGCACATCGTCTGCTCTTCATGATGAGGTAATTGTATGAAAATCTAGAATCCACAGAACAGAAAATTATGTGTGCTATTAGTGACTTTTGATGTTAGCTTTCTTGATTTCTCCTCTACGCTACAATCCTTGTCTGACCAATGTTTCAGATGCTATCCCTTTTTCCTATATAAAAAAAAACCCTGGTGTGCAAGCTACCAATGTGATTCTTATGTTCCTCCTTTTCAGATTAACACGCTTCAAGTGGAAAATGAGAGCATGGAGGACAAGGTGAGATATCACGATTCTATTTTGAGTTTTTTTGTTCAACATGTTGTAGGCAACAAACTAAATTTTATTTAACGTTCATCTTCCCAGCTTCATCTTGCAGATGAAAGGTCTGAGGATGATGATGCTAAATCAGTGCACATGGAAAGACAGGTCAATTTCATTATGAGAAAATACCAAAATGTTTAATATTACCTTATGTTACTACTTAATTCAACCGTATTGTGTTGTCCATTTTTTTCTGTTATGTTGAAGGCTTGATTCTATGCTAGGGTTCATTTTTGAGACCTTTTAATATGCACATTTCCAATCAAATATAGAGTAATCTCTTTTGATGTATGTTTTTTCGACACTGTTGTATATGCATCATTTTTGCTTAACCAAGGAAAAATATCATAGAGCCAACATTTTTCATCTCTGACCCTTTGATGGTCACAGTAAAAACTCAGATGCCTAATTATAGATAGCTCTACAACAGTATGATAACAAGTTCATTTTGTCTTGTACTATGCAATGCAACTAAAGACCATAGTTACCGATATTTGTTTCTATATTTTAGGCATCTTCTATCAGTGATGACGTAGAAACAGAGGCGATCTTGATAAACAGGTACGTTACACTATATGTACTATGCTACTTGTTGCCTACTATGGTTCACATTGTAAACATATTTCCTACTTGACTCCCAGAAAGGATGCAGCTCTAGAACAGAGGAAGGTATGTTTATGTAGAAAGCTTCTGTACTCCACATTTTGAGGGACAACAACAAAATGAAAGTTTGCTTTTTGTGTTACATCTTGATTAATGTTTTTGTGCACCTCTGTGAGAAGCTTTTTGGTGTGAGGTTCTCTAAAGTCTTCATGATTTTTTACTAATTGTGTCCAAACTTGAGATCTAATTTTTTCTTAGATTGCTATGAGAATTGCTTCGAGAAGATCTAGTGCAAGCTATGGTGAGATTGCAGCCCTTCGATCAGAAGCAAAGGTGGATCTTTCCTCAAATATATGGTTATCTTACCCCATAAGTATATGGGTATCTATTGCGAAATGGATTTTCCAGAGTCATATTTTATGACCATAAACTTCTTTTAAACTGTTGGCTAGGTTGCTAGTGATGTGGTCACATCTGTATCTCAGAGAGTAAAAAGCACTAGACCAGAGCTGAGAAATCTTCGGGCAACAGCCAACAGAATGATCCTGTCACAAGAAGAAATGGTGACGTCTGGTTAATAATCATATCATGAAAATTTATTTCTGTAGGAACTTTTGTTACCATTGTTCACGAAAATTCTTAACCAGGAGGAGGTGGTGCTAAAGAGATGTTGGCTGGCTCGTTACTGGACATTATGTTTTAAATTTGGTACCAAAATCATCTTCACACTGGTTGCTATCCTTTAAGTTGAGGGAGTATTCCCTGTTACCTCTACATGTTCTATGATTGGAGACCATAAGCAAAAGGAAACAAGTATTTTAATGAAATCAGTAAACAACAACTCTCTAATTGGTAAAGTGGGATAATCTTAGCTTAGGTGCTATGACGCATAATGTTCCTTCTTTTCTCTTCCTTTTCAAACCCACAGCCCAACAATCTGCCCAATGTTTCACTTGAGTTGGTCTGTCTGGTGTTCCATAACTAGTTTGTTGAGTTATTCACGTTGTGATTTTTCAATATGGACTGTAACTATATATTTGGAAGCATAACAGCTCCTAATGGTGTATTACATTATATTAGAACTAAAGTCCCTAGAAAGTTTTAAATTTTATAAGTTCCATTAAAATCATAGCCAACCTTCAAATTTATCTAGTGGTTGGGTCTGAATAATGGTGAGGTCTTATTTCCTTTTTCCTTCTTTATCAGGGATACATTCTGATATTGCTGAAGAAAAACAAGAATTCTGGTCCACACTTGCTCCACTTGCGCTTGAAGCTGTTGTATCAATTGGGCGAAAAGCAAGAGATGGAACTTTATCAGGTGATCTTCCCTTAGAAGTTATGTTTTCTTCGTCTTGTCATTTTCACTTCTATCAAGCTGTCGATACTCCCTCCGCTCCAAATCAAATGTCATTCTAGCATTCAAATTTTGTTCCACAATACATGTCATTATCCCTTCCCAATGCACATCTCTCTTCCCAATACATATCTATATCTCTCTCGTTTTCTGTACACCACACTTTTTTCACCCCTCCTTAATTCCTATGCCCAGAGCTAGAATGACATTTAAAACTGAACGAAGGGAGCACAAGAATACCACAAACCACATTATTTCACATGGAGGTGAGACCCAGACTCCCACTGGCCATGACATTGTGATCAATAACATATACATTTTTTTTCAAAAAATGATCAAACAATTGAGAAACCTTTTATAGGATTCTGTTTTGTTAATATAGTGACTGAAGTGTATTAATAAATAAATAAACGAACATGTACAATTTATACACTTCTGAAAATCTGAAATGACTTTGATTAATCTCCAGAATGTGCTTGAGACATTCATAGTTGAGTATTTGCTCATATCTCCTGGATGCAATGGAGGATCACTTCCACTTTGAACATTTCATCATGGAACTTGTAAGGGCTATTTCCATCCATACCACCACTTTGGGAGGGATTTTCATCTATACTACAAGCTAGTCAAGGACACATGGGCTCTGGGCCTGTACGGCTACATGACATTGCCACAAGGTGGTGGTATGGATGAAGAATGCATATGGAATTTATCCCAACTAGTAATAACACAATCTGTCCCCACCCCCAAACCCTTGAGTTGTTTACTTCCTTTTAGAATGGCATTGAAGGGTAAAGGATCATTTTAAGCATACTGGAGCTCATATACATGACCATAGTCACCCTATTTTGCTTGCCATTCATGTGGCAGATAATGCTGACATGGAGATGAAAAGCAAAATGTCTGATGCAAATGACATGGCTGGTGATGGAAATATCGAGAGTATGCTTTCAGTTGAGAAAGGACTGCGTGAATTAGCTTCACTGAAGGTTTTTTCTCATTTTACTACTAATATGACGTGTGTGTCTATGCTTTAGTTTCAACGGCTTGTGAGTGAGATGCATAGTGCACCCTGGAGTAAGTTGTTGTCATAGGATGCACATAACTTCTTAGAATATGACAATATCTTTCCATTGTTCTATTCTATTTTATTTTTTTCAAAATCTTTTTTATTTTTTTGTGTTACATAAACAGATATGGGAAAGTGCAGCTACATTTATGATGCTTTTGAAGTAGGAACATATTATCTTATGTTGCTATGAGAATGACTAACTTTCTTTGTAAAGTGTTTAGTAAATACAATATGTATAGGTGTATAAATTTGCTTCTGCATATTCTCAAAAAAATTATTAATTTTCTGTGTCTTGTGTAAAATCCAGCATCTATAATTTAACATTGCTTTTGTAGGTGGAGGATGCAATCATGCTTGCTTTGGCAGAACATCGGCATATCAGACCTCTCTCAGGTGGCTTCTCCAAAATGTACTCATTTCTTATACTTTTTTCTTAATAGTACTTTTTGCTTCTTATTTCCAAGAAGTCTATAGAGACCACAACTTAGTGTATGAAACTGAACACAGCAAATATTTTATAATTTTCAGTTTACATGTGTGCCACATAGTCTAATTTGCATAAGTATGAGTACTGCCTTTTGTGTTAACCATAATTCTGATGTGTTAACCAGGAATAACGTAGCCTGAGACCACTGGCTAATATATAATTCTCCCACTTTAATATCTTCAAATGAACTAGTCCACTGCCATGCATATTTTTCGTTGAACAATCATACAGCGAAAAGAACAAAATGAAATAAACATTTTGGATTTATTGAAAAGAGAGGTACTTCTCGAATTCATTGTATATCATTGAAATAAAAGATGAGACACTGGAGAAATAATTGATTAAATAAGGAACTTCGTTGCAATAGGAGTATCATAGAAATAAGGACGTAAGAGCATAAGTTTGTTAGAAGAAGTAGAGGAGTTCTTTTTAAGTATTTTTTTTGTCAGCCTTTTGTTTTTTGAGTTATGGTAATTGAGATGCCAACAAACTTAAAGCATTACTACATATTTTTGCTGAGTACTTCACAACGAAATGCTTGAAGAAATTAAACAATATTGGCAATGTATTAGCCTTTTGACCTTTATTATTGTAGAGCTACCTCATAGAATCATCCTACAAATTTCTTAAAATTTCCTTTTTATGAGAATGGAGTTTGAAATAACAGGTCCAGATGTTGCCAGTGAGGGTCGGAGCCCGTCTGAGTCATTAGGTTAGCTGTTCTTTTTTATTAATTTCTTAACAATTATGACTTATGAAGCACACATATTACTTTTCTTAATTGTGTGCTGGGCATATTTCTGATCTTAGAATTAAGTGAGGACGAGCAGGAAGATGTGCGCTTCAAGCAGGTAATGACAGTATGTCATATTTGAAATGCTGCCCAAAATTTACAAGAATCTTGGCATCTATAGGTTGAGTTTGACAGTAAGCTTGCAACAGGCTGAATTCCCTACTGGGATGCTGGAACCAGTGGATACATAATCCAATATTTCTGCATTTCCAGCATTAATAATTTTTTAATGTTCCATTAATATTCAAAATACTTTTTTTAAAAGGCAGCATCATTGGAAGGAAATGTAAACTGAGTACCATGGGGTAACAGCTCATGACATGGCTTATTGATTGTGCATTATCCGCTTGTCTAATAGCCGCTCTGTTCTGACTTCTGTGTTAGTGTGAAGACAAAGACCTGACAAATAAATGCATGACAGGCATGGCTGACATACTTCTGGAGGCGGGCCAAAACTCATGACATAGAAGAAGATATAGCGGATGAACGGCTACAGTTTTGGATAGAACAAAGCAGTCATCCAATTGGTACAACCGATATCATAGAAGGTATGTTGCCACTCCATGTTAATGAGTGTCTATGTGTCTAATGATCAGATATGAAAACATGCACAATTAAAGGCATAAAAGTTACAGAATTTACAACTATTGGTTTCAATTGCAAAAGGCAACTTGGGCTGACAGGCTAATTGTTTTCTGCAATTGGCACCAAAAGTTGTAGGTTCTGACAACTCATGTAAAAATAGTTGATTTTTTGAGATTTTTTCTAAATATACCAATATACATATAAAAAGTCCACATTCCACACTTGTCATCCTTTTGCTTGAATTAATGGAAGTATGAAAATATTCTTCCTGTATTTTTGTTTTCTTCTTACTCTTAGCCAGATCACGGGTACCAGTAGTGTTTCCATCTGAACTCATAGTCTTGAGAGAACCATTCTTGATAATTTTTCTTTATATATAATTGTGTAAAAAAGTTGAGAGAGGACTCTATGAGCTGAGGAAGCTTGGAATCGAATCCAAGCTGTGGGAAGCGACACGGCGAGCTTCAGATGATGGTTTCAGTAATCGCGGAAGCCCAACTGGATCAGAAGTTTAACAATCACATAAGATGAAGCGAGATCTAGTGCCAATTTTGTGGTGTCAGAGGCGCTAGAGGCACAATTATCTTCTCTTGAGTGTTTATGGTCCTTTGGTTTATCTATTTTCATGTAAAAACTTGACCGTAACACGGATTAAACCTCTCTCAAGCTCTCCTTTTAGTTTTTCTATTCAGCGATAATTTATCTGGCAAAGCAAAGTGATACAAATCATATATGCTGGTCATTAGATTACTATGTTGCATTTATGCATTGCTTGCTACTTTTGCCCGTTGGGGTGGTGGTCTATTCTTTCAAGGAGCAAAGCATTGCATTGTAGCAAAGCAAAGCTTGCTCTGTGAACTTTGACCAACCAACCAACGGCTGCCACCATCCTTGGTCGTTGTGCCTGCACTCGCGGCCATGTCCGTTGAGCATCCTCCACCACCGACGTCGGCAAGGGCAACCTCACAGCGGCGACGCCAGTGCGTGGCGGCGGTGGCAGCCGCGTCCGCCGCGTGCCTGGCGCCTGTGGCCGTGTACCTGGCGGTGCTCCTCCTCGCACCGTCCCTTCTCCCACGCCTGCTCCTCCGGCCTCACCACGTCGTCCCCCACGTCACCTCCGCCGAGCTCCGCCGCCTGTCCTTCGACGCCAAGTCCTCCGCGCTCGCGTACAACCTGTCCGCCGTCCTCCGGTTCGCCGGCCCGCCGGGGCAGTACTCTCGCCGGTACGCGGCGATCAGGGCCGCGCCGTTCTACGCTGGGCAGGAGCTCGGCGCCGCCGTGGCGCTGCCGGGGTTCACGCAGCGCGGAGGCGGCGGCGGCGTCACGGTGCCTGTGGCGTGGGCCGGCGTGCAGCGCGTGCCGCCCCGCCGGCGCGCGCGCGCCGTGGTGGCGGCGCTGGCGCGGGAGCAGGCCGAGGGGTGGGTCAGCGTCAAGGTGGTGGTGCGCGCCACGCCGCAGGGCGGCGCCGAGAGCGACTTCGCGTGCGTCCTGGGCTTCCCCAAACGCGGCAGCGTGGCCAGCAGTGTGTCCGACGGCTGCAGTTGCGTCGACGCGGTGCGCGGCGAGCTCTAGAGACGCCGCTTGGCCGGCCAGTAAGTAGCGTCTGCATCGTGTGTTGTTGATTTTAAAATTGGTGATATTGGGAGATGGCTTCTTGAATGTCTATTTCGGCCTCATTTCAATTCCATGCACGCTTTTCTGAGGATGTTAATTTCCTTATTCTGTGGTCTGGCTCCCCCATGTGCTAGACTAGTGAAGGGAACACGGTTTCACAGAGGTCCTGATTTCAACATTTAGATTGGGGTTGCACATCACATTCGACGTTTTCTTCCGAGTCATATCACATTTCTCAGCAGCAATAGGAGCAGAAATCGTGTAAACTCTGATTGTAAATATATATTTTCAAATGCGTACATTAGCTAAGGCGCTCAGAAGTTCTTTATGCATGAAGTGGCAAATGGTACGCAGGACATGAGAACTGACCTTAGAGCTACTCTGTTCCAAAGTAAGGAAACAAATTAGTCATAATATCACTGCTAGCTCCACGTCCATGGCACCGTACCGTAGATCCAAAGATGATAATTAACACTACTACCTCATTGTCCATGCTCAAACTCGCCTGAATTTATTTTAAGCATAAATACGTTGTTCCATCACGAAAACCCAAGCTCTCAAGTTATTACACCTCATCAAACAAAATATACAAACCATATAATTGGGTACAACTTCTTATTTTGGAACAGGGAAAGCAAGTCAACACAAACCCAGCTCGACTCTGTGAACACCACTCGTAGCTGGAGAAATCTAGAGTTTTTACACACGAACCCAGAGGATACAAAAACCGGGTAACCTCTCCTCCTGAAACGACAAAACCTGTCAAACATATACAAGCCGGTCCACACCGTAGACCACACCGGAAACCGGGTAGTCTAGAATTATTCATGGCGCAAGCATCAAATACAAAGCACAAATACAAGCCACACGGTAGACAACGAGCAAGGCACACGCTGGAGACGGAAATAATTAATTCATATCTAGTTGGGCGAGAGGACCAGTGACAGAAACAGCAAGCTGACGCTTCAAATGCCGGAAAGTGTTACTCACCTGCGAAACGAAGAACTCGATCGTCGAATTACGATTTTAAAATGTTCGTTGGTGATTAACCAACCATCAAATATAAACGAAATTAAGATCAACGACTAACGAACCTTAGAACGGAGGACCTCAGGATGGTCTCCTTATAGTACTTGTTGGAGTAGTAGCGGGTTAGTGGGGTCGTGGAGCTTTATTTCGACCCATGAGTAGATGATACCTCACTAGAATAGTGGTAGGTCTTTCATACCTTCGGGGCCCTTTTTCCGTATTATGGATCCTAGCCCTGGAGGACGGGCGCCACCGAGTTGATGCTTTGTTGATTGATCTTGTGAGTGTTTACTGTGCTTAGGTCATGACGGTGACCCTAGGTTATAGTACCTCTTCACGTGGTGGGTACATATGCTTACTCTTTGCAGAGATATATTAATCTATACGTATAGTCTAGTCTAAGGATATAGGCAATACCAAGAGAAATTCACTTGATTAGCATTTACTACTTCTCTCCTCCGATAGATGTTTTACTTCCGGCTTTGAGCTATCGTTCCGAGTAGAGGTGTGCTTGGACTTAAAATTTGACCCTTGCAGGATTATGTTGTTTCCTGTAAGGTCACTTATAAAATTTGACTAATAATAAAATTTGATTCACATAGACTTCATGAATAATTGCTTTAGGTGCTTAGCACCTTGCCTACCCTTGAAATATCCAAGCATGTATACATTGTTGCTAGCTAGTTGCGGCTTGTTGAGTACTTTTTGTACTCACGGCTTTCCCACTTTGTTTTTCGGACGTTGGTACGGAAGAGTCCGCTGAGCCGACTAACGGTGATGTCGGAGAGGAGTGACGGTCTCGCCTACACTCGAGAGCCTGTGGATTTAGAGTTCATCTTTTCCCGCTTCCGCATGAGAGACAACACTTCTGCTAGTTTCCTACCATGTTCCTTCGTTGGCCTTGTGTGCCACGTACTTGTACTCATGATGCTGAGATTTGAGACTATGATATTGGATGATCTATATTATTTTACCTTGCTTTTATTCCATCTTATAGTTTTATCATGCGAATTGTGTTGGATGTACATGCCACACCTCCGAGAGTGACAAAGAGGTATAAATGGCTTTGATTTACACTTGGTGAAATTTGGATCCTCACGTTCAACGCTGGGCAAGAGCTCGGCACCGTGACGTTGCCGGGGTTCACGTAGCGAAGCGGCAGCTTCACCTTAATTAGAAAGCAATACATACACATGTTTTCATTTCGCATATCTTCAACTAGGAATGAATGACAATTTTAATGCTGTTAAGTTCACGCCACTGCACAGCCGCCTGCCTGACCTTCCCTATCCTCGCGCGCTTGCTTGGCCTTATGATTTCTCCGATTGCCTGGCCTCGCGCACCGCCGCCGCGTCCGTGCAATCCCGTTGCATAGGTTCGCGCGTCGCTTTCCGCTGCCGTCTCTGTGCAGCTACGTCGCAACGACCGCCTGAACCTCCCCTCCTCACGTGCGTCGATGCCGCCATGCGCGGTTGCTCGTCTAGGTCTCTCCTGCCAACGTGATGCGTGTATAGGGAAGGAGATAAAGATTGTGAGGATAATTTTGTCCTTCTCATGTGGTCTGAAGCAATATGGGTATATTTTATGTTGAGATGAGCATTTTAACGAAACCAATCTCACAGTGGACATTTTTACGAAGCTCACTCTCGGTGAGCAAAATCAAAGGAGCTAGATTGTTCCATGTTTAGTAAACTAGAGAGAACAACATGCATCCTCATAATGCTTTGAGGCATCCTCGTTCGCTTCCCACCTTAATTGTTCCATGTTTTGTGCGTTGGTAATTAATTATAATTTGAGAATCAGGGAACTACAGAATCATGCCTGTCAGTCGAAGCTAGATTGTTGTTGCACATTACTCATTCTAACAGAGCGGAAATTAATTTACCAAGGCACAAATTAATTTGCCTATTCCTTTCCTTCCATATGTTCCACATTGAGTAAATCACCATCAATGTTGCTGCTCTTCTTTTCTGCTCTTTATTTTCCACGGCCATTTTGTTCGAGGCTGCTATTGCTAGTCTCTATTCCAATCCAGGCATACATGCGTTTTTCTCGAACAGGCATATATATACTACTGCTAAATATTTTAGCTAATACTATCATAAATGTCTTTTCTTTATATATATCCACCGCAAAAAAAAAAGTTTTATAGATATGTGAATCATTTATTGCATCCCCATATAATTTCATGAAAATGGCAATAGAAGTAGCAATTACAGGAATATTGTTAGCTCCTGCTCTCTTAAAAGTCATCTAATATGGGTACCAAACTAGATGGGTAATAATTACAATGGTTTGTTCTCTTGTAGGAGGAAGAGAAAGAGAGAAGCAGTCTGTGGATTGGTAAAGCAACATTGTAATGCAGAATATAAGATGACTTTTACAATTGTTATTATTGTCATGTAACTCATAAATATTTTTTCCATCAACATATTAAAGGAGTATGGAATTATTACACAATAACCGAAAAGATAACCATTGAGCTTGTCCAATAACCGCCTCAAAATTACAGGTTTTGCATGAGATGGCCTTGAAGAAAACACACTATTGTACCTGCCCTTACTATTTTGTTTTCATCTAGCCAAAGAAAGTTACCAGTATTACAATATCGTTAATTCTTGAAATGACAAAGCAGTAGATCAGCCATGGATAAAACTTGATAGAAGAAACAAACACTGATTAGGGCATCTTCATCTATCGTCACCCAAGATATCACATCATTCAAACAAGGCAGAGTAAAAAACCGCCAAAAGTAAAACTTGGCAACATTAGGGCAATTATTTGCTTCTCTTGACTGCACGCCTTCCCTGGCCCTTCTTTGGTGGACCCTTGCCACGACGCTTCAGCATTTCAAGTTTGGATAGACGCCTGTGTAGAAAATATGCATATGGATAAGCAAACTGCTCATAATATGATCTTGACTAGGTTCTTTCTGATAATATCTAACATAACCACTTCATCCTGTCTATGTTTTTGCTCAATATAACGTGTTTTGCCTGAACACAACACTACGCTAGATATACGATTCAGAACTGGAAGGATTAGTATAACATTCAATAACCATATCATGACAATCATGCGTATCCAATGTTACTTCATTTCACATAATCTTTTAGTGGACTTTGCTGTACAATGAAGACTTACGGAACTCTAAAGATGTAAGCTAACCATTGTGCACATTGATCGTTATTTATTCTTATATCAAAGGAAATAATCACTAAGAAAGGTCTGATAACTGCTATAAGACCAATTTCCCATGCAATCAGTAGTAAGCAAACCTAAGATGCAAGCTGAAAATTAGAATATAAATTTGTGCCATCTAAATTGGTGACACTGACAACCTACCAGTTACTAGTTCTACAATATCATATAATAATCAGAAAATAAACCCAAATAGGTC
Source organism: Chloris gayana (assembly GCA_031894775.1). NCBI lineage: Eukaryota > Viridiplantae > Streptophyta > Magnoliopsida > Poales > Poaceae > Chloris > Chloris gayana. The sequence continues at coordinate 119,786 of JAUNZO010004683.1, read as the reverse complement.
AATAAAGAAGTTAAGAGAACTGACTTCAAGATGGAACAGTTGAAGAATTCATCACTTAAAGCAAAAAGATTGGACTAATATGGATAATTATTACGAACTCTGCATAGTGGTCGGCAGTAAGGCAAATGTTTGCAATAATATACATATACATTTCTAGGATGACAACTGATGAACATATCCTACAGTGACAAAAAGCCAAAATATCATGCTACCAGCCCATCTAATAAAATCCTCAATGTAGCACGCTTGATGCATGACCATACATAACCTCCAAGATAAACATATGCATTTCCCGGCACAATAAATTAAAGCTGATATTCAGCTGCTGCTGAAAACCAACTTACCCGCCAACATAAAAAGCATCTTTATGTGTAATTAAAATTAGGTCAATGACTACTGGCTGATACATGTTTACAGTCAGAAGTAAAACTAACGAGCAATATAACTAAGGAGTCTATCACTATTCAGTAGCATACAGTTTAGTCCTCCAATAAGTATGCACCAGACCAGATCAACGTCAACCATGCGTCATCGACAGTCACCCAGATAGACCAGTGATTTACCAAAGGGATACTACATGCCAATAAGAACACAACCACCAGTGGTGAAAGCACCACATTTGCATAGCACGAAACACCATGCTGCACTGGTACTTGAGGTGGACGATTTCAAACACTAAGAACTGGCAACATATAATGGTGTGTACCTACCACATATGGCTACACTTAACATTATGTGGTCACAAATCGCAACTCGTGTGATGGCTGTGAACCCACCAACCTGGCATCGTCAGTTAGGCATTCCAACAAACACATCCTGGGCGTCGTCACCAACGGAACACGTGGCGAGCAGAGCACAGGCAAAACACTAGTTCTACCACCAGCGCACCGGCCACAGAAGAGGAGGATAGGGTGAGGCAGTAGTCACTTACTCCTTCTCCTCGCGCGCCATGACGAGCGGGTCGTCGCGCTTGATGTCGTAGGGGTACCACTGAGCGACCTGGTCCCCAACCAGCTTCTTCCGCATCAGCTTCGTCGCCGCGCGCTTCCCCGTCGGGTTTAGCGCGTGACCGAAGATGGCCGCCCGGGCCTCCGCGGCGCCCGCCGTCACCGCCGCCGCCAGCAGCTGCCGCAGGCCGCCCGCCGCCGCGCTCATCTCTCTCTTCCTCTTGGAGGAGTGATCTGACCGACGGCCCAGATCGGATGGTGGGGGTTGGGAACTACACCATCTGATCTGGGCCGTCAAGGTAGTGGGCTGGGCCGGAAGATTTACTTGGACTGGGCTTCTTTTCCCAATTCTTTTTGGCAAGTCGTCGCTCACTAAAACTAAAATAAAAAATAAAAGCAGCAGTTGCAGTTCCGTTCGGCGAATCCGATCCAGTCCCGTCCAACTGCTCCCCGCGCCCGCCCGATGGCTCCGGCCGCCGCCGCCGCCATCACCGCCGTCCTGGGCGAGGACCTCCTCCGCGAGGTCTTCGTCCGCCTCCCGACGCCCGACGACCTCGTCCGCGCCGCAGCCGCGTGCAAGCCCTTCCTCCACGCCGCCCGCAGCCCGCCCTTCCTCCGCCGGTTCCGCCGCCTCCACCCCACAACCTGCCCGTTCCTCCTCGGCTGCCTCGTCCTCCGCCCCGTCCCCCACCGCGCCGCCCCTCAATTTCTCACCTCCTCATCTTCCTCTACCACGGCGGGATTGGCCCACGCCGGCGCCTACGCCCTCTCCCTCCTCCCCGGCGGCGGTTGGCTCGGCGATGCCACGTGGCAGCTCCTGGACTGCCGCAACGGCCGCATCCTCGTCAAGAACCTGGTGTCCCAAGAGCTCGGCATCACCGACCCGATGTCCCGCTGCTACATCGTCCTCCCCGCGCCCCCGACCGAGACCGCCGTCGGGTGGGGCCTCGTCGCCGATGACGGCGACTCGTCGGTTTTCCGGGCAGTCTGCATCTCGCGAGACGCCCCCTCGCGCGACCTGCGCGCACTGATCCTGTCTTCCGGCGACGGCGAGCTCTCCTGGACCGACGTCTCCAGCATCCCGTGCCAGCCCGACCTCGCTGGCTCCCGGGCGATGCAGGCCAACCATTCGCTTTACTGGAGGCTTGAGGGCGGGGAACGCATGGTTGCTTTCAGCATGGCGACTATGGGGTTCTCGCTCCTGGACCTCCCGCCTTCCATGCGGGAGCTTAGTTTCGATGTCATCGAGAAAGGGGAGGAAGATCACAATGTCCTCCATTTGCTGACTATGACCGGCTTCTGCATCGAGATATGGGCCGGCACGAGGGATGGTGACGGTGGGATGGTGTGGAGGCGGGTGGACAAATCAGTAAGGTTCCACAAGCTGGTGAGGAGGATGTTCAGGCCTTCTGTGCAATCATACCAGAATGAATTGGATGTTGTCGGGGTGGTTACCGATGTCGTGTTCGTGCGGCAGTGGGATAATTTATTTTCCATTGATCTGGAAACTATGAAGCTCAGGGTGCTGTCCAAGAAGGGTTGCTCATCCGTGCTGATATATCCTTACACCATTGCCTGGCCACCTTCTTTCTTGAATCCTGATGGACAAGGTACTCGTTGAAATTGTTACTAGTCATTGCTGGCTGCCTCATGCTTTTCAGTTTATTACTAACATGCTTAAATACAAAATTGAACTAACCATTTTACTTAAGATATAAGAGTTTAGCTTCTGGAAAGAATAAAGATTTTCATTTTATCCTTTTGACTGCATGTCTTTATTGTTTCTTCTTTGGTGAAATCTTCTGTTATAACTGAATCTTCTGAATTTTGTACAGGAATGTGACTGTAACCTCCGGCCTATGATGATGGGTAGGATATCATGACAGAGGCCAAAGGAAGAGGATCGGTTGTCATGATGAAACATGGGGATGATCACTGCTCAATTGGTCTTAGTTATGCTTACAAGTTTCGGCTTTGGATCCTATGTTAGCTTTCTGGGTTAGTATAGTGTTCCCTAGAATGGTATCTCTGACCATTCTACCATCGATAGTATAATTCAATTCCCTGGGGAATGTTGTGTAAATTAACTAAAGCTTAGCTAAATTTATACTAATATAAATAAATTGTACATACTCTATGCATCACTTCGTCTGGCTTCTCGCTAATGTTTGCAGTTCCCATTGTTTATTTACATATTCTCATAAAAATATGAGAAATGAACTATAAGTCAGTACTCCTGGACTTAGTGTTTTTTCACTTTATGTGAAGAAACTTTGAGACGTAACCAGGGAGAGATGACTTGTGAGACACAAAACATAATACAGGATCAAACTGTGAGAGAAGAAAGGACGTGATATCAGATTTACAATCGTTATTACTGCAAGTCCAACTAGTTTTGTCAGTAAGATGCAATACAACCATGTGTATATAATCGAATATAGAATTTTTTTTTTATTCTGGATGCTGCACTAGTGATGTTCCACAACCTAACCTAAGGGACTTGCTATTGCCAAGTCAGTAACCTAAGGGTGCGTTTGGTAGCCTGCATGTGCCTGGATGCAAGTATCTACCCCATGCAGGGACTCTGGTCATGCAGGGGCGGGTATGCTGTCGGCATGGAGCAACTCCAAATTCGTCTCATTATCCTTCTCCAAATATGGCCGGTACTTTGTCTGGTTGAAGAGTCAATTAAGTTCAATTGACCATATCTGAAATTCGATGAGTGTACTCAAGCAACAAAAAGAGAAAAAAATTGTATCATCGCAAAACAAAAAAAAAGGTGTAAACCATAGCAACTAATACTCACGTTGATGATAAGGCTTTTTACTGATGGCAAAGGCTTTGCATATTTTCACTTCTGAATATTAAGCGTAATTTTAGAAAAATGAAGCATGTTTCAGATTGGAGCAGAGCAGCTGTTCCCATCTATAGTCCAAAGCCAAGTTACCAATTTCATGAGACACGTTGAGGTCATCCAAACATTTTAGCTGCAATCAGACTCTGAATGCAGGAGAGTATACCATGAATGAGAATAATCTAAGGGAAAATACACATTAACCATGTTCCAGATTCGAGCTGATCAGCTGTGGCAACAATGGAGATTGATTCTACCTACTTCCAGCATGGCCATGGCTTATTCCAAATTACTGTATGCACGCTCTTGTATAAAATTTTGAATTGGGCCTGTCCAGTTTTAAGAATCAATTGTGCCTTTCAACCAGAAAATAAAATATACGCTCAGCCAACTTTGGTGGGTTGGAGGACAGATGACCTGGCTGTTGTCCACGGCGTCCATTGGTTCAGGGAGCGCTGCACGGAACTTTGAATTGTTTACCTGTGTGCCATTGAGAGATGTGTCTTACCTCTATGTTATAAAAAATTTCTCAACTACCTGTGTGCCATCAGCTGAACTTTTCTTTACCTCTACGCCATTATGTCCATCATCTGTTACAATTTAACTCGACATGTGGGACCCACATGTGTAAATGACTGTTTTACCCCAGTTCGTTTTCACCTTTCTCCGAAATCGATTCGTGTTCATCGTGCAAGAAAGCAGATCGGGAGAAATCGATTGGGAGTGCCGGCCGCCGGAGCGTCGCCCGCGCGCCCGGGCCGCGCCCGCGTGCGAGGCAGATCCACGCGCCCACCGGGCCGCGCCCACCCGCTCGCGAGGCAGCACAACAGCGCCTGCAGGCCGAGCGCTCACCCTCTCGCAGCAGCACAGCAACGCCCGGATCCGATCCAACCTTTCCTCTTCAAATTGAGCACCATCCAGTTGTTCATGAACACAAGTGCAACCTCTCCACAGGTGGTACACACACCAAGGATGATGCAACCCGATCCATCTAGCCCAGCTTCTAATACAAGAAGCAAGAAGAAACTCCAACTTGAATAAATTATGTTGATGAACTACTGCTTTTGATGTAATCTAAGATATGTATGGAGAACTACTACTGTGTGTGGACTCATGTCCGAACTCGGTGCGATGAAAACTAGTGAACTTATTTGCTTAATTGTTGGTGATATTAACTTGCTATGCAATTGTCATTTTTCTCTCATGTGAGATGTATGTATTTCTTGGTATGCAATTGTTAATGGTATTTCTTGGTATGCATGTGATATGTCACAATTTTTTTCCTTTTAAAAAAATCATGTCCAATTTCTTCCCATGATTTCCAATTTTTCCTCGTTTTTTTAATTTTAAACATTTTTCTGAAATTATTACGATTTTCTGAATTTTAAACATTTTTCTGAAATTATTTTATTTTTATTTTCCATTTTTTCGGAATTTTTTAACCTATTATTGTATAAAAGGGTAAAACTGTCATTTCACATCAACTAATAGCTCAGTTACCTCTCCATCCATCCATAATGGCGTAGGGGTAAAGAGAAGTTGTGCTGATGGCACACAGGTAACGAGGAAGTTTTTTGTGACAGAGGTAAGACATATTTTTGTTAAGGGCACACAGGTAAACAACTCCGGAACTTGTGGGGCATCACGTTCATGGGAAAGAAATTCAGGCCAACTGGGAGCATACACTCAGCAGGGAGGATCTGGCTCCGCCAGGCATGCTTCATTAAACATAGAACTACGCATGGACTTGCAAACTCGGGTTAGAACGAGTCCAATGAGATGAGCGGGTGCACGGGGACCCTGTGTTAGCCTATGAATATCACTCAGTTTTCGGAAAAGAAAAAAAAATCAGGTCACAATTACAACTTGTCTTGAAAAGGGAGGATAAAAAACGGTTATTTAAATTAGCAGAAGGCAAGCAACACACGGCATGCTTCTACTTGCAACCCAGAAATGCCCTCTTTCCACAACAAAGGGAAGCACATACCACATCACAAGTTTAGAGTAAAACAAAAAACAGCAGCAGGGCAAGCAACACACGACATGCTACTGCTTGCAACTCAGAAGTGCAACATTTTCCCCCAACAAAGGGAAGCACATACCACATCACAAGTTTAAAGCAAACCAAAAATGAAAACGACAATGAGAACATTAGGAGAATTGATTCCATATGAGTTCTCAGCAGGATGAACATAAGACAGCTGCCCATCCAACCAAGCAAAAGGGAACCGTAGCTAACCACATTTGATATTAATAGACATTCTCACTGGCCCGTCCAGCCAAGCAAATGGAACTAATATTCTAAGAGTTGACCATAGCTAATTAGAGTCGATAGACATTATCACAGCCCATCCAACCAAAAATGGAATTAACATTCTAGTTGGCCATAGCTATATAACAGTTGATATCATGAGAGTTCTCACAGAAAAATGACAAAAATAGTTTCATTTTGCCATCCAAAATCTGCTTGTGATAGCCCACGTCATCCAGATACTTACTTCAAGGGAGCTATAATAGGCACTGGTCAACCTTGGCTCGGAGATTTACAAGGCAGCAACTGATCATTCAAAAGGCATGCCTACAAACAGTGCACAATTATATTATAAACCTAAAAACAAACAGTTAGAACCTGTAAAAGACAACTTGCAGGTTGTGTGCTTACCCTATTCGATTAAAGCTGCTCTGATGCCGGGAAGAGACGAAATAAGAAAAACCACCCTGTCCTCCGTGCAGAACTCCAACGACTTCGACATCACCATCGACTAATGGTGCCCCAGAGCTCCCTTCGTCAGAGCTGATACGGACCTCAGAGAGCAACATGTGATAATTCTGAGGATTATTCCGAGCCAAGTCACGATGACTCCGACCTCTGTGTGATACTTCACCAATCACCTTTGTCTTGTTCCGAAGTGGTGGCCAGGAAACCATGACAACAGTCTTGAGGGGAGGAAGGGAAGTTTCAAGCTATTGGAAAAAACATGTGATCATGTGTACAATAATGCACTTCAAAGAGATACTCCCTCCTTTACTAAATTGTTGTGGCCATTGACTTTTCTTCATGACGTTTGACCATTCGTCTTATTTAAAAATTTTCTTCAAATACAAAACTTTATATGCTATATTTTAAGTTTCTTTAGTAATAAAACATATTCCAACAAAATATATGATATTTCTTAAACTTTATTTGAATAAGACAAATAGTCAAACATAACGAAAAAGTCAACGACGACAACAATTTAGTAAGGGAGTAGTACCTCAGAATCCGAACCAGTAACAAATCTCTGGCAGTGTCTATTCGAATTCGATAAATGATGCCTCTTGCGAATGCTCTATTAAGATCCAACCCATTCCTGAATCTACGTTCCCTGTGGTTTCAGACTATGTGAGGCTCATAGAGCTACGCAGCTTGGTTTGCTGTAATTGGATGATCCGCATTAAACACATATTCAATAGCATGCGCACACGTTAGCATGTAAACACCGTACGCATCACTGAACATGAGGAAACCAGTGACAAAGATACTTTCTTGACTTGCCCTGTCCAGTCTATTCTGCCCCTGTGCGTCACCCGCTGCTACTGGATGAAGCACATTCATCCTTGTTCTCACCTCAGGAGCAATAGGCACAAATTCGCAGGACACAACCCAGAGACACACGCTTGCTTACCCACCGTGCTAGATCATTAGAGAACCCGAATGGAGCTGCTAACAAACTGCAGTCAACCCCTAATCCATGAGGGGAATAGTTAGTGTCGTTAATAGGTTCACCGTACCCAAAATAATTAGCTTGACGAACATTTCCTGAAAAAATTCAATGAGTACTCATGTTGTATGTCCAGAATAGAGTATATCAAACGCTTCACGAACTGCTCTGAAAACCACATTCATCTCCTGGAACATGAATCCTGACAATTACCAACTCTTACTCTATTATCCCACTAAGCAACCATTAATTGTCAACATCTCTACGGACGACCAGCAGTTAAGTCCTCTGGAAGTCCTCCAGTTCATATTTACGTGCTGCTGCTTTCCTCCTAGTTTCAATAGCTGCAAAATTTTGCACGGCTGAGATTACAAGATTTATATAAGTTTTTTTTTCTGGAAGGTTATATAAGTGTGTTTTGGTATATTAAGATGCTTTACAGATTCAATATGGTACAAAGACAGACTTTAGTAGTGCATATGATCATTTCCTTTTAGTCAGTTGTAGAGATCAGCTACAGAAGAAAGAGAAATCCGTAAGGGATGCGATTGTTTTCTCCATAAAGATTGTGAGTAATGATGTGACTACCTACGAAGAGAAATTCAGACACAATCCAGCGTGAATAACATAGGTAGCTCTTGTACATCATGCACTCCAATTCACCTTATTATCAAATGTTTATGATCATTTAAAAGAAGCATAGTGTTCAGTTGATGCATGCATAAACCAATTATTATCACTAAATTTGGCCAACATGACCCAAAGCCATAGTTAGCTTATGCTTCTATGGGGCAATGATCCATATACACACAAATCAAGTGTTGTCAATAAATTTGTACACATGATCTAAAGCCGTAGTTAGCTTCCACTTCTGTCAGGGTATTGATTCACATTCACACATGCACAAATAAACTTGTTATCACTAAATATGCCTGACAAGATGCAAGGCTATAGTCAGCTTATGCTTCTATTGGATATCACGTTAATATATGCACAAAGCAAGCGATGTCACTAAGTTTTGTCAAAATGATCAAAACCATAGTTAGCGTATTCGTCTATTGGGTACCAGGTACAGCTATACTTCTTCAGATTGTGATAAAGTGAACAAGATTGGGGTTCACAATAACACTATTGTTTTGTTACAACATATAATTAAGAAAACTCATAACTTACCCGGGCATGCATCATTGGATCATGTGCTGAATGCAGAAAACCTTTCTCTAACATAGAAATCAGTGGTACCTAGAAAAATCAAATATAAATAATGTCTTTATCAAGGCATGTATGCTATAAACCTTAATACACGTGCAAGTATCTGACTGTAAAATTGATAAATAATATTTAGCTTCCTAAAAGTAGTCCTTAAGAATCCTAAGGATTAGCAGTCTAAATTCTAAATTGCACCTGACACCTACGAACCACTGAAAAGGTCAAAATAATAGGCCAAACATCAAAACCAGGTAGTTATAGTCCAATGCTTAAAATCAGGTTGTCACAGTAGTGAGAACTCCAAAAAGGGTAACAAGGTTACAACGATTTTGTCTCTGAAATCAATTTTCTCTTAACATGCATGCTCCACAGTATCTGTTATTGAGAACGTGTCAAGAAAAATCAAAAGACATGTCCTATTGTTCATGCCCAAAATTATTGTCCTCCAACTCGTATGCCATACATTACGTTGCATTTTCAGAGCAACATTGTTGTTGCATTTCAGTGTGTATGAACACATCAAATTGCCAACAACATACTTCTTCATAAACATATGGGCTGTAACACATCTACTAATGACTGAACGTATGCAACGAAAGATCAACTAAGTTTTTTTATGACCTCAGCCAAACGTACAAGCAAGATGCAGACAAATGTAAATTTTGTAAATACTACGCAACTACTCTGTACTTTCAGAGAACCAAACAGAGGATTACTAGTTGAATTGGAGCTCCGGTTGGGCTGTGCCCCATAACTTTAGGATCTAAAAGAGAAAGGAAAAATATGCAGCGGCATGCGCCACCTCCCTCTTCACCCAGCGAGACATCCTATTTTTCTTGGTAACTTAGCTTGATAGTTGAGATTGAGGTGTGGACTGAAGACAGTAATTGATGTATTGGAACTGTAATTCAGCTTGCGGAGGATATTTTGGGTAGGAAGATTTTTTTTTTGCCCCCTCAAATATGCAGGAGAGCTGCTTACCGTTGTATTAATAGCAAGGGAAAAAATTCCAATTACAATCGCAACACCTTTTCATGGACCAGGGATGAGGGATGTTACACACATAATGTGATGCTTCTACTTAGATAAATAAATGAGCGACTCAACCAGGTTAATTTAACATAAATAATGGACCCAGTTTAGCCACCGGACCTGCAGCTTCTTAGCCCCTGCAAGGCAGCACTCATCTTTGAATTCATGCAGGATAGCTTGTATGCGCGAAGACTGCATTTGGCATACATACTAACACAATGCACTGTTTCTTAATATTAGTAGACAGCACTGAATTCCTTCTCAAAAATGATACAAATAATTCTAAGCCACAGACCAGCCAGGTCATCATGCAGTATTTATTTGATTACGTGGGTGCGCTGCTACCACATCCACATCAATGTTGCAAAACAGCTAAAATAAGCATCCAACTCAGAAGAATAGCCAATAAAGGCATCCAACTCAACTAAAATGATAAGTGACTGATTTGGACTTTTTGTAGGATGTTGAAAATGGAATAATTTCCTCTCAATATAGTAAATTTTAATTTAAGAACATAAATATACTCAAATTGCATAGCTTAGATGTTTTGAGGTATTTTGGTCTAAAGGCATAATCTTAATGATTTCCATGTCCTTTTTAGTCATCTAAGATGAGAAACTCATACCTACTGCAATAATTTCCAGGTCCTCTGATAGCTTTAAGGTCATCCCTTTTGTGCTACGAGATTCTTTGCGTACGTGGAATACATCAACCTATAAAGATGAAAAAAATCTTAGTACCAAAGATTTCTACCACCTGAAACAAGATAATTTCAATATAGGCAAGACAATCACAGTTGCATGGATATTTGCAACAAAACTCCCTAACATTGCAGCATAAAAACACCAACACGAATACAAGAAAAATCCCTAACATTACAGCATAAAAGCACCAACATGAATGTGCCCCTTGTATTTCAGAGGGCAAACAGATTCACAGTGTTGAATTGGATATGCTTTTTACCGAAGGAAAAAGAAACTTACTGTTATGTTTACAACAGAACCAATGCCTTCTCCTTTGTCAAAATGGTCCTCGCATATGCCCATGAGCATGTTCTCGAGCTGACAGCATCACAAAGAACAAGAATATAAGTGCAAAGATCGTAAACATTGAAATATCAAAATATTCAGCTATTTCTCTTTTTTCGATGGAATTCAACTTCTTCATTCATCAAAAGAAGAGAAAGGAAACATTTATTACAACAATTACTACTACCAGCACTATCTACACGTACCTCAATGGTGGTAGCAACTGATCCTCCATTCAAGCACTCAATGATGTCACCAGATCGAATTCCTAATTTCTCAGCTATGGATCCCCCAGATACCTGTAGTTGAGTAAGTTACTCGACAATACTCAAAATAAGAAAGAAAATAATATTTTCAAGAAGAAAAAGAGATACCATTTACCTGTTTTACAATAAGACCAGTATCAATGTTATACTTGATGGAGATCTTCTCCACATGAGCTGGGTCTAGAAATTTTATTGCTGAAAACTTCATCCCTAAGTGTAGTCTAGGGATGCAGCTGCACCAAATTATTATTAGATTCTAGAAACTATAAACAAACAGATAGACCGACATATAAAGAAATTAGTGATACAAATGACAACAACTTGCCTAAATTTTTTCCACATTTTTAGACACTTGAGAATAATAGAAGAGGGAATAAATTTGATTCCTGGATACATCACCCCTAGAACTTGTCCATCAAAGTCAATGACAGGTCCTCCGGCACCACACTAAAATATTCAAAATGACAACATGGAAATAGTAATAATTAGTTTCAAGACTAAGCAGGAATTCGTATATCACTATCACATTCACATTAGACTATGTCATTAGACTATGTTCTGTACCTGAGCAATCAAGTGACAACTCATGAACATATAATGATGGCGTTCACACATGTCTGGCCCTTGGTACTGAATTTTGCCATGATCTATCTTTAGAAATAGACCATCATCCCTTCCAAGTATAAAAGCCTCTTGACCATACACCCATTCAGTAGAAAGGATTGGAATTTGAGCAGATATATTTGTATCAATCTTGAACAGAGCAATGTTGAAATGCTTGTCGTAGTGCAGCAAGTGCGCAACAATAGTTGTCTCATGCTTATCTAACAAATGGACAAGAACCTAGAAAACAGAGGCAAAGTTATGACATTACACTTTTGAGATGAGAAAGGCATGCTAAACATTTCAGGGGAAAATAAGTAAATTGCTGCCTCGCCATCCTTAAAGAAATATTTTTTTTTGTGAAAGACATGACATCAGTTTAGGATAAATGATACTATTGCTTCTACTTCCTAGAAATGAGACCTTAAAACAAGTTCGAAAGTTGCAGCAATACAATTTTTGGGAATCCATGGCCCTGTTAGGACAAATGTACATTGTTGCCTCTACTTTTAGAATAGTAAAATATTTTTAAAAGAAAATTGTACATTAACCTAAACTTCCTCAAAAAGTACAAGATAACTCATCAGATTTTGACAAAACAGCAGCTAGTGGGACTGATGGAGCGATCTAACTCATATTTACAAATAATAACGCTGAATTAAGTAGCATTAGTTTGGGTGACAACTAATAGCTAGTGCAAAACAGAATTAATTTGAATGTAAACTGACCACAGCATCAGGAATATACTCCACTGTGCCTGACCACTCGTCATAAGGGGACTTGGAGCGGATCAGAAGAGCAGATGTCAGGATAGTGGAAGTCTTGCTGTCCTTATCCCAATCAATGAGGAAACCTGATGACTGACTCAACGGCATATCATCTACAAGTTTGTGTTATCAAATATAGAACAAAAAACACGATTAAAGCTATTAAATATGTTATCAAATACAAAATACATTACAAGAAGACAAGAAGTTGAGTGTGTTACTTACTGATATAGGATGACAATCTCAAAACAGCTTTCCCAGTTTTCATTACAACCTGTGTAACTGACTCACGAACAGGGAGAAACTTTTCACCCCTAGTACATGAAAAAATTGCAGGTTGTTCCAATGTAATCAGCTTGCGCTGAAGAGCTGCACGCAAAATGTAAAGGACATTTTTAGATACTTTATTATTTCTTTTCTGACCTCCAAGCTGCATGAATGGACGAAATCGCCCGCATTGATTTGCACGAGACGAAATTTTAATAGCTGCTGAACGGAACATCGCAGCAGGGTAGTTGGTTTCCTGGTAGTTATTACGTTTCACGCTCTGATCTTGTGCGGACCGATAGGCTCAAGGGTGTGCTGTCTCATTCATGAATGGTTAAGAAAATGTAAAATGGCAATCATACTTAGAAGGCTTCAAATGAGATAAGAAACATCTTTCAGTTTTGCCTTTTTAACTAAGAAGTCAGGATCTTTGGGTGCTAAAAACAAATCATGGTGGAAATCAAGAAACAAGATGAAACAAAAAGATTAGGAGGACTCAATTATCTTACCAGATTTTGCATGGTACTTGGCCCTCAACTCCTCGCATGCACCTTCAATAACCGGGTCAAAGAACTGTGGCGGTGGGTCGAGCGGCCAACGAAGCGGAGAGCTGGTTGCAGAGGAGGTCTCGGAGTAGTGAGCATTTTCTGCATCCCTGGCTCTTTTCCGCTTCTTAGATTTCTTCTTGTCCTCTCTTTTTCTTTTCTTCTTCCCCTGCCGCGATGAGGGCTCATCTAACCGAGACTGCGACCTCAACGCCTCCTCAGGCGTCGTGTTCAGCGTACGACGGATTCGACCGCCGCTCTGCCGCCGCCGCCGGCTTCTTGCCCTCGAGGCCTCTCCTTCCACCTCTTGCCTGGTGGCCGGCGCCATATAGGGTTCGAGTTCAAGTAGCCTGCAGAAACTCAGAACCTCGAGCGCGCTAACTCCGTTGCACAGCAGCCGTCGCTTGGGATTTAGAAAAATAGGGATTCTCCGGATGCGAGTTTCTAAAATGATAATTTTTATATTCTTAATTATATACGTAACTATATTTTTTTAAATACTGCTACTGCTATAGGTCCAATCTAAATGTCCTACTCATGTACAATTCAAGATATTATTAAAACTAAATATTATTATTTAGAAAATTTAATTACTTAAGAATTATTGTAAATCCAACTTAAATGTTCAACTTTATTCCGACTTAATGAATATATTGCAACCAAGTGTTTTAAGTTTTATTAAAATAATAACATATATTTTTTATAATAGTTTGAGTTGTATATAAATAGGACATTATAACAGTACTCTTCTTTTAATTATTTAGGATTTAGGATAGGACTTGCCAAAAACCACATGGACTATCGGGAATAATTCGCACACAGCTTCTGTGCGAACCCGCATCGGATGCGTGACGTGTGGACGCATATGGCAATCAACGCTAGCTAATTTGCTCAGTATCGTGCGTGACGTCCGGCCCACAGCTCCCTATATAGGCCTTGTTCGTTTTCGTGGGAACGGATCTCACGTGTATCTGTTCCCAGATATGGATTGAGTGGTTCAAGCTTCTTTCACTTCACCCAGATTTGCTGCGTTCCATGGGTTAGAGTCATGGATTGGTGCTTAGGTCTTCAAGTCATGGAATGGGCTGGAAGCTGGGTGGGTTCCCATATCAATCCATATATAACCGAACGACCATTTTAAGTTGGATTGGATCAGTTCCACATTCTTCTATTCTATGTGATTTGGGCTACTGATCCATGTCGTTCCATAGCAAAACGAACAAGGCCATAGAGTGGTTTCAATTCTGTGACCACTCTACTACTCTCAAGAGCATAATTCCCTGGGAAATGCTGTGTAATATAACTAAAGCTTAATACAAACATTGTACTGACATAAGTATATTGTTCCTAATCACTTCTCACTAAAAAATTGCAGTTCCTATTATATTCTCATAAAAATGTGAGAAATGATCTATCAGTTGGTATTCCTAAACTGAGTGACTTTATGTGAAGAAACTTTGAGATGTACCCAGGAAGTTTTATGAGGCACAGATATATTATTCAACAATACATAATAGAGGATCGAACTGTGAGAGAAGGACGTCAAGACAAGGGATTTCTTATTCTGGATGCTGCCAGTGATGTTCTGCAACGAACAAGGGATTTGCCGAGCCAATAATATCTCTGACCATGCAGGGGCAGGTATGCTATGAACTCCTAAATCCTAATCCACCACCGGCCAGCGAGCATCTTCGCTGACAGAGCACCTCTACGCGTTGCTCGCCACCTGCACTGTGTTCGGCTGGTGAAACAGCCAACTTATTTGGCTCCCGGCATGGTGCAGCTCCAAATTCGTCTCATTATCCTTCTCCAGATAACTCTGCCTGGTCGATGAGTCCACTAAGCTGAATTGGCGATATCTGAATTTAATGAGTACGCACTCAACTAACAAGGTGTAGTTTTGCACAAAATTCAATTGGGGACACGAACACGCGCGATCCTGAAACATTCAATACTGAAAATCATGTATGGCTACCATCAAATAGATTTTATACACGAGAAACTGAAACGAACAGAGACCTGAATTTTCATAAACCAGATCTTCTTGGTCGCCGGCAACTGCAGATAACTACAACAGCACATCATCAACAGAAGCAGAAGCAGGGTGAGACATCGGACCAACAACGAACGAACGGACCTCCTTCTCAAGCTCAATCCAGCTCTTGCCTGTATCCTTCCTCAAGCCCATCTCCCTCATCTTTTTCAAGACCCTAGCTCTATCTTCCCATCTACCCTCAGATGAGTATATATTTGACAGCAACACATAGGCAGCAGCGCAGTCAGGATCAAGGAAGAGCAACTTCTCTGCTGCATATCTCCCAACCTCTGAGTTCCTGTGGAAGCTACAGGCCCCCATTAGGGCCTGCCAAAGAAGAGCACTGTCCTTGAAGGGTCCATCTTCTATGAACGCTTTCGCGTCATCTAACTGACCGGCTCGGCCAAGCATGTCAACAACGCATGCATAATGCTCCACCCTTGGTTGGATTCCATAGTGCGTCGGCATGGAATCCAAGATCTCCAGTCCCTTCTTGGCTGATCCGACATGACTGCATGCTTGGAGAAGTGACAAGAATGTGACATAGGTGGGCTTGGCACCATCAGCTTTCATGGACTCAAACAGTCTGAAGACCTCCGACCCATGACCATGTCGTGCAAAGGCTGCGATGATGGAGTTCCATGAAATTGAGTTCTTCCCAGGCATATCATCAAACACTTGGATAGACTCTTGTAATTCACCGCATTTCGAATACATGTTGATCAGACCGTTGCAGACATAGGTGTTCCAACCGAAGCATTTCTTGATGACCAGTGCGTGGATCTGCTTCCCTAGAGCAAATGGCGCAGAAGCGCCGAAGGCCCCAGAACTGCAGAAACCGTGTTTGCATCGATGTGGATTCCTGAGCTCACCATCTCAGCGAACAATTCAAATGCCTTCTCCTCCAGTCCATTTTGAGCAAACCCAACCAGAATCACGGTCATGAAAACTTGATCAGGATCCGGACAAGAGCGGAATACGCGCAGGGCATCTTCCATCAAGCCGCATTTGGAGTAGACATCCATGAGCCCGCTCTCAACACGGAGGTCGGTGTCGATTCCAGCCTTCACGACAAGCCCATGTATCTGCTGACCTTCCCTCGCCGCGAATGAGCCGGCGCAGGCCAACAGGGAGCTCAAGTACGTCGCCTTGTTGGCGTCCACCTCGCGCCTCATCTGCCGGAACAGAGCAAGGCTCTCCTGGTACCGCTCGGCCCGGGCCATCCCGGAGACCATCGCCGTCCACGTGATGACGTTCCTGTCCGCCATCGCGGTGAACACCCGCTCCGCCGAGCCCGGAGAGCCGCACTCGAAGTAGGCGGTCACCAGCGCGTTCCCGACGGGCACCCCCGCGTCGAGCCCGCACGATACCGCCAGCCCGTGCACGGCCTCGCACGCGGCGCCTTCACGCGCGCACGCCGACAGGACCGTGGTGAGCGTGGCGTGGTCGCAGGCGGCCGCGTCAGGGGCCGAGCGCAGCATCCGCCTGAGCAGCGCGAGCGCGTCCGAAGGCGAGGAGGAGGAGGCGGAGAGGAGCGAGTTCCAGGAGATGGAATCCCGGATGGGCATTTCGTCGAACACCCTGGCGGCGTCCCGTCGGCGGCCGCAGCGAGCGTACATGGCGATGAGCGCGTTCCATGTGGCGAGCGCGTGGCAGAGGGAGGCGCTGTGGGGGCAGAGACGGAAGTGGACGGGGTTCTTGGCGACGACAGCGTGGAGCGTGGCGCCGAGGCGGAGGTCCCCGGCGCGGCCGCAGCGGGCGAGGAGGCCGCTGAGGTACGCGTAGTTGAGGAGCCTGGACCACGCATCTCTCATTTGAATTTGATTTCTGCGAAAAGTGATGTGGCTGGTTTATATAAGGAGAAATAAGAAATTGCAACTGGGATATAGAGCTAGCGATGTACTTATATACGCTTCACAAGGCCATGGAAGGATAAAGCAAGACTCTGAAGTCTGAACTGAACCCACACCAAAGGCAACATACAGCAAATATGCTTCTTGTGTAGGATCACTAATATGGCAGTAGTAGTAAACCAACAAAATTTCTGGACAATGTACTGCATGCCCCAAGATTTACAGGATTGCTCAATGCAAAATTTACAACTCTTTTCCTAATCCCCAATCCCTAAAAATGAAAGTCATTCTATGGTTGCTAGTGTACAACATCTCTGAATTCTTTCTATGCTAACTTACAAACTTCAGAAAAAAAAAAAAAAAAACCAAAGCATACAACATGGCTACCGCTTTTGCCCCAACGGAGTGTGAAGAAGGTCCACGTAATGGGGGCCTTGCAGCCACTGCCAGGGTTCACCACCAGATCCTTCCCTTTCACCGGCCTTTACTAGCTACAGCCTAAATTGCTGCTTCAACAGAAACTTCGTTTCCAGTTGTTATCCGAAAACCATTAAGTTTTTCAAGCCCATAGGAGGCAATCAATTCCCATTTCAAAGTTTGTGACAGGGCTTTCTCCAAAATCTTCGCTTGTTTTTTGGACCTCCTCTGCTGGGTCTACATACGGCTCGGATAGATCAGATGACCGTACTGACGGAATGGCATGTTCCTTGAGAATATCTGAAGATGCAGCATTCGCTTCTTCCCGGTCCAAAACGACTAGGAAGTCATCTTCGAATTCGAATGTCAAGAACTTGTCTTTACAGGCTACATATTAAGATTGAAACATGATAAGATGAGAAAGAACATGGGGCATGATTATGCAAACATGAGGCGGTCAGTACTCACTGTCCACAAGGTGAGCAAGGTGATGGATATTCTTTATCGCAGTTCCATTTAGCTTCATTACCTGATGACAGAATTGATTAGTGCATGCAACCCTAGGAAAAAAATCCATAAGAATGAAAAGAGAGCTGAAGACGATACTTGTTGATTGCCCATGTGCTCATACCCAATGTTGACCTCATGCGCCAAAACCTAAGATAACAGCAATGAATCAAGGACACAATAACACGGTGAACCAGTAGTCAATGGAGCAAACCACAAAATCATACCTGTGACACAATAACAATTTGCTCCCCCTCAAAGGTTGCTAGAGAGTAGCGTGCTTTTGCCAACAACTTTAACTGGAGAAAAGATGACAATGTTACCAATAAGAAATTACAGATCTTCAGGGAAAATGGTAAGTTGCAAGTAAGATAGATCATGCTAAAGGTGAATTTACCCCTAATGTATCTTCGCATTCCTCCCTGCACATTAACAGAAGTTTATGAATAATGATAAACTTTATAATACCAACAGAAGCTTAAAAGGAGAAGTCTACTTACTCTATAAATGGCTCTGTTAAAGGTGTGAAGACAAGGCCTGCAACTATCAGATAAGAAGGTTGCCCCCCTCAACATGAAATGGCACCTTATTTAGGAACAATCATTTTTGTTAGTGTACATTCAGTCAAAAAAAAGAATTTGCATTCCTAATTTTTGGTTCAAGTATGTGAGTTTTCTGTATCTTACTAAATGTTTTCTTGGCTGCAAAACAGTCTGGACCTTCATGGAATTTCCATTCCTAATGATTCCTAGCTGAGCAATATCGCCTGCATATCTGGATATTGAAAACATCAAATTTTGCTGCAGCTAGAAAAATTAGTTCTGCAAGGATGCCAGAAGAAATATAAGATATCTTGACATACAGATTATGATGAAAATAAAAAGAGCATGCCCTAGCCTTAGACTACTCGAGTTTGTAAGTTTGTACTCATAGAGAAGGCTATAGTAAAAAGAGTTACAGATAAGGGAACCACGAACATGGATATTCAAATACCATCATACTATGTTATTCTGCCCTATGGAAGCCCTTTATTAGAGCTTTGACAGGGAATCGTTCATAGATAAATGACAGTGGGTGACTGAACTGAAATACTTGGATATTTTATCCTTGATACGTAAACAATAAAGCATTTGTCATGTGTTGAAGAAATAAAGTATGTGACATGCAAGTAATATCTACTAACATGTTAGCTTTCACATAAGCCATTTATGATCGTTGTTGAAATATGAATCATGGTAATACACAATTTTGGGCACAAAAAAATTGGTAGGAGTATTATTCGAAGGTTAAAGGCTTTGTTGTTGTTGTTGTATTCGAAGGTTCTGCTGCCCATTACAGATTTTAGATTTAAAATGTTTCAAAACACGCTCTTCAGAAAAAAAAAACGTAAAAAATTAACAAGGTTAAAAAAGAGTAAAACCCATAAGGAATCAGTTATAGAACGTTACTTTTGGCTTGTGAGGTAGCGAAAAGCAATACGCTCTGTGGACCTAAACGGTACTGTGGCTTCACATCCTACTGCAACGCCATCAAAGCTTACTATTACATCTCCCTGAACATACAAATGCCTGATCAGCTCAAACAAATGGAGCACATACAGGACATCATTATCCAGAAATATCCAATTTCTCAGGAATACAAATGAGAAGAAAAGAAAAAGGAATTCAAAATTTGCAATCCAGATCGAACTGTTGCACATTACCTTTCTCAAAACAGTGCTTGCTGGAGCAGTAGGCTCAACCCGACGAACAAGAACACCCTTCAAGAGGAAAGTAAAATGGCATGTCATAGGAAAATAAAGGATAAAACTTAGAGTTGTACTCGAGTTTGAACCAAATAATATCCCAACGATTTTTTCCCCTAAATTAATTTAACTACTTCAACTACGTGAATAATATTGTCAAGATATATAAAGTACTCTCTGTCAGAAACAAATTTAAAATGAAAGTAACTTGCTAAAACAGCAAGGAGCCATCAAGGGATCCGCTGTTGGGATTAATGATCCAAATGACGGTAGTAAATCTTCCTCAAATATTCTAGACTAATCTAAGGCCAACTCAGATCCACATAATAAAGATAATACTGCAGGACAGGAGTAAGTTGTTTCACAGGAGGTAAAGGACTAACATAGAACCAGGAGTTATCCAGTCATTGAACACTCTGAATATGGATCAGAATTCTAGCAAAATTTATCCCTTGATCAGGTTCTTCTCGTTTTATCTTCAAGTGTGTGATAATTAAAATCATCTGTACCAAATTTTTATAATCAAATGTGATGCACATGATGCTCAGTAAAACTACAAATTACATATGTTAGCAGGGAAAGTCCGGTTAAACTATCTAGGATTGTGCGCTCATGTGTGCACCAGAGTCCATTTGCAAATATGTAATTTAATATTCAAAAGTTCATCAAATATAGGCAGCATACCTCACTTGAAGGTACTTTTAAGCTCTCACGCAGTGCCGGATTTTCCAATTTCTGAAGTAACACACCCAAGCAAGGAAATCCTACAAGTTATTTGAAAACAGTAAGCACACCATCTCTTTAGTTATGCACCTCACAACATCAACATGTTAATTTTTTTCTCTAAAAAAACATCAGGGTGTTTATACACAAATAGGAACATTATTACAAAAGAATGTAAGGAGTTTCAAAAATGCTTTAAAGAAAAGTACTACTTTTGACTCTATAAAATTTAAGGTACTGCAAACCTAGAACCTAGTTGCAATGTTGAACCTACAAATCAGTTTCTGAAAGCAAATATATGAAGACCTTGTAACAAGTAATATCTGCTTAAGTAAATTAGATATGGTTTTAGTTTGCTTATTCTCAAAACAAATAGAAATATTTTACCTGTGTACTTTCCATTTTTCTTATAATCATTCAAGAAATGAGATACAACTGTAGTTGGAATAACATATCCAATATTTTCAGCTTCATCTGACCTGTACACCTAAATAAAATGCATAATGAGAAAGGGTTTGTTAAAATGTAGAAGATGAAGTCCACCCTATTTTACTTGTACATTCATTTATTGTGTAAGTGTGATTTTTTCTCATAAACATACGATTACTCAGCTTCCTATTCCTTACATTTTCTATAATATGTAGAGTAATTGCAGGGGCCGCATACGGGTTAACAAAGTCTGCGAAAAAAACAGTAACTTATGCATTCAATTCTACCAATCAATGTTCCCAAATACTGTGTGTCATCATGCTTAATGCTACTGCCTCTGTCATAATCACTTGTCATCTTTAATCAAACAAGATCAGCATGGCAATCAATATTACAATGCATTATGACTGAACTACCTTTCGTAACTAATTCTTGTTTTCTAAGGATAAATGGGCAAAAGTCATCACATAGTTTATCATCCACCCACTTATTTCTTGTGGAATGCGCTGGGTGTGGCTGAGGAGATATTTGAAAATTTCAAAAACGGAAAATTATGCATGAGAAATAAATACCAGCAGATAACTGAAAAAGGCAAATTATCATTCTTTGAAAAACGTGTAGTAGCAAAGTATTTGTGAACAAATAAAGAAGTTGGAGTAGCAAGTATTCTCAAATGGTGGTTTGCATATTCTGATCAAAATTGTAGAACAAACCTTAGTCACTGAAGGATAATAAAACATGAATAAGAAAACATATGAAGTGATATTTACCCAAGCATTTCAGGATCAAACCTAAGCCTATTTCCAGAAGCTAAAGTAGACTAGATCATACATAAATCTAGTTCCAGACTCTCCTGGAACACTAGGTTGTGCATCTATTATATCCAGACAGCATCAGATGTATAAGGTACCAGTAACACGACCCAGTAAAAGTACCTGAAATGCCACCCCAATGCACTCCCCTTGGTCATTAAAGGCTGGTCCACCGCTGTTTCCTGAAGAAGAAATCAGTTATTTTTTGGGCCACTTGATTATTAAAGCTATATCAAAATAAGTCAATACTCGAGTGTTATCATATAGAAATAATAGAATAATGAGGATTCTGTCAAAAAAAAACAGAATAGTGAGGAAAGACTATAATGTAAAGGCAGATAAAAAAGACAGACCAGGATTTATAGCTGCATCGATTTGGATGCCAAGAAGGTCTGATGTCCCATGTGCATATGGAGTGACCTGGGCTATTCCAAAGGAACTAATATAAGTTAAACCATTCAGCTAAAATGCACATAAAATAAGATTACTGTAGAAACGTTTATGAAATTGTGCCTCATTATCTGAATGTTTCTACAGCTATGTTGTATTTCATCCATGTTTCTGAATAAAAGCTCAGTGAGCCAAATGAAGTTATTCAGTAACTAGCGATTCCTACTAATAATAAATATGAAGATAATGGTAATTATAGCACCTAGCTAGCACTAGAAGAGAGCAGCTTAAGGGTAAAAACAAATGATGCACCGGTATTGCAAACATGTGTGCTCAGAACTAATCACAGGTAAATTAAGAAGCAATTAAGTCCAATTTAATCCTACCAACATGTGCTGCACATATAACAATATCATATAGTCTTCCAGGTGTTTATAACATCTTATCAAAATGTCATAGTTATTACATGCATCGAAATCATCATTTTCTCATTGTTAGTCAGGAAAGTATGGCGCATTGAAAATGCCGTATTTAAAGAACCAAAGGATCCAAGAGATAGCACCTCAATGCGTGATACAACGCCTTTTGTTACAGATATTGTATCTCCGCCGAGAGGATATCCCACAACGGTTACTGAATCCTGCATAAGTTTGAACCATAAGAAAAACAATATGGCCTCAGATATGAAGGACCTTTTTAAGTATAACTCCAAACAGTATGATAACTGTATGTCCCGTTTGCATGAGTGAATGAATAATAACTCTAGTTCTGAGAGAAACTTTTAAGGCATTGATGTGCTTCCAACAAGGCCTGTTACATGCAGCCTTATGACAGTTGCAAGCTGCCTGAATTTTTGTTTGACTACAACTGTAAATACTAATAACAGGAAAAACAGACATCCATATCAGCATGAGGATAGAAGATCCATCAAAAAAATCATAAAGACAGTTATTACCTGAAGGCATGGTAAACGACCAAACTGGAGTGGCTCTGATCCTTTCCAGAACTCTTCATTCTCAACAGAGAGCAAAGCAAGGTCACATTCAGTACCCCTAGCTAAAACCTGCAAATCACTTTATCAGCCAGCATCTTACCAAGTCAAGTTTTATAACTTTTAAATAAAGTAATTCCCTCAAAAACTATTTAAATTAAGTATTATTGGTACCAAATATGGGTGACATTAGGGGGCAACTTTATGTACTAAATAAACTTTTAAAAGTTTGTCTCAGGAAAAAAGGTTTGCATAACTATGATTAGTACAGATATATGAATAGTGTTCGAGAAAAAAACAGATATATGAATATAAATCAAATGTATCCTTAATTATTTTAAATTCCAAGTCCTAAAGGTGAAGCCACCAATCACATTAAGTCCAATTGAATGTATTCAAGATTGAAAAACTAAATTGGTTGAAATGGATATTGGTAATCAGAAAATGAGCCAAATGTTCCCTCAGTAAGTGTAAAAAGCAGAGAAGCACAGTCTATGTTCAGATACATCAGCAATCAGATTATGTCATGACTAAAAAGCTACCAGTCTTCAAAGAACTACAACATTCATTGAAGCAATATTTTGATAAATCTTTTGAAGAGCAGCACTCGTACAACTAACTTACCTTGGCAATATACTTTTTGTCATCACCCCTTTTCTTTACTTTGACCTGCGTTGAAAAGCATCCTAATCTCAGTAATATAACTGATACATGTAAACCCTTATCCATTAAAAAATTAACAGCACATCCAATTCAGCAAAAAAATTGGTTAGTCTATTTTGTAAAGATTACTAATGATTCAAAATTCAAAACCACAACAGTCTAGAAGAAAAATAGTAAAAACATTCTACAGTAAAAAGGTGAAGAGATACAACTGCCTAATTAAATAATCACCTGAGTGTCATGCTCAACGCAATGTGCATTTGTCAAGAGTTTCCCATCACCGATCATAAAAGCACTGTATAAGGACATGCCTTGTAAGATGTTCAAAGAGGTTCTCAATTCAAGTCATTTGATTCGTCACCATTTAAAATGATCACTTCTTGCAAAAAAATGTGGATAACGCTCAAAACAAATACGATATGTTATGTCTCGTAAGATAAGTATAGAAGTATCAAAAGTCACAATGTGAATCATAAAAACACTACTAGTGGCTTAATCAGGATGTCTATCAGAATGAAACAATGGCTATTTTTGGCAACCATACTACCGAAGAAGAAGGCTTTGCAATTTCACTCATATCTACAGCATCATAAAACAAATCAACCTTGTGTGAATTATGTCTGTTCATTTCAAGAAATACCTAGGAATGAGCACACAGATAAAATCTTGCCTGAGAAAAGAAAAAGTAACAGCTCAATCCAAGACATGTATTAGATCAATGACTTACCTCCCACTGCTAGAATGTTGCCTTTGTTTTTGCCAAGGAAGACCATAATCAGGTGCGATATGAGTGCAGTAGACCTAGCGGGAGAGAGAATATTTAAGATGTAGAACAATATCCAATTTTAAAATAAAGCAAAATTACATTCAATACAAGATCATGAAAGATATTAGAGCACCATGTTTGGCATAATATACCAAAACAACATTTGTAATGAATAACAGAGGCGGCACTTAAATGATATATCTTGCTAAAAGCTTAAATATAATGTGCTGTGGAAATAAATAAATCAGCACAGATAGCAATGCATTCTTGAAGGCCACCTTGACAACGGCGTTCAGGAATTTGTCCTCTTCGAGATCATCAAAATCAGCAACCTGGTATAATAGAATAGTTAGCATAACACATAATTTGAAAGATTCAGTGATGACACTGAATGAATTGTCATCCTGGACAGCATACATTCCTCAAAGAAAAACGGGAAAATATGTAGTGGAAACCACTAGCTAGATGGAAACATGCAAACTCAATTCAAAAGTTGATTTTGGAGTTTCCAAAAAATCTGAAAACTTGCATGTGCATAGATGAAATGAGGATAAATATTCATACCAAATTGCAAGTCCAAATACAACATGATTTAATAGAAACAAAAATGACAAAATCATGGTGTATGTGAGGAAAATGACAAAATAGTGTATAGTATTGTAGTTTTGTCCTCTTGCACATGTTTTGTTATTTTTGTATCTACTAAACCAATAGGTATTTGCACTTGAAATTTGATATGCACATTTATCCTCATTTCATCTATGCACATGCAGGTTTTCAGATTTTTTCGAAACTCAAAAATCAATTTTTGAATTGAGTTTGCATGTTTCCACTTAGCTAGTGGTTTCCACTACATATTTCTCCAAGAAAAACACCACAAATTTACGTGGATAGAAAGAAGTTGGTGTGCCCATTGGTTATAATAGCTTATATGCACAGCAAGTAGATGATGAAACAGTGTGGAGACACCATCAGAAGCTAATCAGTCTGAGGTAAAAGCATGACTTATTGCTGTGGTGGTGAGCGTCTGAAAGCAAAGTGCTGGTTGACTAAAATCCAGAATGGAGCGACTCAGTTTAATGCTTTGAAAATTCATGCGATGCCACTATGCAAGGCACCAAATGACAGTTCAAAGCATACAGCCAAAATACTTGTATACTATCAATAATTAAGTAACGAAGTGGAGCCTGATCCTAATGTGAAGCATGTCTTCCTCCACGCATCTATTTGGCATCACCATTCTAGTTGGAAGGTATGCTATCAACAATGAAGAAGTAAAAAAGTGGAGCCTGTTCCTAATGTGAAGCATGTACTCCTCCACGCATCTAATTGGCATCGCCATTCTAATTGGAAGTGCAAGTATAGTTCAGACTCGAGCTTGCATCATGCAACATGAAAAAACAATAAAAACCAATTGCGAGCCGCCTCGCACCTGCGGCTCCTTGAAGTCGACGGCGAGCCCCGGTCTCTGCGCGACGATGACGCCTGCGACCCTCCTGAGCCGCCACCGCCGCCAATACCGCGCCGCTTCTTTGACACCCCTTCGACCTGCGCAAGAATCCAAGCCAGATAGCATTCCATTCAGCGCCGCACTTCCGAGCACTCCCATCCAGCACGCTCACGCGGCAAGCAGCAAACGGAAACCAGCAGCAAAGACACGCGACGCACCTCGTCCAAGCGGCGGAGTCCCCGGTGGGCGCGCTGGTGCCGCGGCGCACGGGCGACGACGGTGGAACGGACGCGGCACCCGCAGGAGGAAGACGAGGCTACGGACGAAGCGGTGGATGGGAAGGGGAGGAGCGCCGGGGAGGCGAAGAGCGCGGCGACGCACGCCATTGCGGCTGATGCTTGGGAGCTGCGAAGGGAAGAAGTTTTGATTTGGGTTTCCGCCCGCCTCCGAGCGAGTGAGGCGAGCTCCTTATCCTCTCTACAGTTGCGACTTGGAGAGCAGACTCACGTGCACGCCGCGTGCGACAATGGAACGCAAGTAAATCTTTTTTTTTTGCAAGGGAATGCAAATAAATCTCTAACTTCACGAGCTCTACCATTATTGCCCAGTTTTCATGAAGTAATCAGAAGTAATTCGCAATTACTAAAATAATTTTTTTAGAAAAAAGGTTATGTGCAGACCTCGATGTTGCCGTAACATAACTAGTCCCAAAGAAGAGATTGTGATAAGCGTGACGAGCTAACAACTATTTTAGCTCTTATGGAAATGAAACCCCCTAAAATATTTTGAAAAAGACATATGTAGATGTAGTGAGACTTATGAATTTGTAGCACAAGAATAGTACATCAGTTGATTGTAACTATGCATCATGACCTGTGTGAACATCTACTTAAGATGTAGAGGCGGGAACACATCTGTTCAGTTATCCAAAAAAAACTTTTTATCATGACAACTGCAAAGCCAGCAAACACCCCATAATAGCAAATAAACAGCATTATTAACATAAAATAACACAGCTGGTGGATTGATATCCCAAATGAACACTAAAGTGAATCCTTACACTTCATAGTAGTAAGTAGTTGTCACTAAGCCTAACAACATAGAAGGGCATTAAACGGGTTTAGTGTATACGAGAATCCTTACACTTCATAGTAGTAAGTAGTTGTCACTAAGCCTAACAACATAGAAGGGCATTAAAGGAGTTTAGTGTATACGAGCAGCCATACTATGGAAAAACACTTTACATCCAGTACACATGTCAGCTGCTACACAACGGTTGCACAATTTAACAGTCTCTCCGGTTCCCTCTACTGTTGAACTCCACATATCCTCTTCAACAATTCCGTCTCCAACTCCGGAACTCCCCCTCCTACGGTTCAGAGTTGTCGATTCTTGTAGGCCATCAATTCGCTTCCTCTCCTGCAGCGACACCTGCAAAGCAATCATTAAGGTAAATACCACATCAGAGCATACTGTCTTAACCCAACTGACAAAACTATGTCTTACCCCAACTGATCAACGTGTTCTTGATGTCATCAAATGAAATGAAGTATGAGAATGATAAGTTGCCCGGTGCTCCAGAATGGAAGACACCCACAATATCAGCCATTCCATCAAGCAACGGAGCACCTGAACTTCCCTTGTCACCCACAATATTCACCTCAGATAAATTTACCGAGTGTGCCTTAGGAGCATGAAACATGATTTCTGAGTAGCCTCTTGTCGGGTGAGACGTCTCTCCCACACAAGCTGTCCGAGGCCTGTAAGGCGGCCATGATATCATCACCGTTCGGTTCAGAGGGTCTGGGAACTTCCGAGCAAGCTTCAACGGCAGGTGAGATTCCTTGCACTTCTTTAGCAACTGAGAAGCCTCCACTTGAAGTAACATTAGATCTTTGGAGCAATCGACACGGACCACAGTTGCAGGTATGTATCTTCTTGTTTTGGCTTTCCCTGTGCGATAATTGCACTCAGCATGATCACATAGGACGGAAACCTTAAAGAGATCATTAATTCCTGCAGGTGACATATATAGCTCAGAAACGAAAGCACCATTCAATGAAACAAAAAAAAAAACAGAGCAATGAAGCAAAGGACAAATAAATTAAATCAAATTTCTTAATAATACCTGCAGGAGTGATGGGCTGTTTAGCACTGAATACATGGTCTAACGAGTGGACGCATGTCAGCACATACACCTGGCCCTCATGAGCTCCATCCAATATGCATCCAGTTGAGGTTCTTAGTTTTCCACATTCCTTCAACCTTTCCTTCTGCTTTTCATCATCTGTTGCCAATGTGTCAGGCAAAGGGAAAACCTTGTTTACTGTTTCTCGGACACGTGTGGGATCTTTTGGGCTCCATAACACAAGAACAACAGAAGCCACAGCTCGCTCGAAAACCCAGCTCTCCAAATGATTGGTGAAGGAATTGGGAGGAGGAGTTGCCATCTGAAATAAAATTATAGGGAGAAAATACTTTGACTTTAGAATTTGGAAATGATCAAATAGCAAGATAATAAAATTTTGGAGACAAAAAAAATACTGCTGCTAGAATCACAAATCTTGTTCTATACAAACGGGCATAATAACGTACATAGGACCTCTAGCAATAGCATCACAATTAAAGGGTCCAACACTTTAGCTATCAATAGTATAACAATGAAGATTTCTTGCACGGCATATGGCTGTGGAGTTGTTCAAGCATTATTGCCAAAATGCCACCCAAAGCAGTATGTCAGATGGTCTGCAGAACTAAAAAGCATGGAGGCCATATTATATCAGTGTCTTTTATGTGCTGATCAACCTGATAAAACTCTAGAGCATATGTTCTAATACTGCTCATTTGTAATACAAGCCTGGAACATCATTAGACTCCAAGTTCTAATACAGCTCACACCATTGTCATCCTAGATGCCTTCAGGACATCACCGTATGATCCATTTTTATGGAAATCATTATTCTCCGAAGCTGGAGGTGGAGCACTCAAACAATCAGAAATAACTTCATATTCAACAAAGCAGCACCATCCTTGACAGTAGCTAAATTTAAAATAATTTGCTTCGGTTACACACAGCACCAAGGGGCCGTTACAATAATATAAGTGTGCTTCATGTGCAGATCAACCTGATAAAACCCTAGAACATATGTTATTACAATGCTCATTTATTTGCAAAACAAGCCTGGAACATCATTGGACCCAAAGTTCTAATAGTCTAATACACCTCACACCATTTCTATCCTAGATGCCTTCTGAACATCACTGCATGTTTCATTTTTATGAAAATCGTTATTCTCCTAAGCTAGTAAGCTGGAGCATTCAGATAACCAGGACTAACTTCATATTCAACAATGAAGCACCAGCCTTGACAGTAGCAAAATTCAAATTGAAACGGAATTTTCTCTGGATATACACAGGGCCAAGACAAGAACTTACTGAAATCAATTACAGGGTGAATTGGCAACGGAACCTACTGAAAGCAATTAATACAAGCAACCTAGAAAGTTGTGGGAGCGTGGTGGTGGAAGAATTGCTGGTTGTGGCAGCGATCACGGGGGTGAATTAGTAATAATGAAGCCGGAGCAGGTGGTGCCGTGGAGGTAGTCGATCCAGGCATGGTGTAGAGGGAGGTGTGGTGGTGGGGGTCTGGAGGAGGAGGTGGTGGGTGCTGGCGCGTGGTGCCTGGTGCTGGTGGTGGTGGAGGAGGAGGAGGTGGTGCTGCTGCTGCTGCTGCTGCTGAAGGAGGTCCGTGGACGGTGTGGTTCGGCGAGGAGGGGCAAGGTAGTTCGGGGAAGGAGGTGGTTCGGCGAGGAGGGCAAGGTGGTTCGGAGAGAGAGGAGGAGGAGATGGTGTTGGACGACGTGGATTACCTCGGGGGCGTAGAGCCTGCAAGGGAGGAGGCCGCCGCCGCTGCGCCTTGGACTCCGAACTCGCCGCCGCCGCTGCGCCTTGGACCCCAACCTCGCAGCCGCCGCCGTCTCTAGCGACCGTTCCGTCGTGTCCCCACGACCGCGCTCGAGAAACCCGCCGCGGGTTTAGGGGAGAAGAGCCCGTGGGCCGGGCTTCCCACTGCCCGGGCCCTGTCCATACGAAAATCTGTTTGGGCTCCCGCACGCTGCGTAGGGTCGGGCCGGCCCACTTAAAAGAGGCAGCCGCGCGCGCTGGTCGCCGACGGCGACGGCGGCTCATGATGGCGTGGCAGACCAGAACGCCGGCCAGACTCTTCCGGCGAATGGAACGCGACACTCCCGTGCGCATCTTCATCGGCTGAACCTTGGGGCTCCATGGAGAAATAAGCCCAGTGCTCTAGGCACGCAACAGCTCAGTAGCCATGGCAGTCTTGCTTTCTCACTCTCTCAGGCAGATCGAGTATCAGTACTAGCAGGCACTTGTAAAAGGATCCAACGAGCATATTTATATGCTGCTTGTGACGTCACTGCTTGCGCTTGTAGCTCGTACTAATTCACCATGAGTGTGAGTGTGTATGGCCACTGCAGGTCTTAATGCGGTCTGCGTCCACATGGTAGTTTGTCCGCAGACTATCTGGTCCGTCCCCCTCGTCCTTGATGAATATAGTGTCGTCAGACGAGAGAAAAAAGAAAGAAAGAAAAGAACCCTCAATACACTTTTTACTTATTGAGTGAAAACAAATGAGCGTACCAACGGAAGCATGGGGCTGATCTCAAAAACACACACATGGAAGCATGGGGCTATATGTTCTCGGAGCGTCTAAATTGGCATTATCAAACATATCCTTAACCTAGGCATGAGAAAAACTGCTCCATGCGATCATGGAAACATAGCAAGAGCAGCTGTTGTCCATAAGCTGAGCTGCTAATGTTACCTGCGTTGGTATTTCAGGAAAAAAAACATCTTTAGATGTTGGAGTAGATTTAGATCTCAGAGAGTAGCATTGATTATCAACCGTTGTATGAAAATATGAAATAAGACTAAAACTCGTGAACGTGGGTAAATCACAATACTTAATTAGCTAAGCAAAATGAGAAACGTCAGAAAGTTATCAAGCATCAATAATTTCAAAACCCAGCTAATTCATCCAACATTAGTGGTCATTACACACGGCGCCAGACGACGTGAAGGCTAGCAAAGCAGATACCAGATGGCAATATACACAAATGAAGTGCATCATTTATAGCAAGTGAACCATCAAATATACAAAATCCTTCCGTCCTCACAAACTTCATCATCAGCCTGTTCCATGCAGTGTCCGCCAGCCCTAGTAGTAACTACCAACTCAATTGACCCATGAACAGAACGATAAGTCCATATATGTTCAAAACAGAGCAAGACTTCAGTTTTCCATTACTTCAGCATTGCCTGGAGCATATCTGATGACAGTAAAATATTATCACTTTTGAGTAAACAGAGGCATTATATTATATTCCCACAACATGAAAGAAGGCCTTATAAACATAGTTCTAGCTCATTCACAATTTGTCAATTTAGAGGCAATCTTGATACAAGTAGAAAAAGCATTTAATTGAAAATAGAACAAATGTCAAAGTGTCCTTACCAGAGTCCTCGTCTTCAGACGATTCCGAGGAAGAAGGCCCTTCTCTAG
This sequence comes from Chloris gayana, assembly GCA_031894775.1. Taxonomy (NCBI): domain Eukaryota; kingdom Viridiplantae; phylum Streptophyta; class Magnoliopsida; order Poales; family Poaceae; genus Chloris; species Chloris gayana. The sequence continues at coordinate 88,206 of JAUNZO010004683.1, read as the reverse complement.
CAGAGACAAGATAGGATCCTAGACAACACCAATACCATTGTCAAGGTATATCTTCTATATCAATGTCCGTTGTTGAGAGAGAGAGAGAGAGAGAGATAGAGAGAGAGAGAGAGAGAGATAGAGAGAGAGTTTTTCTTTACACCAAGTTTCTAATCGACTGATGGTATCCCCCAAAAAAAATTATAACTAATTTGTGGGAACAGAAAGTGAGTTTGGGCTGCAAAGGAGGCAGTAGCTCAACAAAATGAACAACATTGAAATACAGAAGCACAAGTAAATCAGAACACAACTATCAGGATTCAGGCATAAGCAACATAACTAAGCATGTAAAACTGTTGATCCAAAACCAGACCAGCATGAGGCATCAACAATGCACAATTCCACAGTTCAAATCAAGCATAGCATTCCTTCTCAAAATGTAACAACAAAGGAAGAACAAACTTTTAAAATGCAGAAGACCTTCCCAACAGCTCCTGCTCTACTATGCGCCATTGAACATTTTTGTCAAAATCGATTAGATAAACATCCAGTTTAGCAGAGTAGCCAAGAAAACATCTATAGCATGTTACACAGTCTGTTCGGTCAAACATGTTACCCAATCTGATCTTATAAGTTGACAGTGTTAAATGACAGGATTAATAATTTACTATGCACAATGTATTAAACCCTAATGTGAGCATGGAAGACAAAATGTAATTGTTCTAAGTGAAACTGACAGTAGCCAAAATTCTACAGAAATATGAAGAATTAAAACTAAACAGAATATTTAAGGAAGTTTCACATATAACGGCTGAGATTCATGAGTGACAAATGTGCATAAGAGATCAGCCTAGGCTACTTTGCTTTGAAGCATGCTTCCAAGAGGCATAACTAAATTGTTTACAGTTGATGAAAAAGGAAGTAACCGCATAGTGGAAAATGACAGACATTTTCATGTTTTGTAATCATCTAAATAAAATGCTTTGATAGATGAGAATAGAATTGAAAAGAGATAGGCATACCTCTTACAAAAACTTCTACGTCCTCTGATACCAACATTGTTAGCTGTCTAGTACAGTGGGTTTCATCGCGTATGCGGAATACACCAACCTATAATGTTGAACAGTGTTATTGGTACAAATGAATTACATCACATGGAACAGGATTATTTAATCTCATAAGAAACAAAAAATAGCTTCCACAATATCCATTTCGTGAGTCATCAACACTGCAACTAGGAACATTTGGAAATAGCAGAGATACTGATCCAGCATGGAAACAGTGAATAAAGAGATGTGGCCTATGTTATTCAAAAGGGTAAAAGAATAAGAACAGAAAATACTAACAGAACTGGTCCAAGTCTTCTCAGTTCTCATGTAATTGAAATAACACCTTTTTTCTATTGTAAAAAACATCTTTCCTTATAATTGCATGTTCAGGCCTCTCATGCAGTAACCATATACAGATAGAAATAAGTAAATGAAAGATAGCAACATGCCAACATTAAAGTAAACTTACAGTTACAACCACGGTGGAACCAATGTCATTGCCACTATTAAGATGATCCTCACAAATACCCAGCAGCAAGTCATCCAGCTGACAATAATAACAAGAAGCCAAGATAAGATGTTAAAAGCTAAAAGCAATAGAATATGCACCAATTACAGTGCCTTTACTTCTGTTATTAAGAAGACATCAATAATATGCATACATCAATATTGGTTGAAATTTTCTTTTCATTCCAACATGTAATGATATCTCCAATTTTGATTCCAACTTTCTCAGCATTTGATCCTTCTGAGACCTGTTAGTTCAATTGAAAATGAATCACTCCATATACGCATAAGAACCACAAATGCAGAATAAATAGAACACTATCCAATAAGTAATCAAAATAACAAACAACGCAGACCTCTTCGACAATAAAACCCTCATCAATGTTAAACTTGCTAGAAATCTTCTCGATATGTGAAGGCTCCAAACACTTGATAGCTGAAAGTTTCAATCCTATGTGCAATCGAGGGATGCAGCTATGCCCAAAAAATAACAATTATTAGATCTCAAAAATGACAATGTGTCTCAACAAACAAAGCAAGCAACCACTAAACAGTTCTTCTCTAATACGATACGCTAGGGAGCAATTTGAAGAAGGAAAATGTGTAACAAACCAAAGAGTTTACTACCACTTCCCCCATGTGTTGGCAACTGTATGGCATATGTTTAGAATAAATACAAACACGGTGAAAAACAACATTTGAAAATTTATTTCATTCTAGCACCAAGAACTTTGTAGTTTTACAACTGGTTTGTCCCTGTTTTGCATTTTTTCCATTAGAGATAAGTCCAATTACATATATAATCGCAGCTCGTGGAACTGTAAAGAGGCAGTGGCATCATGCCCCTGCAGTAATGTGGGCCTCCTTGAACAGTTTTACTTCACCCACGGCTTCAGGCCCAGCTTAAAGAAGGTTGAATTTGTCACGCGCGGGTCATATAAGGCCTGGCCGTAGCGAGTTGGACAAGTCCAAACCATTTCAGCCGATGCTGAACCAATTTCTCATTGGTTACTTCCTTTCGGTCTCTATCAAATCAGTTGCAAACCCTACCTATCTTCATTTCGGACTCTATCTAACATGCTTAATATATGGTCAGTAGTTAGTATTTTCAAATCAATGTTGATAGTAAAATTTGCCATCTGTGTGCTACGTTACACATAACAAGGGGCACTGGAGGTGTGCAAGTGGAAGAGATTCTTACTTAAATTTTCTCCACATACGGAAGCACCTGAGAATAACTGAAGCAGGAATGAAAGCCTTTCTTGGAGTAGGATTGGCCATTCCTATAAACCCTCCACCAGAACCGATGACTAGCCCTCCAGCACCAAACTGAAACAATAGTCAGCAAAAAAAAGAAGGATTTCTAGCTTAGACAAGGGCAAGAAACTTGTGTAAAGTTTGTACCTTGTCGACATTACAGTTTACGAACATATAGTGGTTTGGGTCAAACAGTCCTGGGTTCTCATATAGCACTCTGCCATAATTAGAAGTGAGATAGAGGTTTTTATCACGTCCAAGAAGGAAAACATCCTGACTGTGTTTGACATCACTGCTCAAACAGGGTACAGTCGCAGATGGATTCACATCAATTTTGAAAAGGGCGATGTGGTAGTGATTATCATAGTGAACCAATCCACCCTTTACAGTAGTGCCATTCGCCAAATGGACATGAACCTGAAACGATGGTTATAAATGATTTAATATTATATATTTAGAAAACAGCCATGAAAAACCAACTGGCTGTCATAAAAGGCACGCGCTTGCATATATTTGAGAAAATTGAAACCAGGAAAGACTAGTGCCAACATCATATCTTGAGAAAACAATACATTATCCTGCTACAAAATATCCACATAGCCTATATTAAATTTGCAACTAAACATAACAAACTACATCATAAACAAATTAGATCATAATGGTTACAGATGGGAAAACAGCCAAATGGCTGTCACAAAAGGTATGAGACTGCATATATTCGATTGATGAAATTACAATCAGGAAAGACTAGTGCACAGCATAATAATCTTGAGGAAGACCATATATTTTCATGAAAGAAAATTTCCACACAGACTGTTTAATTTGTAACAAAACATTTACAACTGTATCATACGTTGAGCTATCTAACTGATTTCGGAAAGGGAAAAACTAGATCATAATGGTTACATTTACTTTTAAGAAACAGCAACGAAATTGCATATATTTGAGAATTTGAAATCAGAGAAAACTGTACATTGTCCTGATAAAAAAAAAACTACACATCAATCCACAACTTAAATATCTACAACTATATCATAGGTTGAGTACAAACTAGATCATAATGTATGGTACTATGGTGTCACCTCAGCTTTGGGATCATACTGCCGTTTGCCTGACTCGTCATGGATGGATGGATACTCCGTACATATGATGTGACCAGATGTCAAAATAAAACCAACTTCATCCTGGCTATCCCATTCAACAAAAAAACCTGAGCATCGTGCAATCGGTTTGCCATCTGCAAATGAGTGTATTATAGCAAAGGATGTCACGAAACATGGCAAAACTAATACTGGTAAGTAAAGAAAGGAGCGTCCTGTTATATACCCGACGAGGATGAAAGACCAACAACAAATTTAGCAGCTTGAAACACTGTTTTCATCACGGACTCTCGAACAGTGAGCAGTTCGTCACTAGAAAGGCAGGACATAGGTACATTGGGATCAAGAGTTGCCAGCTTCAGCTGTCGAGCTGCAAGTAAATATGTTTTTATGCATAAGAAAGAAATATCCACACATTCCTATGTTACACAGTCGGAGCTATGAGCTAAGTAACAAATCGGACAATTTGGTGCCTACTGCTTGTTGGTATTTCTAGAGTGAAGAGGAGGGGTAGGGATTCGAGTAACTTACCCATTTTGGCTCTGTATTTCTTTTGCTCTTTGAAGTAGGCTCTGGCAATGGCCGTGTCGATGTAGGGTTGGTAGATTTCCGTGCCATCCGGATTCAGCCCTTTGACGACCTGGGGCATGCGTGGCAAGCGAAGGGGAGAGCTCATGGCGGAGGAGGCCTGAGAGGAAGAGGCACCTGAAGCTGAGGCCTCCTTGTCACCTGTGCTCTTGCTGCCAGTATCCCCCTCTTCCTCGTGGCTCTTGTCGGCCGCCCTAGCTCTCTTCGGCTCGTTGGGATGCTCCTTGGCGGTGGCTCTATCCGCACTCCTCTTCCCTCGCGCTGAATCCGATTGGGCCGCCCTCGAGCGGGTAGTCACCGACGGCGTGGGGGAGCGTGCAGGGGTGTCCCGCCGCTGTGATGCTGCTCTCGTCTCGGACCCCGACCCCTCTCCCTCGCCCTTCCGCGAGGTGGTCGGCGCCATCACACCGCGTCGTGGTGTTCGATGCAATCGCCGGAACACGCGATGAGGACGATCGCTGCTCCGCCTCCGCGGCGGTGATCGATCGATTCGGAGAGGGGAGTGGAGACGAGGAGACGGGAAATTTTGCCTGATTTGTTGGCCCGCGCCTCGGCCCTCGGGGACGAGACGACGGGCAAGGGGAGAGAACCTGGTCTATCCGGCCGCGGTCGGTTTGACCACCGTGGCCTTGTGTAGTGCGTAGGGTTTAGGGTTAACAAATTTATGAAATTGACAAAATATATCTAAAAACAATTAATTAATTTTACATAGATTTTTACGTGAACTATAATCATGAAAAGAGAAAAATCACAGTTAAAAATATATTACACCAATTTAAATTGTTTGGTATAATAAATTGAACCAAAATTTTGTTCAAACGGAAAAATTGAATTATTCAGGAGGGTAAAATGAAAATTTTCCAATTTAGAATTAGTGAAATATATTGTCATTGGTTTTACATAGGTTTTTATGCGGCCTATCATCATGCGAAAGAGAAGAAAAAAATCCTATTGGAGTACACTGCACCACCTTAAATCGTTTATGATAGTAAATGTAACCAAATCTTTGTTCGGGGATTTATTCAAGGGAGTGAAATGGATGTTTAATACTGAACTCATATTCTGCCCAAGTTTAATACTGCTTTGATGGATCCTTTTCATGAACTTGTGCCACACTGAGACATGACCACTGCTGAATCTGAATTTACAGTTCACTGCTGTGTAGGGCTGAAATGAACCGGATACTGAAATTCAACAAGGAGGGCATGTTTGCACACAATTAGGAGAAGTATATGTGGCACTTGAAAACGAGCGAGTTGATATCACAAACTTTCTCACGATGCAAAACTAAAATTCAATTCCAATAAGTTTGATTTGGAACAAACAAGGTAAAACGTTTAATAGATAACAACGATCGTACAAAAGCTTAATTTATCTTCCGGTTTAATAGAGATGCCCTCGTTGCACTCGTCCTGGACCGTTGTGTCGAGATGGGTCATGATTGGATCGACAGCAAACTCAATGATTTTTGCACACGGCGTCGCCTATGCAGCAACCAATTACGACGGCGCCGACCTGTCCAAAGGTTCCGGACGCGACGGGGCCGCCATGGATTTAGCATCCGGGCGCGTACGGAGCTGGGCCCGTATCTCCTCCTGCGACGCTGCTACGCTTGGCGGCGCCGTGACCGGCCGAGCACTCGCATGATTCGTGCCGCTCGAGAGGGAGAGGGAGAGAGAGAGGGAGAGCTGTTCCTTTTTGGGTGTTGGGTCGAGTCGCCGGTCCTGTTGCACGACGAGGATTTATATAGAACGGACAGGATCACGGTACCATCAATCAAATCGGCGTCGGATCCGATCGGAAACCAGAATCCACACGTACTACGGCCCTCTAATCACATCAAAAGAAAATCTTACTATTTATGAATATTTCGATTAATTTGATGATAAAATTCTTTTAGGAGATTGGTGTTAATTTTTTAGATGAATATAATGAGCTTAATTAATCTTAAAGTGATGCTACAAGTAATCGTTTTCTAATCATGACTTAATTAACCTCATTAGATTCGTCTAGTAAATTAGTCTAGGGGTCTCGTAATTTATTTTATAATTAAACTTTATTTAGTGCTCATAAACAGTAAATTTTTTTGATATGACGGCTATAAAGTTTAGACCCACAAAAACACAAACTGCAGGCTTTCTCCCTCAACGGCGAAGGCTGGGCTAGCGTTGGGTCATTTTTTCTCCAACACGCAGAATAATTGCGCGTCTTTCTATTATAAGGGGAAGATTGAAACCCCGATATAAGGCTAGCAAGTGGCCGAAATTTAAAGATTTACATTCGCGCCCGTGAACCGAAAGCTACTACCGAACATACTACCGACACCATGGGAGCAAATTTCTCAACCTCTTAGCTTCTGCCGATGTCCAGGCCGCGCTTCATCCATGATCTGTCGTAGTAAGAGTTGTATGCATTGTCCGGCTCCATCAAAAATGCATCGATTGCGCTCGCTTCCGCAGCTCCCATGCGACAAAGATGATTAGGGATTTGAGGCGTTTAGCTCCCTCCTTTCCCGCTCTTCGTGTCACACATCGCCACCGGTCTTGGAAACTATCATCCTTTGGCGTCGATGTTAACCTCTCCATTCCAATCCAACGGAGGACATAGAACCATGCCTCGCGCAAACACGTAGCCAACCAGTATTTGGTTGATGTTCTCATCACTCCGATCACACAATGGCCAAGCCGTCGGATCGTTGCAATCCTCGGTTCTGCAGCCGGTCCGTCATCCGCCATCGGTTCCAAGCGGCAAGCCGGATGAAAATGTTTGCCTTCGGCGATGCCCAAGATTTTCCGTAAACATTTGTGTGGCTCAAAGGTGGTACCTCCAATGTAGAAGCGCATGTACATCGATTTGGAAGAAAATTGGCCCGATGGGGCCGGCAACCGGTGGCGTTGGTCTCTTTGTTGCGGTCTAGGGTAAGCTCAACCACAATCTGCGGCGAGCAGCAACAACTCGCCATGCCGCTAGCAACAATAGGCCCCCGATGATATCTCTCACCCTAGAGTTGTCCTAGATCGCGTCTCACACCGAGCGCTTGTGCCATCCCCGGCTACACACAAAAGGTACTAATGCTTGGCGCAAGCTCGAAAATCGATTTACCATGCACCCACCGATCCATCTAGAAGAGTGTTGAGCAGCCATCTCCAATTGTGGTGGTGACCAAGATCACGAACATGGCATGAACTAGCACCGGCACATTGACATTGAGCAAGGCCCGGGGGCGGTCTCGGTTTGTTTTTTCAAGCCATTTGACGGCAGTGCCCTAGCCATGATTTGTAAGTCATGAACACCCAAGCCTCCAAGTTTCAAGGGTCTCGTTACTCGTAGCCATGAAACCGGACAATGCCCTTCACCGAGATCCCGCCTTCCACGTCAAAGGAATAAGCGATGCCATTTGTTGACGACGTTGATGAACCACTTAGGAACATCCAATGCAATCAAGAGATAGATTGGGATGGCTCGTCAAAACTATTTTGATCCACACTAATCTGTCGGACCTAGCCCTAAGTGTTACCTTCCACCCCGACAAGTGCATCGACAACCCCGTCCAAGTATCGGTTGCAGGTCACGGTTTGTTAGTTTTTTTATTGATAGTGGCAAACCCGGTACTTGCATGTAAATGTTGTTATCTCGACAATCAATCAACCGCCTCACTTTCTCGACATGCTCCTTGCCGTAACGAATCGGTACAATTGATGATTTTGCCATGTTTGCCCTCAGCCTCGATGTGTTGCCAAATTTACTTAGCATTCCCTTAATCAAGTTGAGGACATCTTATTTAGTCGTGGCAAACATGACAATGTCATCGACATAAATGGACATGCGGTTCCCAATCTACCGACGGGCCAAAGGCCGGAGGAGGGTAAGATCTTCGGCTTTGGCAACAAGTTTGGTCGGACGTCCGTCGGTGTAAGAGTACCAACAAATGGGGGTCGGTCGGACCGTCCTTTGTGAGAGGATCGGGAGCTACGGATCAAGGAAACAAATCCCGGAGGAACACACGGTGACACGCGATTTACCCAGGTTCGAGCCGCCGTGAGGCGTAATACCATACGTCCCGCTTATCCGGTGTGTATTGAGCTTGGAAGATTATAAGAGAGTTCTTGAGTTTCTAGGATTGCGAGAGTCTCAATATTACATGGCCAGGGCTCCCCTTTTATAGTCCCATGGGGGCGTGCTACGATACCAAATGCCTATTCTTCCGGTTGTTGGTCCGAATCCTTTGGTCGATACGCGAATTGAAGGAACACGTCGCCCGATACGGGCGCCGTGTGGCTGGTCTAATGGGAAGCGGCATGATGGGACCTATCGTACGAGGCCCTCCCTCATCCCGTTAATCTGTTGGAGGGGCAAGGCGTAACCGCCTCGCCCGTTATGCCATTTCCCGGACGCCGTGGCCCGGGGCTAGGCCGTGGCCGCCCTCTCGGGGGCGCCACGCATCTCATGCGGCAATCGAGGAGGGGAGTTAAGTTCCTCCCAACCACATGGGTCTTGCGATCACGTCCCGTGCCGTGCGGGTGCACTAGGGTTTCGGGCGCGCCGCGCCGTCCGCGGGCGATGGCATCTCTCGCACACCCCTAGCCTAGCCGGGCCGTGCCGACCCACCGTGCGTGGTGGCTCGCTACGGACGGGCCGCCCAAGCCGGCCCCTGGACGGTTATGGAAAGCCTCGTTCTAAGTACATCGACAGGAGCCACCGACCCCGGCCGCCGACGCAGGGGACCGGGTTGGTGATCGAAGCAGCTCGTTAGTGCCTTGGATAAGATTCCTCCTGTTGTTGCTGATTTGCCGGATGTGAAGCGGCGCGCCGCTCCGCTTCGAGCGCGATCGTGGCGGGACCCACGTCTCGGGAGGCGAGGCGTGGCACTCGAAGGATAAAGTCGACGTCATAGCGAGCGGTAGTTCCCACACTTTGGCTGCGAACTCGGGTGTTCTTCTCCTCTGCGCCCCTTCACCTTTCTCGCTCTTGCGCCCTCCGATTAGATCCGGATATTTCAAGCTTTCCTTCGTTCGCCATGACTCGTCGTCGATCTTCCTCTCGTCCGGCGGCGCGGACGAGTGCAGCGGGCACCGACGAGTCCGGCCGCCGTGGGTCCTCTGAGCCGGCTCTCGCGAGGCCCCGCCCCTTGCCGCCGCCGTCCATCTTCCCGTCGGAGGACACTCGGATCGGGTGCGCCCGTTCCGTGTCTCCAACCGAAGCGGTCCCGCCTTCCGCCCCCTATGTCCGACTACGGAGGAGGTGCGACCGATGGAGGACTCGGCAAGATCATCACTTTCGCCTCCTTCTTGACGGCGGGGTTATTCCCGCCGTTCTCTAATTTCTTTATGGAGGTGTTGGGGAGCTACCAACTTCGAATGGCGCATATGTCCGCGAACGCCGTCCCGGTGCTCGCCATCTTCGCCCACCTCTGCGAGGCCTTCGTGAGGGTGATGTCGTCGGTGTGCATTTTCCAGTGGTCGTTCCGCGCGACCCTACACGGCGGAATCAACGACTCGGTGGGGTTGTTCCAAATTTTCGTCCGCAACCGCTACCTCTAAATCGAGCAAGGCCTCTCCGACAAGGTGGACGACCGGAAGAAAGGGTGGATGTACCCGACGGTAGGCCCAGCCCGCGACCGTCTCTATATCCCATGGCGCATGCCGGAGATCGTTGCGAAGTTTTGGCAGCAAACGCCAACGGTGGACCAAATTTCTTGTCGAGCCGCATTGCGCCGCTTCGCCTCCGTCCGAAGCCAACCTCGCAAGTACACGGACTACACGGATGCGACGCGGACCGTACGCGGGTGCGACAGCGAGCTAGTGGACGGCGTGTCGCGAGGGGCCTTCCGTCCGTTCGTCGGGCGTGACATGCCCCGGCGGTGGAGCTCCCGGTGGAGGCGGTGCTGTTGCACCATCTTCCGGGCAAGTTCGCCGTCATCGGCGCGATGCCGAAGCTTGGTTGACCGGAGCCGCCGGCCCCGCTCGAGCCGCGGGATGGCAAACTCGCTCCGGGCGCGACGCAAGTACCGACGCCACGGGAGAGGCGCACCTCGCCGCCGCCGGTTGTCGATTGTTCCATGGAGCCCGGGTCGGCCGCGGACCCCAATGGGAAGGGGAAGGCCCCTACGCCGCCGCCGTCGATTGAGTCTAGTGACGCGAACATCGCCGAGGCGTGAAGCGAGGGCGAGCACCCGCGCGAGGCGACGTGGAGGACACCCCGATCCCTCCAAGGGCCGAGTTGACACCGCGGTCGGCGGGCGGCGATCCCACCGACATGCCACCGCATGAATGGGGTCGGATGAAGAAGTAAGTGATCTTCCAAATTTCTTTGTTTGTGTTTTCGCTTGGATTTTGCTAGTTTTCTTAGCTTGTTCCGTTGTTTGTTTCCTTTGACAAGGGGTCCAACCCCTCCAAAGATGACCCGGGCGGACCGAGAGGCCGGCTCGGTGGAGGCGACTCCACCGATGCCGGGGCCGACAAAGTTCCAAGGCTGCCGCCTCATGTCGATCCGGCTTCTAATGGCGGGACCCGTGCGGTCGCTGGAGAAGGCACCCTTGGAGGCGGTGTCGGGTCAAAGTCGGAGGTGCCGGCAGCTGGTGGCTCGGCCTCGCGGGTCGAAGAGTCGCCGCTACCGCGGGTGGTGGATCAAATAACGGCCCCCATCGGGGTCGCTCAATATTCCCGGAGCCCGTGGCTCGAGAGGCGCGCTCCGGTGGAGGAGGTGGTGACGGTGGGTGGCGCGGTTGTGATGCACCATGCTCCATCCCCATTTTGCTCGGAGAAGGTGGCGTGGGCGGACGTGCCGGTGCGTCCACCGCATTCCCGACACGCACGACACTCTTGTGGAAGAGAATGCCCGTCTAGTGGGCGTGCAAGAGGTCCCGGGGGACCGGCTACGCGGGCCGGGTCGTTGGCCCCCGCGCAGCACCGGAAGGTGATATAGAGCGCCACCCGGATCAAGAAGGAGGCCTGGTATCATCGGGGCACCGCCTTCGAGGAGCGTCGGAGGGCTCATAAGGAGCTCAAAGCCGCGACTCGGCGAGGCTAAGGCGGCCGCGGCCCGGGAAGCGGTCATGGCGGCGTAGGAGGCGGTCGTCGAGCACGACCGCGAGGGCGTGTGGCGGGCCATGGAGGAGGCGGACCGAGAGCGCGAGGCGTTGCGGGCTCGCGCCGTTGAGCTGGAGCGCGAGGGCGCGCCGATGGAGGAGTGGCGCATGGTGCCTGGCCGAGGCGAGGCGGCGGTGGCGACCCGAGAGTGCGCGGTGGAGGAGGCCGAGCGGCGGGTGGCCGCGTCTCCGGCGGTGACGAGGGCATCGTGAGAGGAGAGCCCGAGGTCCCGTGAGGCGGCGGCGGCCGAGTTCCTGTCCATCCTTCGAGCCCGCGAATGGGACGTGGCTCGACGGGAGGTGCAGGTGGCTCTCCGGGAGGTGGACGTCACGAGCGCATGAGGAGCCGCTGGCCGGTCGTGAGCGGTATCCGCCGTGTCGATCGACGAGATCCGTGGCGTTGGTGGCGATGTGGTTGCCCGGGTCCGGCGTAGGCGCTAACCGAAGGGGCGATGGAGGCGGCACAAAAGGTGGAAGAGGAGCTCGCCGCCTTGCGTCGTGCGGTGGATGAGCTCCGCGAGGAGCAAATCGACTAGTCCGGGGAGAAGGTGCGATACCTTGACCCGATCCACGAGCCGGAAGTGGACGTCACCATCACGGCGGAGGCACGGGTGTGGGCACGGCCGGCCGATGGTCCCTCGTCGGACCCGCAGCGAAATCGCATCCCGATGGAGATGTCGGCGGACCTCTATCGTCGCATCAATGTCACGATGGAGGCGACCGGCTGCGACAAGCTGCCCCGACCCGGTGTCGGTGGCACTCCGACGGCGCCGGGGCATTATGTCCTTGCCCCGCAGCCGGCCGCTTAGCAGCTGGAGGGGATTGCGACCAAGGCCGGGTCTACGATGGACGTAGAGGTGCAGCGAGGCCCTCTCGAACGTCGTGTCGGAGTTCCTTGTGGCGGCGAAGGCGTATGACCCGGCATTTCCGTCGGATTACATTCTTCGAGCCACCCCGACGACGAACGAGGAGCGATCCTTTGGCATGAAGGTGCGAGAGCTAGCCGATCGCTATGCCGTCGTATTCACAGCTCGACGAGGAGGGCGAGGCCACAAAGAGGAGGAGCCCGTGTCCCCCCGAGAATTTGTGTATCTTTATTTTGTTATGGTTTTATGTAAGACTTGTTCTTGTTTTAAGATTTTTCGTCAAGTGCTTACGCCTCCCGGTTCACCGCGTGTAGCTGCTCGGGCCACAAGTGTTATGCTCGAGGCACGCCGACCGGTTTCTTTCAAGCCGAGCCTTAGTCGTGTGAGGAGCTTGGATTTTTTGGGAGTGCGGGCTGCCAAGAATCCCAAGTGTGTGGCCGTTGCATGGAGCACAGGGCCCGGCCTCTTGGCGGGAAAAGTGAGGACCCAAGGATCTTGAGTTATAACCGTAACGGTATTGGGTAAAGATAGAGAAAAGAGGGGAGGCGAGAAAGTGTGTATGGGAGTCCGGGTTGATTCTTGAATGTTGCAAGCATGGCATCCGTTTGTACGACCCAGCCCGCTCTTTGACTCGAACCCGTTGTCCCCGTTAGGGGTAGAATTTTCTCGGGTGTTCGATGTTCCACGCGCTAGAATCCGGAATGCCGTCTTCGGACAAGATGCGCACGGAGTCGGATCGCGCCATGTGAGTTACAAGGAAGGGACCCTCCCACACGGGTGAGAGTTTGTCCTTGCCTTCGCGCGACCGGATGTGGCGTAGGACTAAGTCGCCAACTTGTAGCGTTCGGTGGCGAACCCGACGTTCGTGGTACCGTCGGAGGCCCCGATATCCGGGGTTTCGGATGACGACCCGACGTCTACATTCTTCGAGGAAATTGACATCATCTACGCGTTGAGCGTCCCGGCTTGCTTTATCGTAGTTGGCGACCCGCAGGACTCTATGCATGAGCTCGCCAGCAGGACGGCTTCCGCCCCTTAGACAAACAATAGTGACCACAACACGGAGTGCAGCTCGGTGCCCCACGTGGCCCCGCTTTCTTCGATGGGTCGAAAGCGTGAGTTTTCGTGCCGCACAGATTTCTACGTTGGCACGCTTGGCTTGACCATTGCCGTGTAGGTGAGCCATGGAGGCGTAGCAAACTCGTGTACCCGATCTGTTCGCAGCATTCCACGAAGGCATGACTAGTGAACCGTGTTCCACGGTCGGTGATGATGCAATTTGGTACCCCGAACCGGGATTCCCTTGATGAACTTGATGGAAGAGTTTTTGTCAATTTTGGTGACCGCCTCGGCATCCGGCCACTTGGTAAATTTGTCGATGGCGACGTAGAGGTAACGATGGCCTCCGGTGCCGTCGGGAATGGTCCAACAATGTCCGAACCCCATACCGCGAATGGCCAAGATGCAGGAATGGTTTGTTGTGATACTGTCGGCCGGTGTGTTTGCTTCGCGTGGAACCGGCACGCGTGGCGGTGTTTGACCAGCCTTGATTGCGTCCTCGAGGGTTGTCGACCAAGAATAGCCTTGCCAAAAGGCTTTCCCGCCAGCGTGCACGATGCCGGGTGACTCCCACACTCGCCCTTGTGGATTGTAACGAGGATATAGTTACATTCTTCCTTCGTGATGCATTTGAGGAGTACGTCATTGGCGCCTTTCCTGTAGAGTTGGCCGTGGACAAGGACGTACCGTTTCACTTGCCTTGCGAGCCGTTCAGCCTTGTGCATCATCATCGGGAAGGTTGTTGTCACGCAAGTACTCAAGGATTTCGGTGATCCATGACCGTGTTTGCGCGACTATGGAAAGCTCGGCATGACCGCCCTCCGCGTGACGCGGGGCTTGTTGAGGGGCTTGCGCTTTTTCATTTGCCCTAGCCACGGGTGGGCATGGGGTCCGGGTCATGGACCCGGCCGAAGGTTTGTCGAGCTGCTCCAAGAAAGTTCCACGTGGCGGATTTTGCCGACATGAGGCAATCCCGGAGAGCTCGTCGGCAACCGTAGTGTCCTTTCATGGAACATAGCGCGCCTCGACTCCGAGGAAGTGCCGTTCAAGGCGGCGGACTTCGTGAGGTACGCGGCCATTTGCGGCCGATGTGGCCGATAGGCTTTGCTTGTTTCATTAACGATCGGTTGGGAGTCGCCTTTCATCGCAGTCATTGGATTGCTAGGCTTGCCGCGATGCGTAGCCCCGTGGTGAGGCCCTCGTATTCGGCCATGTTGTTTGGTGCTTTAAAGAGCAGCTGGATGGAGTATCACAGCTCGTCCCCTCGCGAGGGAGTAAAGGACTACGTCGGCCCCCGCACCCCGCAGGGTGAGTGATCCGTCAAAGTACATCGTCGAGTGGTCTTTTGGGTCGTCCTCCCGTCGAACCTTGGTGCTCGGCTCTTCGCACGGCAAATCTAGCATTGGCATCCATTCGGCCACGAATTCGCCGCTGCTCGGCTTTTGATGATGTGGGTGCTCGAGAAAGCCGAGGTCAAACTCCGACAACTCCGTGGCCCACTTTGCGACGTGTCCCATTGCCTCCCGCTTGCGCAGGATTGCTTCTAGGGAGAAAGAGGTGACCACCCGGATCGTGTGACTCGGAAGTAGTGTCGCAACTTCCTTGAGAAGGTGAGAAGGGCTTAGAGCATCTTCTCTTGTTGTATCTTGTCCCGGCGTCCTGCGAGACCTCGCCGATGAAGTATATAGGGCGTTGAATTTTTCATGCCCGAGGTTCCGTTGTGGCCGGGTTGGCGGTGCATCGATGGATTTATTTCGATTGCGTTGGTCGAAGTCGGAGCCTCCGGGTCCATTGGCGCCGGTATACTCGGGTCGTGGAGAGTTGTTCCGCTGGCGAGCTCCCTAGCGAGCATTTCTTGTTGACGAGGTTGGAGTCGGGGCCTCCGGTTCGGTTGGGGGTGGATCCCCCGTGTCGGTTGAAACCGGGGAGACTTGGGCACACCCGCTGCTAGGTCGGCAGCCCCGAGTTGGACCCGGGACAATCCGAATGCGGAGCCCTCGAGCGAGCCTTTCCCGTTAACGAGGTCGAGTCGGAGCCCTCGACTCGGTTAGGGCTAGAGCCCCGGGTCGGTTGAGACCGCGGAAGACTTGGGCACACCCGCTCGCTCGGATCAGGAGCCCCGGGTAAGACCCGGAGCCGGCCGAATGCGGAGCCCCCGAGCGAGCCTTTTCTATTGACGAGGTAGGAGTCGGAGACCCCGGCTCGGTTAGGGGTGGAGCCCCGGGTCGGTTGAGACCGGGAGAGACTTGGGCACACCCGTTCGTCGGATTAATAGCCCCGGGTCACACTTGGAGCCAGCCGAATTTAGAGCCCCCGAGCGAGCCTTTCTCGTTGACGAGGTCGGAATCGGTGCTCCCGACTCGGTTGGGGGTGGAGCCCTCGGGTCGCTTGAGACCGCGAAAGACTTAGGCACACCCACTCGTTGGATCAGCAGCCCCGGGTTGGACCCGTAGCCGACCAATTACGGGTAGGGCTGAGCAAAAATCGAAACCCGAACACCGAAACCGAAACCGAACCAATATAATCGATATTTTACTTTATTCGGTTAACCGAAATATATTTCGGTTACTAAAATCAAGTAATTAGGTTAACCGAAATTATTTAGGTTTTAAATATTGTAAACCCGAAATATCCAAAATAACCGAACTTCTTTTATATCAAACTTTAGAAACTATTGTTTATTTTGCTATGTGCGTAATTGCTAATTATCTAGAAGAAGGATGGGTCTTCAAAGATTTAATTACCGCTCAACTTCACATACATTAGTATTTAGGACATATTTTATATGTTACTATCATATTTGTATTTTTTTCTAACTAATATTTTAAAAGTTTTATATGAAACAGTTGTTTAATTTTCAAATTTAGGTTAAAACCGAAAACCGAACCGAAATATTTCGGTTAATTAGGTTTGGTTTTGAATTTTCTATAAAGAATTTCGGTTTTCAATTTTGCTAAAACCAAATTTTTGTGAGACCGAAATAACCGAACCGGAATAACGCATAAACCGAATGCCCGGGCCTAATTACGGGGTGCTGCTGTTCGGCCTCTTTTTCTAGTGCGGCTTCGCCTTCGGCTCCGGCTCATTCTCGCTCGACAACTAAGGCTGCGCTAACGATCCGTACAATTGATGATTTTGCCATGTTTGCCCCGAGCAGGTCACCTTCTTTAGTCAAGGCAAACATGACAACGTCATCGACATAAATGGACATGCGATGCCCAATCTACTAATATCCCAAGGCCAGAGGAGGTTAAGATGTTCGGCTTTGGCAACAAGCTTGGTCAGGACATCCATGACGATGATGAAGAGCATAGGGGACAGCAGGTGGTGATGGATTGGTAGGCTGAGCTCCCCATTGAGTAGCACTCTGGTGGAGGACGTGCGGAGCAGATTGCAAAGGAGCGCTCGCCATTTATACCCAAACCCGAGATGTTGGAGGACCTCTAGGAGAAAAGCCCAGGACACCGAGTCGAAAGCTTTAGTAATATCAATCTTGAACAGCAGGCGCGGTTGCCCTTGGCTATGTAAGAACTTGGAAGGAGGAAGTTATCGTGCATGCCTTGACCCCAGATGAAATCATTCTGGTTGGCGGCGACAATGTGACCAAGTCTCGGAGCAAGCCTGTTGGCTTACATTTTGATGACTAGCTTCGCAAAGTCTGTGCACAATGCTTCGCAAGTCCCTCGTTTTTAATTGTTGATGCTGTTAATTTTTTATTATTATTGTTGACCGTTCGTCTTATTCAAAAATATTTCTTCAAATATGTAAAACTATAAGTCGTGTTTCAACTAAATGCATTTAGCGATAAAATATTTAATAATTATTAAACTTTTTTGAATAAGGCAAATTAATAAAAAAAGTCAATGATATCAATAAATTAATAACGGAGAAAGTATCAGATAAATGGTTAAATCTATTTTTATAATAAAATTATTTAGAGATACAAATAGTGTGCGTGGTTAGTTTACTCCTAATGTAAACGCGTTTAGTTTTGTTGCCTCGTGGACTGTCTACGGATATATACTTGAGTTAAATGGGCGCTGTCAACACGGAGAGCCACAGCGCTAGATAACCTAACGACACGACTGGGTCATAGTACAGTACCTGACACACGGACGCCACAGCTAGCTACGTCTTTTATGACGAGCCTCCGTGTAGGGCTTTCTTTTCTCTGGCTCCATATGATTATTCCCATCTTCTCCCTCAGATGCCTCTCTCTCTCTCTCTCTCTCTCTCTCTCTCATCCTCAAGAAGCGAGACCCCGTTCCCTCCATGAGTACCTTTGTTCACCGGCCGGTGACCCCGCCGGACCGTGTTCATCATGCTACGATGACGACAACGACATCTGTTCACCGGTGTTTGCCGCGGCGGCGGCATTAAGATCTGCGACGATGAGCCTTGCAGTGGTGCGCGTCAGGCACGGCGATGATTTGGGATCTCGCTCGCTGCATCGGCGCATTCGGCAGGGAGGTTGTTTTTGTAGTTGAATCCCTTGGGGATTTCTTTCTGCATCTTTTTTCTCTCAACAAGATAGTTCATCGTTCATGAAGTTTGTCGTGTCTTTGACGATTGCCTCGGCGTTATGTAACAATCCACGAGGAAATCCGGATCCGGACTCTCCCAGGTACGACGATACCCCTAGTTATCCAGTAGATCTGAGACCTTATAGCTTTCTTCTTATTCTATTTCGGCATCACTAATTCCTTCGTCTTTGCTTATCGTTCCAAGCAAAACATCGCGTTCAGTTATGGTCACTTCGCCGGTCGCTGGCGCTTGGACCATATTGCCATCCATGCCAAAGAGCTTGAACGACCCCTGCAGCGTAGGTAGCGGGTCATGTGAGCTTTCAGAAGCCAACATGTGCTCTGCACTGGTGCTGTTGGCTTCCACCACACCACATGTTGCCTTCCACCACACCATGCTGCACCGCGGGTCATAGCCAGAACACGGCCATTGCAAGAGTTTCTACCCTTTCACATCTGATAAGAAATAAACCAAAATGTTTATTACATTATGTACTTTTTTTCAGGATGGCCATTAGAGCTCTTGGTATGATGACCATAGACCATTGGAGCTTTTGAAAAATGTGCGCATGTTCTGTCCCACATAGATGTTGAAACAAGACAAAAGATCTATTTCCTGCTGTTTGTGTGGACATAGTGGAGAAACGGAATGGACATGGGAGATTACTGTTTCTAGAGGATTCTCATGCAGACCTAAAATTCTCATGTGTAATAATAATAGTCATTGTCATTCCATCTTCATGTTCATGAGATGAATCCAGAGTTGGATATTGTGCCTATCATACTCGCTACAGGATTTCAGATGGCCTTTGGCCCAAGGAAAGGTATAATCACTGTCTTTATTGTGTCCCTATTTATGTGTTATTTGTTTTGAAATAATATATAATCACCAATTCAGCCCAAAGCCAAACAGCATAACAAAACAAACATGAGAATTATTGCCTTACTTTTATGCTTGCTTTTGGCTCTGTACTGGATTTTTAAGTTAAAAAATAGAGCCCCTATTATCATATTACTAATTATTATATGGACGGAGCAGTAGGGCCACTAGTACCATATCTGGAATATCGGGACAAGCTGTGGACAACGAGCCATGCTGGTTATACTGTAGAATTTACATGGTAGAGATATACAATCGACTAGAAGTAAAGGCATATAGAAGAGATATACTAGTAGTCTAGAAGTAAACGCATAGCAAAGAAATAGTAGTATCTTTAATTGCTCATGCAGGCCAATCAGTTCAACCTCCGCAACCATGTCCAAAAATTTCTCACACGCATCCTTATTTTTTTCCTCTCGCTGCTTGCTATATATCTCTACTAATGGCAGGGGTGTGGTGGCTGATAACACTGCAAGTCACTAGCACAAAGCAACGAAAGTCCCTAGCACAAGAGCAGTAGAAAGCTGTAGAGAGATGCCGTTACTGTGGTGGGGGCTTGTGCGGACGCTTTGAGCACGATATGGTGCCAACCATGAGCCCTGAGCTCATGCCGGTCACGGGAAAGGTAACTTCTCACTCTCTTGGTTCTAATGGCTAAACTAGAAAAAACTCAAGAAATTTTGAAGAAAACTACTTACCTCCGTCCGGAAATATAAGGATTTGTACCACTCGTCTTATTCAAAAAATTTATTAAAATTTTGTTCATTTTGTTAGAAATTTTTTTATTCGTAAATATGTTTTAAGTACGTTTCCTTTATTTTTATATTTGCATACATATTTTGAATAAGACGAATGGTCAAACGAGAAGTCGGAAAGTCAACAAATCCTTATATTCTTGGACATTCTTGGACGGAGGGAGTATGGTTGAACTAGAAACAAAACTAAAAGAAACATTAAGTGAAGTTACTAAACCATTTGTTTAACCCCCTAATTTGTTAAACTTAAGACATTTGTTATTTTTCTTTCAAAAAAAGTCCTCCCGTGCGACCCCTCCTCGTGCGCCTCGATCGAGCTCCGCAGGACCGCCCGCTTGAGCTCGAACCCGTGGGGGATGGTGGTGGCGGACCCAACACCTATGTTTGGGTCGTGACCTTCTAGCTCCACGAGCACCCATTCATAGGTTTAGGTCTTCGACTTGGGCCTCAATTGTTCTCCAACCGGAGACCTAAACAGAGACTTATAACCAATATGGGTCTTCAAATGCTTAAAACATCTCTCCAACCGGCAACCTAAACAGACAACCTATTTCGAAAACTCTCTCGGTCACGACAACCATATAGGGCAGCGACCCTGCCGACCGAAATCCAATCGCGACAACTCTTCGGCCTCCAAACTCACAACTCTGCTAGATAAAAAAACTCACAGCTCCGCGGCGAGCTCGCATCACCGCCGCATCCTTGCCCCGTCGTGCGGCTCTCCCGCTCGTGAGCTCGCCCTCTATCGCTACATCCCCGATGCGCAGCATCCCCTGCCTTCGATCCTCCTCCTTCCCCCGACGCCTCCCTCTCCCGCCCTGTGCGGGCGATCGGCGGCGCGAGCGTGAGCGGCGGTAGCTATGTGGCAGCAACGAGCGGCATCGAACGGCGTAGGCGCGGATGGAGGCAGCGGCATCAAACGGCGCGGACGAAGGCAGCGGCATCGAACGACGCGGGCGCGGATGGAGGCAGCGGCATCAAACGGCGCAGACGAAGGCAGCGGCATCGAACGGCGCGGGCGCAAGCGGAGGCAGCGGAGGCGAAGGAAGCAACATCGGTAGAGCGAGCGGCTGCGGCATCGACGAGCGGCGGCGGCCTGCACCGGCGAAGGCAGCCCACCTGACCATGTTATGGTCTCCCGTTGGAGATAGCAGATCTTGGGTCACGACCCATGAGCCATCCCACCACCCATATCTGGTTATGGTCTTCAAAATAGGTGGTGCGGGTTGGAGATAGCCTTAGGGGAGTAAAATAGTGTTTTCCTTTTTGACAGGAAATGCTGGAGCATTTACCTTGCATATAACAAAAGTAGAGTACGTGGTCCATCCTTGATGCACATGGTCTAAAATCAAGTAAACAAAAGTACATCTCTAATATCACTAGTCTCTACTAATGCACTTATGTTCTCTGCCATCTGAATCACAACCATTTGCTTTGCAGCGAGCAGCTCACCCATCCGTTTCATAATTTTCTTCATTTTATTTAAATTTGTACTATGACCATAGAGATTTGAAATGCTATATACTTCCATTTCAAAGAGGACGAGGAGCTTGCAAATATTTACCCTATGCTGCCACTGGTATACTGGAACGATACCCCCCAAAAAATATGTAGGATCATCTTCATCACATCGTAAAGCCCGAGCGGCTGCCCCGGCTAGGGTTTCACGCTCACCAGCCGCCGCCGCCTGGTTCCCGACTCGAAGTCCCGAGAGGACGATTCCTTCACACCACGCCGGCATCATCACCGAGTCCCCCACGCCCTGGAAGTCCCCCACGCCGTCCGCCTGCTGCTCCGAATCCCCACGCCGTCCGCCTGCTGCTCCGAATCCCCCACGCGGCTGATACCTAGCTGGTAAGATTAGGCATTCCATCGAGATCGATGTCTGATTTACGCTGTGTTTTGTTCTTCGTAGATGAAATTATTGTTTGCTGGTGAATTCAACTTGCTATGGTGGCTGTATTTGGCGTGAGATTTTTCTCATAAGTTGAAATGAAAACATTTTGTCGTGAAATGGCTTAAGTTTTTACCATTTGACTTGGATGAAATATTTGCTAAAGTTGTCTAAAATTCGTGAGGGTATGGCACTGAACTGGGAAGCGGGCACAGTTTACTCGTGCTTCAGAGACTTTTAAGTAGGGTATATATTTCAATATTTGGCCCAAGTTTACCTGATTCCTAAGTATCATGTCAAGTTTCCATTCTTTCTTCTTCCTTTTCTATTTCTAGTTACTGTCGATTGCCCAAATATGACAAACTTCTCAATTTTAATTTGTACAGTGCTGTTAGACAGTTTACAAGTGTATGCTTCGTTTCTCAATTTTGATTTTTACATGGGATTGCAAGGTTGATTCTATTAGCATCATAGGCATCTCTCTGTCATGTTCATTGAAATCTGCATCCTAAAGAGTGAATTGCATTTCAGTAATTTGTAGCTCTGAAGAAAGGTGAGATGAATCCTGAACCTGATGGTAGCCCACTGGAAATAATACCGTTCTCCATGGGTTCTTTCCAATGGGTTACTGGTGATGCTAGCACCAGCGAATAGTAGTTCCATTTTTCACTTGATGAACAGTCTGTTAGATGCAAATGTTAATAACTTAAGAGGACCAAACAAGAAAAAGGAAAGGTTCTGTGTTCTTTGTATTGAATCACGGTACGCTGTGCCGGCGGTCCTCGTTGGAAGGAACATTTTTTTGAAGTGGAATGTGTTTTTTCTTATAGAATTTAGAGGAAGGCACGACGGAACAAATGATTTAGTTTTTAGCCGTCGTCTTTGACCCCCTTTTAGTTAGTAGCTGTACTAGTAGCTGTCACTGGGGTGGCATAAAGGCACGCATGTGTCCATCATCGGATCACAAGTTAGCGGACTAAATGACCCTTGCTACATGTGCCTTAGAGCATCTCCAATAGATGCTCAAAAATAGACCTTAAAAACCTGCTTTTTTAGCCAACGGAAAAATTGTTAGGGTTGATTTTTCTCCCTCCAACAGCTCCTGTTGAAGTTTTAAAAACACTTTTAATTGGTTCATGGCATTTTTTGCTTCCTCATTTGTATCTACAAATGAGAGGAATTTAGGGGGAACAGAAATATAGGAGGAAGGTTTTGGGACCTGTTTGAAGGTGGGTTATTTTTTACTAATCGCCAATTAGCGAATTAGGGCAGTTTCTTTGTGCTCTTTTGGATCATTTGATGTGTTGGAGGAACCCTTAAATATGTTTGCCGATAATATGATTGTGTTGCAGTAGAAAGTAATTTGTCCATGTAGTAGCCTTCATAAAACGTTGATGTTGAACCAAAGTATCCTTGTTACTGTATTCTTATCAACTATATCCAAATATCCGTGCTACGTAATTGGTTGTTTTTATCATTTAAGTGATCTGTATGTGTTTCCAATTTTATTATTAATTTGCTTTCTTTTGACTTTACGATCAGTTATTGATTCATGAACTGTTTTCCGTTATGTATAGTTTCATTTTTTTGCCTACCTCAATTTGCTTGGGACGAATGACTATGTTGTTGTTCTGTAGTTTCATTTTCAAACTAGTTATTGATATGTTTCTTGAAAATAAGTTGTCTTTGTCTACCTATTCAGAAAAATGGCGCCTCCAATTGAGTTCTCCAATAGATTGGCGAGGTGGGTGGCTCGTTGTGGTCGTCCTGCAATAGTCTCCGTGGAGCTTAAACCCCGTTTGGCTGCTGTTCTAGCCAGATGGGAGACAGTGAGTCCAGTTCAACTTGACACCAACGGTAATCCAGATCAGCAAGAAACAGCAAGAAGGCAGCGCCTTGGCAGTGACATTATGTGCTCTACTGGCTTTATATTTTATCAAGACGATGATCATGTGTGGTTGCTTACTGCAGTTCATATGCTAGAACACCTTTATAGTGCTCATGATCCTCTCACAGAAGATGATATTGAAGAAATGTACATTCCCAGAATTACACAGGGAAGCACATCACAGAGCTCATCCGGGGCTGCCAAGAGAACAAGTCATAGCAGCTGCCCACAGAGTGGACTGTGCCAGAGATCTCATGCTCTTTAGGATAACAAGAGACGATATGCACATGTACTGTGACAACCCACACCCTCCACTGCCCTTTGCAAATGAGTTCCCTAGACCACTGAAGACTGTTGTCATGATCTCCTGGCCTCCTAATTGCCACCGGAGAACAGTCATGGGGCAGGCCTCACATCCTCTTCGGCAATACGATGATCTGAACGATGACAATGAATATAACTACCAGATGAATTTCAGTGAAGCCAATATTACTTCAGGGAGAGGGAGCTCTGGTGCCCCTTTGCTGACTGGGGATGTTGAGGTTGCAGGAGTCCTGCACGGTGGGGATGGTTTTCTCTCTCAATACATCTCACTTGGTGACATCAGGCAAACTTTGTTGGGTTGGGGTAAGTGTTATCATATTTCAAGTTTTTTAACGATGGGGATTGTTTCTGATAATTTCATGTTTACTGTGTTGCATAATCAGGATTCCAAGGCCTCTGAAAAAGCTGATGCAGGGCAGAAACAGTAAGGTCTCTCTAGTCCACTGTTGAAAGAGTGTCATGTCCTCATGTGCTTGGCGTGGAAGGTTTGAAAAAGCTAATGCGGAGTTGTAATACTATGGTCTATCTACTCCAGTTTTGATGTGTCATGTCCAGATGTGCTTATGATAACTCCATTCTGGTCCTTTACATTTGCTATTTTTCTTTATTTTTTTACACATCGCTGAAAATTGTAAACATGTTCCTCACCTCCCTACCCAAATTGCATACCATGGGCGGTCCATAATTTTGAATAGAGTGAATTGTCATTATGCGTAGATGAAGGTGCATCAAAGAGCAAGCAAAAATGTTCGTGCAATGATTGCTGCGACCATGCCCCAGAAACAAATGTGTTAGTGGTTTAGCATCCTCTACTTTGGGGATTAGATGTTTGACCAACTGAATGAATAATAATATTTATAAAAATGTATGTGTTTGACAACATTATGCATATTTGGAACAATGTTTCTTCTGATATGTACAAATTTGTCGGGAATTTGGTAATTGAAACTATAATTAAAGCTCTAGAGTTTGTTCCAAAATTCTGTTAAGAAATATATCCTCTACTTGATGATTGATTGTATTCCTCACCTAGGAATATTTATGACATGACATGTCTGTTTCGAGGTTATAAAATTATAAGATCCCGTTGCAACGGGCATGTAACTAGGTAATGTCTAAACAACAGCGGGGAATCATTTGACGCACGGCGCGCGGCACGGTGGCCTCAGGCGGTCTTCTTCTCCGTTTCGTTGACCGCAGTACCGCACCTCGTTGGCAAGTGACGTTGCTAGTTGGGTGGGCCACAACTGAATTCCTGTATTGTTCTCCGACGTGTTATTGATTGGGGGCAATTGCGGCATCAGAGGATCTGTTTTCTCCTATAGCAGGGCAGGCAGGACGGACCAACCGTGCGGGCTCATAAGAGCAAGAGAGTCCTATAAATTTTTCCTAAATCAAATTAACAAGGTTTAGTTAAAAAAAATGATCACCAACAGGTCCTCAAAACAACTCAAATTTATTTCTCCTCAAAACATGGCCCAAATCAAAATTATTTTTTATTCATTTTTAGAGTGAACTATTGGAGAAGGCAATAGAAATTGCCCCTATCATTTTTGGGCTACTACTAAAAACAGTCTTTTGAAATTAATTTATTGGAGAGCTTTTGAAATGCTCTACAAGCTAATGCAGAGAAGGATATCCTCTGCATTGGGTCCACGTGCCCGCACGGTAAGGTTAAGTTAACTTTACTCTCTCATTACGAAGTAAATAAATAAACCAAACAAAAGGTCAAGTCCCGAAAAACGGGTTCGAGGGGTTAAGTGAACTCTACCCAATTTTTTTTCTTTTTACATTCTAGCAGTAGAGGTAATCGTAAGTATCGAACCCCTTGCTGTCAGTGTATCTACTACTCAAGTTTGATCAAAACGTCCACGCCAAAATATATATATATATATATATATATATATATATATTGCCGTACAACTCGATGCCGAGCTCGTCGCCTCAATGTCGAGTTTGTTTGCCTGTACGCCCCAACACCCAGTTTCTAAAAGACTGCAACATTTTGTATTTGAAGTCCTATTTTTATCCTGATCCCGATTCCCCTACCATCATTGTATTTGGAGTCCAGATGAACATTTTGTATTTGGGGTCCAGATGATATTATGCTTTGATGTGTTCTTCTAACGCAGGGTCTATGGCAGCAGCATGTGGCTAGTGTCTCCAATCTTGCATATGCATGTCATTTTTTCTAAGACGTAAGAAGAGGTAGCCGATTTAACTTCTGGAGACAGGATCACTTTTGTGTTCCTAATCATATAAGATTATCTAGTAGCGGGAATTGGTTCCATTTTCTAAAAGAAAAGATTATGTCTAAAGTTTGTTGTAACTTTTTAAAAAACTTGTAGCAAAGCATGGGCACATTTTAAGTAACTGAATTAGTTTCAACTCTTTTTCACAACATTTTAAAAATGCACATCTGGAGAACTTAATTACTACCGAAGGCATGATGCCATTACCATCTAAGCAGCCACAAGCACTCTAGTACACACTTTCATCACGTAGTACATGAAATCTACGTTTACATGAATAGTACTACCAACTACTACTCCATGATCTTAGATTATTCAACCTTAGTTTCACCCATGAACCATGATAACTTTATGGAAGCCCAGAAGCCTTGCATGGACGGCCTCCAATTTGTAGTTTCATTCCATATCTGCAAATCATGCATGGCTGAGAATGCATCTAAGAGCAATTGTACTGCTGTAAATTATAAGGGAATGCCTTTTCGGTTCAGTTCAAAGCCACTTTATCAATGCATAAGATCATTATTTCCAGATAAATACAAATAACAGCTACAGAAGTGAAAGCAAAAGTTACATTCTTTAGAACTCCAATTCAACTTCTTTGTTTGCTCTCTAATAAATTAAAACAGCATAATGTACTGTTCAAATAACATCATGCAGAATATCTTCCTATTAGGAGTACTCATAATTCCGCTGCTGCGAATAATTAACTTCACCACTAAATATACTAATATAGTTATACTAAAAGTCAATATAAAGGAAAGGCCCCATGACATAACATAAAGCATTGCTTATATCAATATTTAAGATCAAACCTTATTCAATATATCAATGTTTAACAACAAATAACCCAAGAAAAAAGTTCACTTACCTAGGCCAATATCATGGTCTAACATCTTCGCCACAATGTCTTGGAGAGATAATGCAAGTGCCTGGACAGGATAAACATCCATTCAAACATCTTTTTCATCGAAATGCTAATGGAGGGAAACATATGCAAACATAAGTTCCCAGGTTTACAGATCATATAACTGTATCAGCACCAATTCCTAATACAAGGAGTTGAAAGGGTAGCAAGAATACAACAATGGTGACAACTCAGTTAGATCTTCAAATTCACACGGCTGTTCTAAACATATTCTTGCTAATGTTGCAGGGACAGGCTGCAGATTTGGGTGGTAAAGTAAAAACATTCTAGAATCTGATAACACTTAAATTAGTATGCCACTAGCAACCGACAGGGACCAATCAATCTCCTGGGAATATAAACATAACAGTGCAAAAATGCTGATTCAAAAGCAAACCAACATTATACAGCATCATAATGCAATGCACCAGCTCTCAATTTTAGTTGACAAATACTGTATACATTCTCAAAATGATACAAGCATTTCTTAGCCACAGACCCAACAGCACATGCCTACATGGTTGCGCTGGTGCCACATACACATCAATGGGCAAATCAGCAAAAATAAACATCGAATTTGTCAACTTAATGTCATAATCTGGTTCAGGTTGATAAATAACATTCATGGTTCATGACAAAAGGTGGACACATTTTTCCATTACTGACCAATTTGTCCACAATATAGTAAATTTAGTTTTAACATAAGGAAAAATGTTATCAAAATAGTACAGTATGTTTTGCATACTTTTATCTGATCAAGTAACATAACTAAAATACCTTGACAAAAACTAGAGCTGAAAAGAGAGATTCATACCTTTTGCGATGATTTCCACTTCATCTGATAACTTTAATAACAGCTTTTTAGTGCTATGGGATTTTTGCGGATGTGGAATATATCAGCCTATAAAATTGAAAAACATATTTCTTAATGCCTAAGATTTGAAATGACTGGAACATAATCTAAGCAAGACAATCACTGTTGTTTAGAACATTTTGAGAACTCTTCACAGGAAACTAAGCATTACAGTATAAAAAAATAAAATAAAAACATAAAATTAGATTTTGAAAGAACTGGTCAGAATCTTTTTTTTTTGTTTTCAATTCGTTGCGTATGGATAACTAGCGTATCTTCAAACTACTTCTTGCCTTTTTGCCTGCAGGCCTTATCAAGAAAGACATCCACGACAATAAGACTTGCTTAATAGTAAGGGAATTCAACAGTCCGAAGATATGCATCTAGTAAAAATAACAATGTTCAGCTTTCCACTCTTAATAAATCTTTAATGCTTTATTTGCATATGACTGAGGATCATGTAGGGGACCCACTTATTTCTCTCTAATTTCAATGAAGCGCAGCTCTCCTGCGTTTTTTTTTTAAAAAGCTTTATTCGCACTTACAACTTGAGTGATACAAATGGTAAGCAGCAAGTTCACATGGACCAAGAACCAGAAAAATCCTACTTAGAAAATCTACTACGATGTTTCCTCTTGTTATTGTACGTAAAATATTAAGGGAATTGCCTACTTGGATTGTTTCAGCCGGATAAAAAGAATTCAATCATAACAGACATTCAAATTTGAGCCACATCGGGGTCCAATGTTGGAACTGAAAACAGAAAGGTTTCGGTGCTGCGGGAGATGCAGCTTTTCAGGTATGTATTGGGCAATATGCGTAGTACAAACTAACTTTAACTTGTGCTTAAGGATAAATCCAAGATGGATGCGACTAACCGAATTGGTTCATAACGCTCTGCCTAACAAACTAAATCAAAAAGAAAGCAAAAGTTGAACTAACTGCTAACTGAAGGTATGTGCAGGGATTAAGCAACATCCAACACCAGATTTTATAGGCATTGTGGAGGCAACCAGGGATGAAAATATTCTTTGATATCATAAAATCGGAAGGGAAAGAAATAATATTTTACTATCTACAGTATGAGTTTCAATGTTGCTGGAAAGTAAGTAGTAGTCACTTAAAGATGTGCTGATGGAACAGGGAACTCGTAAAGGAACATGCTGATAGACTTTTGTGCTAGCTCATAAAAAATATAACTTCAAGTGACAACATTTATGATGAGGAATTACACTGCTTGAATAAAAACACATTCCTTATTAGTTGTTGAAAGGTGATAACAAGTTAACAATATGATATTTTCATTGTATAACTATTGGTAAAACAGAAGGAATACCTAATAAGAAAAATGGCAATGAAAAACTCAGATAATATGTTGAATTGTTTGTATAAACTCATAAATAAAAAATAGACAGGAGCCTTATATAAGAAGAAATTGACAAGAGATGGTGGAAGAGATCATAAGTCTGCATGCCATCCTACATGAAACAACAACATGCATTCCTTTTCTGATGCTAAGAAGTAACAGGTTACAGTAACAGCAATACTTGGCAAGAGTGGTACAAATGTCATAGGTATTGCAACATAACCATACACATATATTCAATAAACATAATGTGTAAGACAAGGTGATACTGTTACCTTATTATTCAATTTTGCTGACGGTTTGTCAATCTAAGATAGCACAAGCGGCTCAAAAAGTGAGCAGGAAAGTTGTGTGTTGTTTCACCAAAAAGAAGAATGTAGTACAAAGCATCGCCCAACACAAACACATAAGACACCCGGGCTCAAGCACTATATAAACATAAAGGCAAACATAATAAAACGCAGTTAACATTGTGTATGAAAACTTACTGTCATGTCAACCACGGAACCAGTGCCTTTTCCAGTATCAAGGAGATTCTCACATATGCTCATGAGCATGTACTCCAGCTATCAACAGAAATTAAAAATAATATCATAAGTGCTCATAAACATGAAATGTATTTTTGATATACCATACTCACCAAATAAACATACACCATTTACTATAATAATTGTTATCATACCATTTATACATACCTCAACTGTTGTAGCGATGCACTCTCCGTTCAAGCACTGAATGATGTCACCCGCACGAATTCCTATCTTTTCAGCAACCGATCCACCAGATACCTGAGGTTAAATTAGTAATAAATAATGCAAGAACATGCTTACAAAAAAATAAAGTAAAATAAACAACAAACAAAAGAAACCTCTTCAACAATCAGACCGGCATCAAGGTCCACATTACACTTGCGGGAGATCTTCTCCACATGAACCGGATCCAGAAACTTAATGGCTGAAAATCTCATTCCCATGTGCAGCCGAGGGATGCATCTATACAATCCATCACATCACAATTCGAAAACTAAAATCACAAAACTTTTTTAAATTATGCACGTTCAAAAACTATACTAAAAGCAACTTACGAAAAATTTTTCCACATGTCGAGGCACTTTTGTATGATACAAGAAGGAATGAAACTATTTCCTGGAATATTAGCCAGCCCTGAAATTGCTCCATCAAAATCAATAACTGGACCTCCAACGCCGCACTAAAACATTTAAATCATGAACATTAGAATAAAAAAGCACCAAAATTAACCAAGACAAAATATTAAATCATACCACATGCACTGATTTATACCTTAGCAATGACACAACTGTAGATCATATAGTGGTGGCGGCAATACAGGGTAGGGCCAGCATACCTAACATTACCATGATCTATTTTTAAATTCAGATCAGCATCTCTTCCAAGCACGAAAATTTCCTGACCGAACATCACTTCATCACTCCTAAAGCGAGGAATCTGAGCCCCTAGATCCATATCAATTCTGAACATAGCAATATTGTAGTGCTTATCATAACAGAGTAGGCGAGCAACTACAGCTGTTTCCTCATTATCTAAGAGGTGAACAAGAACCTGAAAAGCAGTTGCACAAGTTATGGCACTACATCTCTGAGAAACCCAAGTCATCATTGTACATAACAGGGTTTTACTGAACTGTCTAAAAAGATACAATATAACATACAGAGAGCTTTACAAGCCACAAACTGTCCAAAATAATTAAATAATACAAAATTAAAATTTTAGCCAAAAAAACAGTGCCCTCCCCTAGAGCTCAGGTGTGCCTGGGTATTTCCTGGACAGTATTAGAATTATGCTATTTAACCAATCAGTAGAAGTAACTGAAAATAACAAACAAAATACACTAGAGCTCCCCCACTCTCTCGATTAGGTGATTAGCTCGTGCTCCATACTCCCTCTCTCAACTTCTCTTATGCATAAACTAGCAGCGTCCCTATGCGAAATATGAACACCAACCTGGGGTCAAACACCTAGGTACTCTCCTTAGACCCAAGGCAAAGCGGTACTCCTCTGCTCAGCACTTTAGCGCTCAGAGGTGTTTATTAATGTTTTTTCGTGAATTTAGCTAGCACCATTACTCTCGACACGAACTGTGATTAAGCCTCATGTAAGACAAAGGTATATTGGATTTGAACTTACCTTAGCATCAGGAACATACTGATGTTTGCCTGACCACTCGTCAACAGTAAGTGCCTTTAAGCGGATTAGATGTGCAGATGTCAGAAATGTGGAAGTGTTCCTTTCCTCGCCCCACTCAACCAGAAAACCAGATGATCTATTCAACAGTTCACCATCTGCAAAAGCATGCAGTGATTAGAAAATATAGTATAAAGCTGAATTCCATAGTTATATAAAGTGTATTACATACCTACATAGGACGAAAACCCCACAACAGCTTTGGCAACTTGAAAAATAATCTTTGTTCCAGAGTCACGAACTGGATACAGGGTTCGATTAACAAGGCAGGACACGGGCAATCCCTTCTCAAGTGTTACGATCTTTGAATGGCGATCTGCAAGTACATAATATAACGTTAGAACAAGTACTGTCATTGTAACAAGTGACAGAAAAAACAAGCATGACAGGTCGAATGACTTACCTAATTTATCATTGTATTTCGTACGAAGCTTATCATAGACAGCATGCGTCTCCGAGTCGACTGTACCCCAAACCTTAATGTCACCCTCTCGAAGGACTGAATCCCACACAGGCCGACAGATGGGGGAGCTAACCGCAGAGGACGTCTCGGAGGTGTAACCCTGCTCTGTGGCAGCTGAAGCTGAGGAAGCCGCCGTCTCCACCTCCGCCTTGGCTTTCTTCCGCTTCTTGGACGGCGCCGTGTCGTCCTCCGCCCTGGTTTTCTTCCGCTTCTTGGACGGATGCTTGCTCTTCCTCTCCCCCGGATGCTCCTCTTCTGATTGGGAGACCCCCCCACAGTGGGCGAGGTGCTGATTGCAGGGCGCCGTCGCCGCCTACTTTCCAAAAGCAGAGAACTCGACGCCTCAACCGTCTCCTCGTGCGTGGCGGCCGCGGCCCGCAGACGCCTTCTTGCCGATTGGGACCTGGACGCCTCTTCCGCCTCCTCACCGGCAGTCGGCGCCATCTGTCTGCCTAGGGTTCGATTGGCCTCTCACGCACCCACAGGAACAATCACCGCCTCTGTCGCCGTGATTTGGGGCGGAGAAGGGATGCAACGTTGGACCGGCTCCGTCGTCGTGATCTGGTTTGGGGAAGGAACGAACGCGAGGAGTGGGGATCTGGAGATTGATTCGATGCCCTCGCGTGCGTTCTTGTTCACTTAAGGAATTTTCGGGTGGGACAATTTATCATTTACCCTCTGCCTCTTATAAAATTATCCTATACATAATTTTTTTCTCTAAGGTTTAAAAAAACTTTATGATTTGCTCTTAAGAGACTAAAATACGCCTTCAAAATAGAAGGGACATGTCCCATTATCTTTTTTAATATTTTTTTTGCCACCCGTACGTTTTTTTGCCACATGATCCTTTGCGAAAAGCCTAACTTGCCCCTAACCTCTCCCTCCAAACACACCAGGTCGTCCCGCCCTCGCGCCTCGCCTAAAGCTGCCCTGGTCCAACCGAATCAAGTCGTCCCGGCCTCGCTTAAAGCCGGCTCTGGTCCAACCGAACCAGGTCGCCCTGGCCAAGCTAAATAGGTCTTGCCCGCACTTGCCGAACCGGATCCGACTTTGGTCTATGTTCGACCAAGTGATGTAATTGAACTCCATTGAAATCACAAATTCAAACAGAATTCCAAGCACCAAATGTTTTTGTCCAGTAAAATTCCAAGCAAATGCATATTTGTATTTAAGCCCCTGATCTTCTTCTATATTATGTTTAGGTCCCTGGATTTTTACGGAAAGACTCCCGAACTTTCTAGAAATTATCTTTTAGGTCTCCGACATTTTACAAAAAGGTCCCTCCAAACTTTTATGTAATTATAAATAGGTCCCCGTGATCTTAAAAGTAATTACGTAAAGGTCCCGTGAACTTCCGCACCTCATAGAACCAACTTGGAGCCTACTCTATATTGCATGCTCTCTTGATTGTCATTGTTTGCTTTGCATGAAATATCACCTATTTGCTTATTGGTAATTTTGTTGTTGTTACCAAAACCCCGTCTTGATTGCCTTACCCCGACACCTCATAAACTCCACTTATACCGACATTAAATACCTAAAGTACGGAACATAGCTATGCTTAGAAGCGTTTAGGAACTTTGCGATGATACTCATCGCCACACTATACCATATATATATTTATGAAAATGTGTGAAAATGAGTTTGGTGGTGTGTGTTGGTGGGTGGGTGAATAGACCAACGGTGTTAAGGTAAAGTTGGGTGGGAAGTTATTGGACGTGTGCGAAACTCAAAGTACTGGTGTAGAGTACTTGATGTATAAGTGATGTCCATTTGCGATGGACGAGTGTTTGCCTCGCCATATAAGGACCGGTTCTTCGGACCCAAAATTGATGATTTAGTGTACAACCACGTAACTCGTTATGGGCAGGATCGTGTACTAAACCTTGGGTTACGTAGGAAGAAGTTCCACCGGGTGTAGTAGATGACAGAGGTCTATGGATCGTTCTTTTGGTGAAGTCCAAGTACTTGGCACATATATGATGGACGGTATGCTTGTGTTATATGCATCGGATCCCTAGGCATTCGGGGTGGAGTTGTGAGCATGCCTAGTTGCGGTGGTGGCGTTATGTGCTTATTTGCAAGAGCACATAGCTTGTGGGTAAAGTGTACCAACCCCTACAGAGTGTATAAAACTATCCAGTATGTCCATTATCACGGTATATTGACACATCAAATCTTGAGCTCTCGTTGATTAGCCACAAATATGAAATCCTTGATGTGTGATGGGTAGCCTTGTGCTCGTGAGTTTTGGAAAGGTGTTAGGTGTGGATATTGAAGATCCATCCCTCGTTAAAAACTTCGAGAACCGGCAAGAAGAATTTATGCTCTCCCCAGGTCCTACCAACTAAAATATTGATAGGTCCCTCTTTCCTTGATATATATTCTTAGTGAGCCCGCATTGCCTAGTTGCTAGCGTAAATATCAAACTCTTTGCCTAAATCCTTGCTACAACCTCATGTATAATTATACCCTTTGAGTAGTGATGGAGCTTGCTGAGTATCTTATGTATTCATGGTTTGTTAATTGTGGTATTTAGTGGATGAACTCCGGAAGAGATAGAGACAGCTTAAGTTTCGTCGTATGCTTAAGTTGCCTATGGATGATCGAAGTGATAAGCTTTCGTGCCCTTTCCATTGCATACTCCGAATTGTCACTTAACCTTGTTTGGTAAGTTCTTCGTATATCCTCGTATTTTAGTACCGTATGGATTTGAGACTATCTCGTTTGTGCGTACCAACTACGGATACAGGGATTGGTACAGGATGCATAGTACCCCTCCCCGGAGGGGTGTCACAGCTCACTCCACTCGCTTCTTCAAATTATCCATTAGATGGTTGAAACACTCCCGATGCTCAGCATTAGGGAATATATCGGTAACAACTATCTCAAGCCCTTTGCAAGCATCTAACGATATGGCAAGGTCGGGAGGATCACCAATTGTTGCTTTGATCCGCTTCAGGAACCACTCCCAATTGTCCCCGGTCTCCGAATCAAAAAAGGCAAAGGCAAGAGGATACATCCGAGTTATGTGCATCTACCGCATTGGCGAAGCAAGGCGTCCCTCCCACTCGCCCATTTAGAGTTGTAGGATCTAAGCTAATGTATGGCCTCGATCGCACGATCGAATCCAACCCGACAAGCCTCAAAGGAGCAAGTAGAATCTTTTGAACCTCTTTGTGCCATCATCACAATCTTCAACATCTATCTCAATCACACTTCCAGGACTCTCGCCTAAAACCGCAGCGTTGAACCTCCAAAGCCAATCAAAACTGTCATCAAAGGAACCAAACAATTTGTTGGAAGCCTTAATCATGCTTGCATAAACTATGGAATAATAGATGTTTATTGCATATCTTTCCAACAACATCCTCTCGTAGCTCCCTTGCACCAATGTTAGGTCTTTTCTTCGGATCCACTACAACTTTATCTCGCTACCCATGCTTGGTTGGCCATTTTGGATGTCCGTAGAGTGGAAGCACACGTGTGGATTCCATTGTTTATCCGAACCCGCAATACAAATGTCACAAGTAAGAAACATGCATAAAGAGGTCAAATGGAAATAAGAGGACAAGTATGCATAAGAGGACAAATAGGAATGTACCACGACGGTTTTGTCTTGTTGAGTTTTAGCGTGTATCCTCCATGGACATCCTTCAGCTGAGCATTTGCCGGTGAACCGACTCGTGTCGATTTCACCGTCTCAAGTTCAAATTCTTCGGCAATTGCATGATGCTTGGATAGCAAGTCTGAAATCGATCATGCTTTCGTAGACAACTCCAACTCGTCATATCAGGATCCTCTCGTATCCCAGCTTGTTCACCTTCTCATTACCTCTCTTAATAATAGGAATCGTTGCCTCGTCCATCGCTTTCGCGGATCGGGATGAGTTACTAGAACTTGAGCAGTTGGTCTCATAGAGGCTTTAGCCTCATCTATTTTTGCTTTAGCAATGGTCCCTCCGAGCTTAGCTTCAATGAACCCAAAAGTTGTGTACACCGCCTCTTCATCAAGAATAAATGGAGCCTCTTTCCCAATCTCATCAATTTCAAATGGTTCAACCTCCACATTTCATTCCAATCAACACCATTCTTTGAAATGATGACATGTGGGACATATGGCTCGATTGGAGTTCCTTCTTCTTCAATTAACCCAAAAGGTAGTGCAGTTGATTTGCCTTTATGTGCTGCTGTTGGAGCACAATTTGGTGATGGATCTACTGCTGTTGTTGGAGCACAATCTGGTGATGGAGCTGCTACTCGCTGTTGGAGGACAATCTGGTGATGGAGTGTGTGCTGCTATTGGAGCACAATCTGATGGAGTTGCAGGTGATTTGCCTTTATGTGCTGCTGTTGGAGCACAATCCGGTGATGGATCTGCTGCTGCATTTGCTTTAGCCTTTTTCACAATCTTCTTCCTGGTCCTAACTGGTTTCGAACCTCCATATCGATAAATTCCTTGATTACTGCCATTGTCCTATCTATTGACCAAGTACTCAACTCTTGCAGCACCAACTCTTTGGTGGACCCTTTCGGAACAAGTTTAACAATCAATGGTACAAGCATGGTATCACTAGCAAAAAAGAAGATTGTGGCCAAGTCTAGAGTGTTTCTAACAGGTATAAGGAAACAAGCAAGCTTGTGCATTCCATAGAAGGCAATTTCTCTCCCATAGTGTTTCCCAAATTGTTCCTCAATTTCCTCTAGCATCATTGCACCATTTGTCCACCAATCATGATGAGCTATGAATTGTCCTTCTTCTGCTTGAGTAGTAACAACCACCCCGAATGCGGTATCCGATTCAAAGCTGCATCGACATTCAAAGAAAATAAACAGTGTTATTTACAAGAGCTACTCGAAATATGTGATAAAACACAAAACTAACACACAAAATTTACTCACCCCGGAGGAACCTTAATCTCAAACATGCCGACACTGTGGCTTTTGGTTACTTTCTCATTTGCCATCCGAATATAATCAATTGTTGCCTCCGGTGGTTGCATGGCTTGCACATCTTCTTCCCGAGGCACTTGGATAGATTCTTGCTGAGGCACTTGCACATTTTGTTCTTGAGCTGCTTCAGCTTTCTTAGCAACGACGTGCCGCTTTCACTGTTTCAAGCTTGGTACCTCAATACCCTTCTTCTTCATATCCTTGACACACTGGCTCTTCAACTTTGCCCACCTCTTTTTCCTCTCCTTTTCTTCCTTAGCTTTGAGATAGCCTTTCAGGAAGATTTTGGCAATGATAGGCACAACCTTACTCTCATCATATTGCATGAAAAGAGAGTAAAGATGGATATTACTCCGAGGGACAACAAAATCTTTTGACTCCTTGTCATAGCCTTCAAAAACAACCTCGTTGTCTTCACCATGTCTTGCCTCCCTAAGCCTAAACTCAGCCTCAAGCTCTTCCAATAACATAACACCTGGGGTCCACCATTCATGCTGCCCAGCCATAGCTCCATCTCCATCTTGTGTGCTTAGAATGATTCTATATGCACACTCGTGATCAAAACTGCAAGAAAAAATGAGTTCAAAAAAAATTCAGTTCTATGAAAATCCATGATCAGCATAATTTTCTAGACACAAATGAACACGGGCATGTCAAAATTAAGTTAAATAGCCTAGAATCTTCCCTACAAGGTTTTCAACATAATTGAAGGTCAACATAATTTTCTGGACAATGCTATAGCCTACAATCTGGTCCTACCAAGTATGAATGGAGGGCTAAAAAATCTGGTCTAGGATTTTCAGCATGAATGGTCCTACTCTAGCTATAGCCTACAAGATTTCCATCATGAATGAATATGCAGGGCATGAATGTAGCATATTCATCTTTTGCCAATAAAAGTTCAGAAAATAAAACATTACTATTTAGAGATGCTTATATTCTAACATGCCACTAAGATTCGGACATCATCCGTGAACAATTAGGATTAAATTCTTCCAATGTTCAGTTCGGAGATGCTTGAAATTTTTTCATAATCAAGATGTTAGAATTTTTTTAATCAATTCAAACATCCTAGACATCCTCCTAAGGATCTAGAACAATATGGTAGTCACTATTTTTCATCATTTCGGAGAAGTTTTTAAGCAAGTTTTACATGCATCCTGGACATCCTCCTAAGGATCTAGAACAATATGGCAGTACATCGTTTTTCATCATTTTTCGGAGAAGTTTCTAAGCAAGTTTTACATGCATCCTGGACATTCTCCTAAGGATCTAGAACAATATGGCAGGCACATCAATTTAGACATTTCATGAAAAAATCCACATCAATTCGGACATCATCCATTTCAGGGAACAATTCACATCAAGTCGGAGATAAATTCGGACATCATCCATGAACAATTTACATCAATCCACTAACCCCGGAGGACATTCTACAATTGAAGCCATCCTAGACCCGTCGTCGTTGTCGCCATCGCTCCGCCTCGGCGATCGCTCTGCCGTCACCGCTGCAGGTGACACCGTTAGGTAGGGTGCGGAGGAAGGAGAAATCGAGCAGGTTAGAGGGTTCGGGGGTGCGGAGGAAGGAGAAATCGAGCTCCTACCAACTCAAGACGGGCGGAACTCGCCGGAGACGACGGGCACGGTTGGAATCACCGCCTTCGCAGCTTCGCTCGGCGATCGGGATGAGCCTCGTCCGACCAACGCTACCGGCGAGGCACGCTTCCGACCAGGTTCCACGCGAGGTGGTCCGGTACGACCGGATGGCGCGCGACCGGTCCGGTTCCATCCGTGGGTATAAAAGTAATTTGATATGTCCTTGCCACGTCATCGGTAAAAAGCCGATGTGGCGTAGATGGGCAAATCATAAAGATTGTCGGGGGACACGGGGCAAAAAATCAAGAAAATTTGGTATAGGGGTAATTTTATAACGGACATTTGGTAGGAGGGTAAATCACGAATTGTCCCCTTTACGAGTACCCCCTACCTTCGGCCTGTTTTATGTTTGGATCCATAGTTGGCTAAAGTTTAGTTTAGGTCCTATAGAAAGACCCGCTACCGTTGAAAATAACCAGATTGGCACCACACGTTTTACAAAAACAACCCCATAAGTCTTTCGTAGTTTGAGATTCACCCATAAGCTATTTTATTGCAAATTCTCACCCACTCACTAGATTTTGTTGTAAAACCACCCCAATCACACATGTTTAACATTTCAAAAAGGAGAAAGTCAAATTTACTACCCTCAAGTATAGTCAAAGTTTTGTAACCCCTTAAACCCATTGTTTGGTTCAGTTTACCCACCAAAACAAGTATTATTAGTTCAATTTACCCCTTAATTGAATTTGTATTTTTTGTTTCCCCATGCATAAGCGGGGTGTTAAGTCAAAATTTCATAGGGTGGTAGTTGGTATCGCATCACATATCAAAAATTATATTATAATTTTTTATCATTATTTTTCATACATTTTTGTATTACACGGGTCAATATACTATTAAATGTCATTCTCTATAATGTTAACAAAAAAATCATGATGTATTTTCTTAATATGCCTTATAATGTTTGCTAACACCCTATAAATTTTTACCTTAAGACTCAACTTATGTGTGAAGAAGTAAAAAAGATAAATTATAGTAGGAGGTAAAATAAACAAATTGCATCGTTTTAGGTTTACACTGGAACCAAAAAAAATAGTTTGGGGGTTATCTAGACTTTAGCTATATTTTGAGGGAGTAAGATGGACTTTATCCTTTTGAAAATATAATGTTTTCATATTTGATCAATCTTATAATATTAATATTTGTACCAATCTTATAATATTTTGAAAATATAATATATTCATACTTTGATAAAATTTGGAAAAATAAATAAATTAGAGGTTAGTTAGCTTTCCTAGAATTTGAGATCTGAAAATTATTTTAATAAAATAAGATTAATATAAATCATTCTAAAATATTTTTAAGGAAACAATCATTCAAAATTTTTAAAAAGTGTTAACTTATATATTTATTTTGAATTTATATCAGCCAGAATACATGAAATCAATTAAGCATGTGCATATTGGGGTGGTCGTTTTTGCAACAAAATATGGTTGGTGGGTGTAGATCTGCAACTAAAGGATTTATGGGTGGGAAACCCAAACTCAAGGTGAGATATGAGGTGGTTTTTGCAAGTAACCCTTTTCTCATGAGCAAATATATGGGTGATTTATGGGTGGGAACCACATGTTTATGTACCATTGTAATACAAAACCGCAGGTTTTGTATTTTTTTTCTTTTTTTTTTTGCTAAACCACGGCTGGTTGGACCTCTTAACACAAAAAAAACTCTCCGTTTTAGAAGAAACTCCACATGTGACACCTTGGGTCCATAAGAATGACATGGATAGCTAGCCGCGTATGATAACCGATGTGGCTGCCTCGCGTGGGGATTTTAAGCGGCGGCCTAGTTCCTTCATCTGGACATGAGAGAGCTCCTG
Organism: Chloris gayana; assembly: GCA_031894775.1. NCBI lineage: Eukaryota > Viridiplantae > Streptophyta > Magnoliopsida > Poales > Poaceae > Chloris > Chloris gayana. The sequence goes on along the minus strand of JAUNZO010004683.1, from coordinate 47,960 downwards.
TGAATCAAAGGAGAGGGGATAATCCTGACGCCACCAACGCAGGCTGCCATCAAGCAATGGAAGATAGCGCATCCAACATCTCCCGTTTGAAGGTCCGTACTGTCCATCCTCACAAAATCTGGGTTCAGGATGTGGGGTCAGGGAAAAAGTTTTGATTCTTTAATATGAGCTGAATTCGTGAGAGAGCTCACGAGAAATTGTGTCTCCTAGATGAAGAAATCGATCCCTGCACTGAAGTTACTGATTGTTAAGTTCGGTCCTTGATTCATTTGGGGATACATCCTTCTGTGGCCTGTATGAGGAGGAAGGTGCCGGTCTATATCACTTAAAAGACTATGGAAACGTCATCTCCTTATCGACCTGAACTCTCTTCCAAAGCCATTTTCCCACTGTTTGGGTCTCCCATCAACCATCATGCACTTTTGAGAGGATCCTAGAACTACGCTGAAGTACGAACAGACAAACTCAAATCCATCTACTCGAGTTGTGGCGGTAGCAGACGTGTAACATTCCTTCAACTCAAGCAGGCCCTGCAATGATGACGATGTGAAGTTTCGGAAAAAAGCTTCAGTTTTATTTATGACCACTAGGCCTGGATATCGGCTCAGCTCGGCTCGGCTCGAGCAAGCTCGTGAAGAGATCGAGCTGGCTCGGCTCGGCTTGAATTTTGAATGAGCTCAAAGGCTAGCTCGGCTCGGCTCGATATGAGCTCGAGCCAGCTTGTTTAAGCTCACAAGCTCAGTTAGCGATTACCATAGTATAAGAAGATATCATTACTATTCATAAAAAGGATTAAAAATATAACATATTTAACGTTCACAAATACATCTAAATTGATAATGTAAGGTACAATACGTAATAGACCCTAAAAGTTCATCACGATATTTTAACGCTAATTTTAAAACTAATTTAAAAAGGCTAAATAGATGAAACAATAAACTCAACGCTGCGACTCCTAACATAAACCATCGTAACTTACAAATACATATGATGTGAATACAATCGACCGTCGCTTGACTTCCTCGACAAGGTGGACTATTCGTTGAAGTTTTTGTGGGTCGGATTATGACTCTTTGTTGGACTTATTTTTGGATCTTCGGCTTTGTAAAACTCGTATAGCTAGCTCTCTTTGTTGGACTTATTTTTGGATCTTCGGCTTTGTAAAACTCGTATAGCTTGCTCGAGCTAGCTCATTAATCTACCGAGCTGAAACATGAGCTCGATTTGGCTTAAAAGTCCACCGAGCCGAACCGAGCTAGCTTACGAGCTTCAAGCCATGACATCAGGCCTAATGACCACATAACTAGCTGGGCATCGCCTCGAGAGCAGCCTTCGAATATGTCACGAGATCATTTTGACTGCGGTGCGGTGATCTGCTCAAGATGTAGGTACGCGCGACTTACGGTATGGAGAGTTCGGGAAGAGCAGCGAACTTCCCTCAGGCTGAGCACGTGACTATGGCGGACTCCGATAAAGTCCCAAATAGTGACAACAAACGAAGAAACGATAGATCGAGGTTGTGTACGATGTTTAATAAGACCTTATCATCCCTTTGTTGGAGGAAAAACGAGAAAAAAAAAGACACGAACGAAGCAAAAAGTGTGCAAATAGATAAAGGCACACACTTGAAATGTCATGCGGCTTACATCAAAACTCCAGTTGTATTATCAAGTGCCTTCTTTGCAATCTTGAATTTGCTGGTCAAGTCCTTGCCGGTGTCCTTAGCAATCACATGTTGTTTGATGAACAAAACAATGCCATCTCTCAATATCTCCAGCTCTGGAAGACCAGCGATACGGGTGAAGACATTCCACACCAGCGCATCATTTTTCGCTAGTAAGGTTTCAAAGAGCATTTGGAAATGTGCAATCCGTTTCGGAGTCATCTCCACTGGATTTGACAGGTTGACAACCTTTAAAGTTGCAAGGGAGAGTGTGAAGTTTGCTAGCATCTCTGTGACTAGTTTTGCAAGATTCATGGACCGACTCAACTCCATATTATCTAGCTCCTTCAAGTGATCCCAGATGCAGTACTGCAATAACACCCGAGCAAACCAGAAAATAAATAATCAGAAATAGGGAACTTATGAAAAGCTGAAAGGCACGACAGATAGGCTATATCAAATGGTAATGTAATGCATTATTAGCATCAGTACCAGCATGAAGATTTGGAGCTCGCAGAATTAACACTCCCCAAGTTCTAGGCATGACATAAATATATAATAGAATGTTGATTTCTTATGATATAATATTCTATCTGCTAAACTAAACCCCTTCAGTAAGGAAAGAAAGTTTAAAAAAAAGGGAGAGAGTAAAAGAAATAACCTAAGCAATAGAGACAAATCTGAGGCATAACAAATTGAAGAAAGGTAACAAAGCCGATTAACTGAAACAATATACCTGCAAGCTGAACTTGTGATTTTTCTCATGGCTGCATAGCTTGGAAGCAAGGACCGTGTAATATTTATTGAATACCTTTTCATGCAAACAACAATCAACAATGACCCTTATAATTTCTCGATCCTGCATATCAACACAGGAAAAGGCATCATTCAGTAAGTGATACACACACAAAATGACTCGATCTTAAGGAATATTGATGCCTGCCTGCTTCCCAGAAAGGCTCAGCCTCAACAGCTTCTCAAAAGCATCAACATAGTCCTCAGCACTCATTATAATACAAAAGATTGCTCTTCGTATGTCCGTGTTCATCCTCTGAGCTGCTGCCAGCTGAAGTAGCTTTTGTGTCTCTGCAACATCCTTGCTGATAACAGCAGCAACATCTTCAATACTACCTGCCGTGGATGAAACATCCCTGGTCAACCATCATTGCCCTTTCTTTTCATGGTCCAAAAGCCTACTCCATGTAAGCCCACGCAAGAGAATATCTTCTGCCTTAAGCTGTTAGTATGTAGAAAATGAACTAAAATAAATGTTTTAAAGTTGCAATTCATAACTCCAGAAGATGGGAAAGTTGTTCTGATGCTAACCTTTTGAAGCCACTTTTTTATGCGAGTATGAGGTGAAGGATCCTCTTTAGGCCTTTTCTTATTGTTCTTAATATCACATATTGTCTCGAGCATAAATTCCATCTGAGTTGTACACCAGTTAGTGGATCTTAAATTCCAGATGGAACACAATGCTTCTAAATTAGCTGAATAAGGCACTTACTCTTTTACCATGTATATCAGTTTCTCCATTCCCACGAACGGCACAGTGCATTTTCAACTGATTTACAAAGTTCTGAATACCAAGGACAAAATCTTTCATAGCACCAGGATCATCTCCCGGCAGTTTCAATCCACAGCCTGTCCATACATATGAAAACAAAACTTCACCTCCACTCAGAAGAAAATAAGAGGGTATACGAGAACAACTATGATGGTTAAATGTATCAGTTGTGTTATTATTGAAACATATATATTAAGTCATACACTGAAGAATAGTCAATACTGTAGAGACATCCAGCTCCGTTAGGCGTTTACTCAAAACTGATAGAAGATCGTATACAAGATCGCTGCAGTATCACAGGCAAGAGGATGAACCAATCAAGATTGATAAGATTTATCTTGAACTGCCTTTAGAAAGCATGTTAATGATGTTCTATGCAAATAACAGACCTTGAGAAGACACCAAATATGCACAAATAGCAGAAGAGCAAGGTAAGATTTCTCAGAGATAGACCATCTTCTTTTGAGTACTCATCCTGCAAGAAGGGATAACACATAATATCAGTTGATCTACAAACAACAAACCGTACAGGGATCATTACACAAAATGAGCTGATTCAGGTATCTTGACAGTAAAGAGGCGAAATGGTTGGGAAAAGAGGAATATATAGGTAGGAAGCGACCATAACAAGTCACATTTATTAATCAGAATATCCATACCTCAAAAGACCTAGCAAGAGAAACAAGGATTTTGGCACTGATGTCAATACCAACCAAACATGCCATACCTGCAACAAAGGCTGCAAAAACAGCAGCATACCTGCACAAAGGACACGATCTTATAAGCTTGTGTCTGCAAACTAAATTAATTTCCTAAACAAGTGCATAACACAGTAAAAATGGGGCATGTGGATCATGTATGTTTGCTTAATCAATCTAAAGAAAGTATATGTGATTGATAAAGAAGATCCTTAACTGTTCATTGCCACGAGGACCTCGGGAACAGCTAGCCAAAACCTCATCCCCGATTATCTGGGATCCAACACTCCGTGGAACAGACTGTGAATAGATAAAACAACAAAAACTGAAAATTGTACCTCATAATTAATCAAGGACAAAATCAGAAGAACTGATAGATAGAGTAGTTTAGGACCATACTCGAAAAAGTACAGCAATTTCCTGTGTAATAGATTCTACATTTGATTCTGAAAGTCTGTTCAGAAGTCCTATTGCACAGTAAACATTGGGTCAGCTGAGGGAAGACATTTATTCTTGAAACAAAAAGGGATAAATAAATGTGATCCATCAAGAAAACAAAAGATGGAATGTAGTGCCATACCTCTTACTCTACGACGAATCTGAGCGGCCTCTTCTGATTCTGAATTGGGAGCAGCACGTAAACTTGGAGGCACATATTTCCCTTTTGACTGTATGGGCACTTCAGCCATATTAGGCTCTCCATCCTCAGGTTCTGAAACTGCTTCACCATCCTCTTCACCCATGTCAATGTTCTCATCATCTCCATCCTCAGATTCAAAAACCAGCCCATCATCCTCTTCACACATGTCAACACTCCCATGATCTATTTCCTCTAACTCCATGACATCCATCTTTGCTTTCTTCTTTTTCTTTCTATTTTTTCTCCTCTCTATCTTAGCTTCATCCTCAGATTCAAAAACTGATCCATCACTCTCTTCACCCATGCCAAGACCTCCATCATCCAGTTTTTCCAACTCCATGGCATCCTTCTTCGCCTTGTTATTTCTTTTGTTCCCTTTTTCCTTGTCCATCTTAGTGCCACCAGCCATGTCCAATTCACATGTTTTTGTTTCATCGTCTAAACCAAACTCACCATCAAATCCAAGGCCTGCAAAAAGATCATCCATACCATCATTTCCTCCCAACTTCCCTTTCTTCACCTTAAGCTTTTTGGCAAGCCTCCTCTCCATCTCCAGATCCTCTTCTCTGCTCACAGCTCCACCCATCTCCATCTCAAGATATGCCTGGAAGTTCGACCTGAGTTTGCGCTTACCCTCTGGCTCCCTCTTTCTCTTCTTCACAGCAGTGGGCTCTTTCTTTGGTTTCTTCTCCTCTACTGGACTTGGCTCTACCACTGGCATTGCCGGCTTCTTCTTTTTACCACCCTAACTCAATAAATATTATGCATCAGAACTAAAATTCATTAAAAAAAGGGCAAAAGAACCCCATTTTATTTCGCTTTGGAGAACTTTGTACATGGTCACCTGGTGCTGAACCCAAGAGAGAAAGCGCAGTTTCTGCTTCTCTTGTCTTGCTTCTTTTCGCCTCTCTTTACGGGATTTCTGCTCATCTTTCCCTGAAACAAACAACAAGGTTAAGTAACCATTAAACGAACATTACAACATCAGAATTCATGGCAGGATATGAGACCAAGGAGAAGCAAGTTTACCCGCCATGACTCCTCCAAACGCTCCTCACTCGCTAATAAAAATGGCGCTGCAAAATGCAGCAGTGGAAGATTACAAATCGCAAATGAACACGATTGAACATATGAGAAAGCATCATATGCTACAAGAGGAAGCTCCACAGAGTGAAGTTGGCTTTGACAGGAAAGAGGCACCAGCGGCGGGAGGGGGAGAGGATGCGAAGATGGTGGCATGGGGCACGAACCTGCCGGGTGCGTGCGACGCCGCTGGCTCCTGTCCGTAGCCGGCCACGCCGGTTAGTGCTCCCCGTGAACTCACGGTCGCTCACTATCTGGTGCTCGCGCCGCGCCGGGCCTGCAGCCGGTCCCTGGCCTCGGTGGTGTACGGCAACCAAACGCCGCCGCCGCCGCGCACCTTGCACGACCACGACAGGGCGGCTAGCCAGCAGCAGACAGAGTTAAATGGACTACTGGGCCTCTGTCGCATATGGGCTATTAGGCCTTTAGTCACAAATTGACCACTAGGCCTTAGTCACAAATGGGCTACTAGGCCTTTTTACAAATGTCTATGTGACTCACTTGTCAATCTGTCATGTTATTTTTGTTTTCTATTTTCTTCTTTTGTGATGGTTTTTTTTTCCTCCAAACACTAGCTTCAAGAGATTAAAAAATGAATTTCTTTTATGTTCATAGAACATAAACTATGGAACAATTATTGCTTTTAAATTTTTTCCAAAATTGAATTAAATTAAAATTAAAATTTTTGGAATGCCATTCCGTTATTGCAAATTGGAACTTTTTAATTCAAATTTCATTGTAAAAGTTGGAAATACAATAATTATTTCTTAACTCATGTACTTTGGGTAAAAACATGCTTATAATTTTCTAAGCTTTATAAGCAAAGTATTTGGAAGAAAAAAACTATCGAAAAAGAGAGAACACAAAAGATATATAACATGACATAACAGGTGAACTTGATGATGCTACATCAGCCAATACCACAATTTAAACCGCGTAGGGAGTAAAAACAAATGTTATCGAGAGGAGCCCTGCTATACATCCGACCCAGTATTGCGACTCGTCTTCCGACTGATATGCAAGCATCACGGCGTGGACCAGGTGCACTAGGAAAGTTGAACATCGACACCTGCCGGTACATGAGAATTATCACGACGTTAGAGTCGGAAAACAGAGCCGCACAACCCAGAAGTACGTATATTATTTTCCTATCGAGAGAGTCATCCTACCGAATCAGAAAAGGAGCCTGTAAATATGGATACCGGACGGCCCGATACGCTTTCAAAACGGTCGAAGAAAATTATAAAAAAAAACGGTCGAAGAAAACCATATGAACCAGAACCGGCCTTTTTTTTTCCAGGAACCACGAACCGAGGAGCCGAACTGGAAAGCGGCGAAAATTGAGGGGACGCGCCCCAAGCCAGGGTTTCCCGTTTCCTTTCCTATCCCGAACCCACGCGCTCCACGCTCCCGCTTTTCCCGCCGCCCACGATCCGTTTCGCGCCCACACGCACCGCCACCTCCCACCGCCGCCGCCGCCGCCGGCGAAGTCGGAAACAGCTGCCTCCCACTCCGGGTTCCCTCTCCCCGTTAGACGCTGCCAGATCCCATTTCCTCTCCCCGCCCGGGATTGTTCCTGGACGAGTCGGTCCTGTTCGCGCGGCCGTGTCCTATCAAATCCAAAGCCTTTTCTTTCTCTCCCCTAGTCCAGTTCCCTTTTCTGTAGATTTGTGTTCTGCACGGTGGCGTTCCAATCCAATCCCGTCAATAAATCCGTGGTTCGATTAAGTTCTTCTCCGGCGTGCCCGCCCCTGCCGTGATGGCCGGCGATGGCTGCAATGGAGGTGGAGGCGGGGACACGCAGGTCCTGGATGGGGGCACGCCGCCGTTAGGTGAGTTCAGCCTGTTTATTGATTCTAGTTTTTTCAAATCCATTTTCGCCCCCGGGTTGTGCAAAGGCGCTGACTTTGGTAGGTGAATGTGTGTTGTCCTTAGGTTCTCCCGTGAGTGATGGTGGGGACACGCAGAGTGAGAGCGAGGACGACACTCTGTACTGCGAGACGCAGCCTCTGGATGATGCGGAGACACAGTTGGTGGACGAGGTGGATGAACAGGAGGACGGTGTGCCTGCTGATTGGATGGAAACACAGTTGGTGGAGAGCGGGGAGGAGGATGGTGGTGATTACGGTGATCTAGTGGATACACAGTTAGTTGTGGAATGCAATGAGGAGGATGACGCTGGTGGCGTCGAGGATAACACCTGCAATGGGATCAGGACCCACTCGGTTGCAGAATGTGAGGTAGAGGGAAGGAGTGGTGGTGTTGATGATATGGTGGATACACAATTGGTTGAGGAATCTGAGGAGGAGGAGGAAGAGGATGATGACGGAGTAAATGGCGGTGATGAAATGGGTGTCTGTGAGTGGGGGAAGACCCAGTTGGTTGAAGACTCTGAGGAAGAGATGGGTGATGATGAGTCGAGTGAGGGAACTCAAGTGCTGACTGACAATGAGAGTCTGTCAGATTATGAGCAAGATGTCAAGTCAGGATGGTATGGAGGTAACGAAGGGATGAGTTGCGGGGCTGAGAAGAACTGTGATGACAAGAGTGTGGTGGATTCTGATGCTTCAACAGATGAAGAGGGTAATGCAGGTTAGTAACAGAGTGTAAAGGCATTTCTTTGACATCTTAAGAATCAATACAGACCATTCTAGAAAGTTACGATGTTGTGCCCTGCAGCAAAGCATCCTGCAGTTTTTATTGATTACAGTTGTTCTGCACTCTAGAGTCTAGATACCACTTGTTCTGCTTGGTATTTTGAAGCTCAGCACAGCACTCCCTAACATAATTTTTTTTTCATGTAACAGAAATGTTTTAAGTGAAAGCGACAAATTGGACAGTTGCAATATGTAGTGTCTTGTTAAGCCTTAGAAGCACCTTTGCTGAGTGGTCATTGCATTTTTGCTCAATGAAATCCTAAGCAGTAAATTGCAAACAGTCGGTGAACCATTGTTTAGCCAATATTCAGAGTTTAATAATCGTTTTAAAGTTTAAGTGGCTGCTTAGTTGGGCTAAATAACTGTTTAGGACGACACGTAACCCATTTGTTAGCCTGTTTAAACTGGTCTAGACAGCAGTATAGAACCTTTTAGGAAAACTCTGTTTTCGCTGCTTTGCTTTGTTGCCCTTGGTAAAGAGGTCATTGAGCTTAATGTAGCTTTCACACTAACATGGGGATAGTATTATCAAATGCAAAAGATCTTCACATTGTCACATCATGAAAACTACACATTTCTCCTGTTTTTGTACAGAACCCTTATTCCTGCAGAAAATGTAATACTACGCTAAATATTCTATATCTGACATACATTGAAATATAATATTATTTTCCCAATGTCAACATATCTGTAACATCTAGGAGACTAGGTCAACTTCAGATGAAATCGGCTCATGTTTGTGTGACATCTATACGAACCTGTCGACCTGCTGAAGCTCATGAGATAATTTCTGTGAACACTGCAGATGAAGAGAAACAGAAGGGCTCTATGCCAAAAGTTGTAGAGAATTCTTCTTATAACACCTCCTTTTGTGATTTCCTTGATTGTGGGAATGGGATTGATAGTGACTCCCATGGTTATGTACAAAACCATGATCAAGATGGCATTAAAGGCAGAGATAAGTGTTCAACAGCAAAAAAGCTTTTTGCTGACTTGATGGCTGAGGATGGTGAAAGTAATGGCAAGTGCCTTGGTGGATTAAGCTATATTGGGTCACAAGAGCCTGGTGAACTTTCACAAGCAAATGCTTTTGAAGTTGTGGATAGGTTGATCTCAATCAATGGTGGATTATCATCTCAAGAAACAACACCAAATAAGATGGAAATGGCAAAGCCACGTGTTTCAAAGAAGAGAGGGACTTTAATATTGGCTGAGAAGGTTGACCTTAGTAGAAGTTCCAATGGGAAAGAAATATTTGAATGGGTGGATAGCCGTGAAGATGATTGCGGAGGTGAATTTTTCAGTAGAAACAAAGATATCTTATTGAAGAAATCAGCTGGTAGGAAACAAAAGAGTCATTCTGCTGGTGAAAAGAAAACTTCCGTGAAAGTTCCATCTGCAACAAATAAAATTGGGGAGTCCAAGGACAAAACAAATTCCAAACAATGTGGGAGGTTTGACGCAATTTCTTTATCAGATTCAAGGCTACTCAAAAGTGATGTGAAGAGAAAGGGGGCTTCAGGAAACAAGACTAAGAAAAACCTTCTGAAGGATTTAGATGATCTGTCAAATGCCAAATTGTTGGAGAGACAACAGGAAAATGATGATGTAGCTATGCCTGATGTTGGTCCAGATACTCAAATGGCTGTCGAAGCTATGGAGGCACTGGCACAATGTTTACCTTCTGAAACTTTGCTTGCTAAAGATCAATCCCCATTGGATAGAGTGATGAGAGACACAAAGTCTAAAACAAATACTAGTCAATCAAAGAATGGACCTCCTAAAAAGAGAACTAGCAGTATACAGGAAGGTGTCACAACACGATCCAAAAGAAGAAAAGTGCCTGAATCGAATCCAAAGCCTCGGAAAGAAAGACTTATAGAACTGAAGATGCAAGAAAATTCAGAACCGATGGGAAAGACTAAACGTAAGAAGACAAAGTCTGTACCAGAGAAGGGTAAAGTTTTGAATACTTTTCCTGATGAAAATAAGCACCATGACACACCTGTTGCTCACCGCACTAGACACTCTGGTATGAAGAATCATTGCGAATATACTGAGTTAAGTTCCAATAAACGTTTGAGGAAAGGCAATAGAGAGACTGGTGACTGCTCTTCTATTGGAGAAATGCAAAATAATTGTATAACAAATGCCAATGAGAAACCAATTCAGTGTGATAGGATTTCCAAATCTGCCCAGGATCTTCAGTCTTCTAGGAATGGAAGCACACATCATAACAATGTAAACAGTGTTCAAAACCTTGAACCATGCAGAGGTGAAAAAACAACTGATGTTACATGTGGAGAATCCCTATCACACCCCAAACAGAAAAGAACACCTACTGCAATGGTACAGTCAAAGGTTACAACAGTTACCGAAACTGCTGCAGATCATGAAGTGCCAAGGCAATCCAAGAAAAGGCGGGTTTTCGTCCGAAGTGTTTCTGATCTGCTAAAGCACGCAAAGAGGGGACCGTCCAGTGGTAGATCAACTTCAATGCTGTCCAGTATTATAGGAAAGTCATTGGCTGGTTCCCCTATACTGAGTTCTTCTATAAGAGTTGATAGTAAAGCTTCCAGTGTTTCTGTACAACGGATGAAGGAATCTCTCCATGCTGAGAATTCAAGCAAGTTACCAGAAAATAAGGCTGAAGATTTGAATATTCTCCTGAAAACACCACCAAAAGTTGTTAATGACTTGTCACCTACTTTTAGTCCTGTGAATCCATCAAAAGCCTCTAACAGGGGCTTCTCAAAAACTTCTATTGCGAAAGAACTATTGAAATTAGATTCTGAAAATGTGTTATCAAATCAACGGCGAAAAGATTCTAGAAGGAGGAAAGATATGGCAGGTTTCAGTATTTTATTCAGCCATCATTTGAATGAGGGTGTGATCAAGCGTCAGAAGAAGGTAACTGAAACTGTATTTCTATTTTGAATATTCTAGTAGCAAACCACTTTTGAACAAGGTAATCATAATGATATATCTTGCAGATATTGGCACGATTGGGAATTCGTGAAGCATTTTCTATTTCAGATGCAACGCACTTTGTGGCAGATAGTTTTTACCGAACAAGGAATATGCTAGAAGCGATAGCTCTTGGCAAGCCAGTAGTTACATCAATGTGGCTTGAAAATTGTGGAGAAGCTGGCTTTTATATTGATGAGAGGAAGCATATTTTGAGGGATGTTAAGAAGGAAAAGGACATAGGTTTCAGCATGCCTGTATCATTAGCCTCAGCTTGCAAGCATCCTCTTCTGCTGGTATAGTGAACTATGGATTTGTGTTTTGTCTCCGTATACCCTATATCACTTTTTTTTTACTAGTAGGAAATATAATTGCAGGGGAAAAGAGTCTTTATTACACCAAAAGTGAAGCCAAGTCGAGAAGTGGTGATTAGCTTGGTCAAAGCATCATCTGGGAAGGTTTGCTATATGTTCATTCCTAAAATTAAATATTTCCCTTTCATGTTTAATTGCATGTTAAAAATAGCGATATCTTCTATTAGCAAACTAATTTGATTTGATCTTTTTCTTGTGCTAATGTTGCAATTCCTATAAGCAAGATCATTTTTTGATAAGCAAATAAACCAGACCAACTCACATGTATCAATAGTCACTAAACAGGTTATCATGTTAAATGACTGTTTAATTATTTTACTTTAGATTTTCCATGTATTTTGGTAGCATAGTTATCGATTATGGAACTTTTTTAAAAAACTTCTAAGGAGTAGGCATTCTATCTTTATGAACTTAATATGTTTGTTGGTTTAACTTGGAGCCTATTTTCTTGTAACTGGAAAGTCTACTGCTTATAATACTGTTTTGATACCTCTTGGTCCTTAACATTTTGCCAAAGAACCTTTCCGATAGGCGGTTCACTATTAAAATTGGCATGAATCGGGGACTCATTTGTCCTCTGAACTAGATATAGAATCCTCCTCCGTCTCTATTGATAGGAATTCTGCTCATGCTGTAGCTGATGTCTTGCTGTAATAGTTGAACTGTAGTATTGAAATGTGCTTATAATGTTTGGATTACTATGCCTTTGGAGAACTGTACCCTGTTTTATTTATGTGATGAATTAAATGGGATTCTATCTCAATGATTCTGTCTGTGCAAGAAAGCCTAATTTTGTTAGCTTGTTATGTACAGCCATTAGAGAGAGTGGGAAGATCCATAATGAAGGAAATAAAGGCACCTGATGACCTTCTGGTTATCTCATGTGAAGAAGATTACCAAACTTGTGCACCCCTGCTTGAGAGAGGTTAGAGTTACTTGCATTATACTTTACATACCATTTTCATCCAACAGTGGGGGCACCCAGCTAACGTACATGATTACCCACTAGGTGCCAGCGTCTTCAACTCAGAGCTTCTACTAAATGGTATAATCATTCAGAAGCTGGAGTATGAGAGGTGAGCAAAATTTAAAACCATCAAAATTACCATTCTTCTCTATTTCTTCCCCTCATAGATCGATCCTCCTCGTGTGTACAGGCACCGTCTTTTCATGGACCGTGTAAAACAGACCCGCTCAACGAGATGGTTGAAAGACATAGTCCATAACCGATTTGTACCTGTATCCAAGTGTCCATAAACTATTGACAAGTATGGTGCAGATGTCTTTTCCCCAAGAATAGAGAAAGGGCGGTGCAGATGTTACTTATATCTAAATTGTGCTCATGCTTCCTCAGCCTCTCCAATCCAAGACCAGTGTAAATGTATATTACCTAGCCCACCGTGCTCACGCTTCCCATAGCATATACAGTCTCAAGAATCTGTCGGCCTTCTGTAACTGTAGGTCAGCTGTAAATATGTAGCCTGCAAATAGTGATCTAATCTTGTTTTTTCCCCCCAGTGAGCTTATGTTTATCTACTGCTCATAATTGAACTCAGAGTATTGACTAGAAAGTATTGTTTAGTTATGGATGCCTGGATCTTGTTTTTATTTTTCATGTCACGATCAAGTGGTAAATTGCAGACAGGTAGAAGTAATCAGTTCCAAGGTTGAAGAGACAATCGTAGTACATGTAAGGTTTGAACTTTGAGGAACAGAAAAGGTCGTTGCCGCCTCAGCTCTTCTGCGTCGCTGTTCTTCGTTTATGGAGCTGAAGAAGCATTTACTAGAATGGATACTTGAGAGGTGGTCGGTCGAGGTGGGCGTGTGAACTCTTTTTGTCCTGATTGTGGGGAAAGAACAAGATTCATGAGTCGTGGCCTCGTGGGTGGGGTGGAAGGATCTCAGCATGATCTAGAAAGCTGGGCCTTCATCAGGTTGAATGAGTCTCAAGGTGAAAGCTTCCCCGCAAGGGTGGAGTCTAGGAAGGATTATATGAGGCAACCTTTGTCTAGAGAGGTTACGTTGAATCCAGGACCCTTTAGTATAAGTGGAGTGACTTAACTACTGTGACGGACCTAGATTCTGTGGAAGGATCTGATAGAAGAAAACTTTATCTAGAGAGTGAAAGGATCTGATAAATAATATTTATTGTTCATTCTTTAGGGCTCCTTCGAAACGTAGGATTCTTAAAACAAAGAAATAGGAAAAACGTAGGATTGAAGTTGGATGTGTTTTTGAATCCTATGGAATGAAAAAACGTATGAATTATTCCTACTAGATGTTTGGATGCGTCGTAGGAAAAACACAGGAATTTTGTGGTTACATGTTCATTAGTGAGAGGAAACAAAGAGAGAGAAAGAGAGATCATATGCCTTGAAACTTTCAAAGGAATTTAACAAGAGGTTGGACCTCATGCTAGAATTCCTCTAAAATGTGGAGGAAACTCCAAAATTCCTATGAGACAATCCTTCAATCCAAAGTGTGTATGTAGGAATTTTTCCTATAGATTCAATTCCTTCACTTTTCCTCCACAATTTCTTTATTCCGAAGGAGACCTTATTATTTGTGATTATTTTTATTTCTTTTCTTGTCAGTATTCATTCTTGCTTTGGGCTAGTGAAGCAGAGCCTTCATCTAGGATGGTTCGATTGAATCTCACTATAAAAACATTTGCTAAATCTTAAAGCGGTTTACGGTGTTGCAACTTGTTTTCTTCCTCTTTCCGAAATTATTATTATCGTTGCTAACTTTTTTTTATTATATTTGACCATTTGTCTTATTTAAAATATTTTTTTAAATATAAAAAATTATATATCATATTTTAAGTTTGTTTAGTGATCCAACAAAATATATGATAATCTTAAAAATTTTATGAGTAAGAGGAATTCAAACTTAATTGGAAAGTCAACAACGACAATAATTTTAGAACAAAAATAGTACTAACTAGATCATGTTGGACCGACCGAAACATACACAATTCTGAAACAGCTCAACCTAAAAGACTAGCGTGATGATCCCTCCAACTCGTACAAGTTGGCTCCCCCGGCCTATGGTCAATATGGGACTAAACCCAACAAGCAGTGCAACAGCGTTATCGCGCGCTCGAGGGATCGCGAGTTCCGGCAGGCTAATCGAACCCTAGATGAAGCGGATCACCGCGCAAGAGGATGAAGAAGGGTCGTCGAGTTCCCAGTCTCCAGTGCGGTGGCCGCAGCGATATGCCAGTGCAATCCGCGTCCCTCCGCCGTCCTTGGAGGACCAGGAGTTGGAAGCGGCGGGGAGGTCGCAGTCTGTAGCAGGAACGCGGTGGGCGCGGGGTGGCTTTGCAATCCGCCGCGCAACAACGACCGTCACCCACCATGATCAGGGAAAAGAGCGGGCCAAGAGGAAGAGGAGCGAGGACAGGGAGGGTTTTAATTTTAAGGTAGCTTATCAGAGCAGCGCAGAGCATCGGAAGGAGACTTCAGCTGCGACAGAGCAGGCGTCCTCAGGGGATTCCTCTGCAGCCAGTTCACCGCTTCGATGGCCATACAGGCCCTCCATTGTAAAAGGGCCTGGCTTTGAGTTCGTGGAAACCCTCGACTGGGATGCTGAATCTGCCTACGAGGAGCAGAAGCTGAAATACCATGACAAAAGAGGTGAACTAGGGACCTTTCCTTTAGATACTCAGATTTCGAACCTGCTTTCTTTCGTAGTTACTATGAATTGGAGAATAGAATCAATTATGAAATTTATAAGTAAGCCTTCAGTGAATCATTGCTTGTACCAAAATATCTTGACTCAAGAAAACTAAACAAAAATTCTAGTAAATTTACAGCGTTTAGGAAACTATTAAAACTCAAAAGATTTATGTTTGCTGATTGATCTTATTAAGATGTACTAGTACATACTTTCCCCCATGTTTAAATTATATCAATTGTATTCCTATGTGCGTTTATGCTCACTAAAACATGGATTTTTATTTGCAGCTCGTCATTGCAATCTGATTACACTTGCGGAACCGACAGTATATTCTTGTGTTGTCAGTGAAAAGTTCCTCCCTAGTCGGGAAACAGTAACAGAGACTGTCCTTGAAGCTGGAAAAGCTGTCCTGGGAATGTCATCCTACATTGGTATGCAACACTCTACTTTTTTCTCAGTGTCTCATTATGCATTCTCTTTTTGATGCCACGATTTTGCAGGTGATAAATTGTTCAATCGATCCTCTGGTTTCCTTGTTGAATGGGACAAGGAGAGCAAGTCTAGCACTATATTGACCTCTGCCCTTCTTTTCCGCTCAAAGTCCTCTAACGGTGAGTGGTCAGGCACAGAGGAATATACTTCTACTGCCAAGGTGGGTTAACATCGACATTAATTGTTTTTTACATGTGGACTCTAGATATTAGTTTTCACCCATACTAATGGTACAAAGTGTAGTGCTATCGTGGTAAGTATGAGTTAGATGACTCCCATCAGTTATGGTGTTAAAATATTATAGGCTCTATTGTATGTTTCTAAGGAAGTAGAGGTTGATTTTAATTCTTTCTGAAATGGTGGCATGTGCTTCTGAATGTAATGCTGCAATTTTGCATTGCCTTTTTGGGACCTTGTCCTATGTTGTGTTGTAGTTCACTAGATGCAATGATGTATATTTATCCTAAAATGGTAACATTTGTTTCTAAAAAATGTAGGCATAGCAATTGTTCTTCAGGTTCTTGTTAAATATTTTTTTGGATAGTCTGTGCTGTACTTTCTTAGAGAGTAAAGTACATGTATCAATGTAAATTTGTCCTAAATGGTGATGTGTTTCTCAAGATCCTAATATTTTGACTTTGCAACCATTTTTAAGGTTCTTGTTCATTTTCTGTTCACTTTGCAACCATTTAAAAATATTTTTTTGGATAGTCTGTGTTGTACTTTTCTAGGAAGTAGAAGTAGAAGTGATAGTGGACATTAGTCCTAAAATGATGGCATGATTTTGCAACTGTTTTTATGTTCTTGGTCATTTGTACTTTTATAGGAAGTAGAGCAGTTGTATTTTCTCTTCCGTCAAAAATGGCACATGTCTTTCTCAAGTGTAATGCTGTAGCTTTTCAATTGTTTTTCAGGTAGTTGTTCATTTGCTTGATGAGACACCAGTAGAAGCTCAGTTACTACACTATGACAAGCATTTCAATATTGCTCTTTTCAAGATTGATATAGACATATCAGCACAAATTCCTTGCTTATCTACTGAGATGATCTATGGTCAAGATGTGTTTGTGCTAGGAAGGAATGATGATCTATACCTGAGTATAGATAATGGCAGCATTCTCTACCAAGGTCCAACCACATATGAACGCCATTACCACATGTTCGTGAATTGTGGCTTGATTTCTCAGGTACAAAACATCGTAGTTGATTCATATGTTATTTTGTTTATTAGTTGTGGCTGATCTCAAGTGCAACACATCCGATTCTGATTTGTATGTGACACAGCTTCTTGTTTTGTTTTTTAAACCACTGTCATGATTCTAATGCTCTCAATTCAAATGTTTCTAGTGTGGTGCTGGTGGACCAGTCATTGACTTTAAAGTAGAAATTCTTGGGATGGCTTATCCAAAATTTAGATTTATTCCCTCCTCTATTTTACAAAAGTGCTTACACATGTGGAAAAAAATTGGGTAAGTTTCATTCATTTCTGTAACTATTTTATTGAACTGATGGATTAGGTCACATGAAAATGTATAGAAAACTAGGTAGAAATCGCTTACTGTTTCATGAGTGATTGAGATAATTCAATACCCTCTTAATGCTTATAAGTCCATTTTTTAATGATTTTGTGATGTTAGACATAGACTACTAATTAATTAACTAAAACAGATTCTTAGAAAAAAAATGTATGCATGTTTGTAATTTCCAAACAACAACAACAACATAGCCTGTCGTCCCAAGCAAGTTGGGGTAGGCTAATGTTTGTAATTTTCAGAATCTAATAATTGATGATATGTATAGCTGCGTCCCTAGGCTACATATGGGGATGAAGTTTTCAGCAATCAAGTTTTTAGATCCTGCCCATGTAGAGAAGATCCGCAACAAGTGTAACATCAAAAGTGGTCTCATCGTTACAGAGGTAATAAATGTTTCTATTATTTATTTTCTAAAATAGTGCTTAATGTTTTTTTCCTCTTGCATATTGTCGAGTAACTTGTTACTATTTGAATTGCAGGTGTCTGCGGGATCAGCTGCTGAGAAAAGGGGAATTCGTATTGGTGATGTCATTGAGAACATGAATGGAGAGAGTATTGCCACCTCGGTTGAGGTACATATAAATTATATTGTTACTAGTAATTTTAGTAGTTAAAATGGCTTGGTGAATTAAGTGGATAAATATTTTATTTATATTTATGATCTTAATTGACATTTATATTCTTGTGATGATGTCAGTTGGAGAACAGGCTCTTGAGCATATGTGAGGATCATCTTGACAACGGAAGTAGCATTGGTTCTACTGTAGATGCAACAGTAAGTTTTTCCCTTTCTAAATGAAAAAAATCTGCTCTGCTAAAATACGAGGATCAGTAGCATTTTTAAGCAAGTATGTGGTCCGAGTTATGTCTTCATCTTTTACTGATTTGGTATTCTTTCTCTTTCCACAATTTTTTTTGTTGCTAACTGTGCTTTCTGCACAAGGTGGCCACAACACAACAAATTGTCACATGCGTTGTGCCGTTTTGATGTTTGCCTTTACGGAAGATATCACAGCACTTCTCTTTCGACCATTAGTTGTCCCATGAAAATGCTCTGTTTCATTATCACCATTTAACAACCGAGCCAAAAACAAAAAAAAATTCAGCCGTGTTCCTCACCGTAAATATTTTGACTCAAACATAAATTTGCTTTTTTTTTCGCTATGAGCTAGCACTGTTCCTTCAACAGTTTCCAATTGCATGAGCTCATCTTTAAGTTACTATGACTTGTTTATCTAGCAAAATCTGAAGGTCAGCTGCACCAGCAGCCTAATTCAAGTTGGCCCATTGATTAGCTAGTGATCTGTACGCAACTAAATAAAAACTAGAAAGATCTGGACCATTTCTGTTAGAATATGCTATGCTGTACCTTTACTGATTGGACCAGTTCCCATTGATCAGTAGCTTTCATCTGTAATGATGAGGAGTTTCTTGTAAATTTTTCTCGTTTTCAAATGTTCCAAGCTACTGATTGTCTTGCTTATTATATTGAAATAATCATGTTCCTGGTGGTACGAATCTTCGCACTAAGAAATATGTTTTTCGTTTATAAAGGTTGGTGTATTTCATATACGAAAAGAATTCCATCGCGTGAAAAGCCTGGCACTAAAGCTAACAGATGACGTGGAAATAATCAGAGGTACAAATCTTCCTTTTAACTCCAATCTCGTTTTTTTCAAGGTAGTTATTATTTTTTACTTTATCAGCAAACATAGAAACATCTATGCTTACTATTTTTTAGAACATTTTGCCCTGTAGTGAAACTAAAATTTACTATATTGAGGACTAAATCCATTTTGTACATGCTGGACTGAAAACAATATGTTTAATTTTTGTTGCATATGAATTATATTCCATTTAACAACCTCAACTTCCAAAACCAGATTAAGTAACTTGCCACAATGGCTTTCTTAGCTGTGCTGAACTGGAAGTTTACTTTAGCCATTTCCCCATCAACTGTTATAAAAATCTCATGAACATAGAATGAGAGGTGAGCTTTGTTCTGCAAGTAAGCGGCAATGTTTTCTATTTTTATTATAGTGGAAAACACTCTGATCATGGCCGCCAAGCAGAGCATGGCCTAATGGCCCCTATCCTGTTGCACATTACCAGCTCAGTGTCGTGCTTTTAACAGCCAGGTCCCTAAAAACTAGCTACTCCCATCAGCCCTTGCCCAGTTGCCCTTGGCTGCCAAGTGGCACAGATCATGGCCCAATGGCCCCTATTCTGCTGGACATTACCAGCTCCCCTATTTCTGCTGGACATTACCAGCTCGGTGTTATTCTTAACTAACTGCCAAGTCCCTAAAAATTAGCTTCTCCTATCAGCCCCTGCCCTTGACTAACTGGTAGAACTGCCTGTCGACACCCTTAACAAACGAAACCTACACTGAACACAACACACAACGTTTACTAACATTGATGTGGATATGGCACCAATGTCTCCATGCAAGTTAGAAAAATATGGCACAATGACAGTGAGCAATTGGGCCTATGGCTTTGATTTGATATGGCATGGTGTAGTGCTTGTCTGCAAAAATAGTGAAATGGTGCATTTTATTGGTATGTTGCATGGTGCTAGTTCGGTCTTAAATCAATACCTGAATTGATTGATGTCTAGTGGTTGCATGTTATAAATTGATTTACTTGTTTCAATTTTTTTCAATGGGTTACTTCCATTACAATCCATCTATATGTTGTTACAATCCATCTACAATATTTAAAGGCTTCTACAAATTTTTTTCAATGGGTTACTTCCATTACAATCCATCTAAAATATTTAAAAGCTTCTTCGCAACCTGAGTTTTTAAACGTTGGGGGGGGGGGGGGTATAAAATAACAGGTTTTGATGTCTGATTGATTTTCCTTTTACCTTTTTTTTTATAGTTTTGTAGGTACAATTTTACGGCGCAGTTAAGAAATATGCCTTAACAATGATAGTATTTTATTTATTCATTTCTTGGTACCTATGATGTCTCTAGTGGAGATTCTGCCTTCACTGCAATATTTTGTTGTTTGTTTTATTATGTTACAAAAAAAATTTACTGGGTATGTGAACCTATTCACAAACTGAAGACATTCATCCTTTAGTGAAAAGTACCTTTATCAAGTGAGGTGAATATGCTAACTATGGCTTTGGATCATGTTGGAAAATTTTAGTTACAACACTTTTCTGTGCAGGTATGGAGCTGATAGTCATATGTATAATCTTTTGCATGAATCTGTTTACTTTCCAGCATGTATGAACGCATCATTCTTAGCAATATCGCCTCTTTTCTGCCAGATGACTAAAAAATAATCGTTTTTTTCCAACACGCAGTTCATGGAACAAGCTAAAATTGAAGACCGCAACAGAAGCCTTTCGTTTTCTCTTGTCTTGTGCTTGCATTTGTTTATGTACTGAGGTCGCCTGGCCATATGGTTGTGTACTAATGCTGAATGAATCAACTGGTTCTCTCATGTGAGATGACTGTACTGTTGATAACAGTGTAGCAAACTAATCATATAAGCTTCCATTTACCAGATGTGGAAGTTCCAAGATTTGTTATATCACCATTCTGTGACCTGTAATCGTATCAGTAATGACATTCTGTGTGCAGAACAAGGAAAAACTGCATGATATTGTTTTTACTTATGACCCATGCATTGATTCTTGAAGGGCAAAAGAATCTCCACGTGAATTGATGCCAAAACTAGACCTGCCGGGGTAAGACCGTTCCAACGATATTATATTAAGGACCTTTTCATATAGGTCTAGAAAATTCTCGAACCCTCCTCCTCCTGACATGGTGACCCTTTTTTTAGCCTATGTGAGAGCTTTCATAGTGCATCGGCCTAACGCCCACCGATTGGCTCCAGGCAGAGTCTTACACATGTTTTGGCTTAGTGAGAGACGAGGAAATTTTTTTAACCTAGTCCGAAAATTCGCTCTCACCTGGAAATAGAACCCGGGACCTATGAGTTGCTACTGAGGCACCTTACCACTACGGAAAAGGCCTGTTCGCCACGTGAATTGATGCCAGCACGTGCGACCATGCCTACGGTTCAATTCAATTGGCATGCGCGGGCGATTGCGATGTGTTGGTCCTCACGGTATCCTGCAGGCTAGTTCATTGCGGCAGGAAGGTCAAAGAAACACATTGGCCTCAAGGAAATGAGTTAAACAAAACACTGTAGCAAAATTTGTGTGCGTTTGCGTGGGTCCTGATCAGTCAAACCCGACATTCCGTCCTGCACTCCGCCAAGAACGCGGGAATCGAACTCGGGATGGTTAACTTCCCATCTAACGACGTGGGCCACTTCTATACGAGTTCCAAAACAACACGGCACACACCAATCACCAAGTACTCAAGATTAACAGGAAATTCATTGATTCGATATAGCGGCTCATAACCTTGCAAGACGAGCTCTAGCTTCCTCGTTGAATACACCTGTACCTTTTGTAGCCTACATAAGCAACCGTCCTGGATTGTGCACTGGATTGCCTATTGGAGAGTGGGGATTTATCTTTGCATTGCATTTACGTACTATAATTTGCAGTTGTAAACTGGTCCTGTAGAGGAAACACTTTTTCGTTCTTTTGACACCTTCCTTGCTACTTTGATTGTTTTCTTCCTTTTGCATTTCTAAAAGAAGAATAGTGAACTTGGTTGGTCTATACTACAACCTTGTCACTCTTATAGGCCATTATCTATAGGAAACTGACTAGTGCTAAGGGCATTTAGTGGAATGAATGAGGATTTCTTTAATATATGTTGGAAACTAACTATATATTACATATGGTAGATAGAGGAATGAATGGGTGTTTAGTTATTGCAAATGAGTTACTGTTACTATGATGCTCATTTTGTAAGGCAGTCCCCTTTGGAGAAGATCCTTTTATTGGTTTATGAGCAACGTTTTGTGAAACCTAGGCCTAACTCTCTTTGTGGTTTAAACCATTTTAATTTCACCTAGAAAATTTGTTCAGCTCAAGTTTATATCATTTGGAGTCTGATGTCAAATGGTTGTTTGTTATAGCTGCGTTGCTCGGCTGCACACAGGAATGAAGTTTTCAGCTATTAAATTTCTAGACCTCATCCATAAGGAGAAGATCATCCTCAAGTGTGACATTGCCACAGGTCTTATTGTCACTGAGGTATTTGCCACCCCCTCTGGCTCAAAATAACTGTCGCTATGGTATTTGTGCTAAACTTTCATAACTTTGTCTACATTTGTAGAAAATATTAGTTACATTTATATCTCTAAATAGGTTTATTATAAAAATATATGTATGATAAATATTAATATTTTTTGTAAATATTTGGTTAAAGTTGAAAGTAGTTGGCTCTTCGGAAGCGAGAACACCACTTATTTTGGGACGGAGGGAGTACCTATTTATGTTTGTTTCATGCCATGGTATGTCTACGACATGTGGGGTCCACAGTCACTAACAATAGCATATACGACATTTGAGTTTAAGCTAGTGGCATACAAGACATTTTTTTCCTTTATATTACTCACAATGTTGAATTGCAGGTGTCTAAAGGATCGGTTGCTGAAAAAGTTGGAATTAGAAGTGGTGATGTCATTATGCATTGGAATGGAAAATCTGTTTCTACCACAGTTGAGGTGTGTGCGTAGATTTGCTACATTCCCTAGTGAACAATATTGCTGCAACAACAACGGTGGCTATCTAAAGGATATATGGTCAATAAAAGAAAAAAATTGGTAGAAAGTCATTATACACGCTAAATTGCTTCTTGACATGTATCGTTCCTCTGTCAGCTGGAGAGTATCTTGTTGCATATAAGTGAGGAACATCTAAAGAATGGAGGTGCCATTTGTTCCACTGTGGATGTTCCTGTAAGTTTTATTCCTAATAGCAATTAGTTATGTTAGTTATGTCTGTTGTATTGAGACATGATCTTATGTGTAATTCACAAACATTCTTTAATGATGAGGTTGTATGTAGACCAAACACACACACACACACACAATTATACCAAACATTTATTCACAAGGTAAACATGTAGGCATGCAAATGTTTTAGTGACAAATTAAGCTGTGAATTATATTTACATTAGTTCTTTAATTTGAGACTGAAATCTTTTTGTTAATATAGTAACATTTTATTCAACTTGTAGGTTGACTTATTCTATGTGCGCAAGAATTCCTGCAAAACAATAATGCTGTCTTTAGAAGTATCTGATGATGAAAAAGTCTTTACTAAAGGTATGCATCTTTCCAAGTGGACAATTATAAAGTTTACAGAAATCCTGTATGTGCACTGAGGCTATGTTGCAGATATCATGCGAAGATATGTCCCGTGGCGTGTAGGTCACACTACAAGATAAGCACAAGTCACGCCATCTATTCGATATTAGCTGATATAAGTGTCAGTTAGCAGGCTATTTAGATAGAAGTACTGAGTTAGACAAGGAAGAAGTGTGTCGTGGCCTCCATGCACCGGTCCACAACATTTGGTATAAATATATACTCCATCCATTCTGAAATTGATGTCGTTATTGATTTTTTAATCATGTTTGACTATTCGTCTTATTAAAAATTAAAATTTATATTTATGATTTGTTTTATCACCTAAGAAATTTAGACTAATATTTTGAATAAGATAAATTGTCAAGCAAAAAGTCAATAACGATATCAATTTCAGAATGGAGTAGTATGACTAAGGACTCCAAGAACTTGTCCAAAGAGAAGTTGCTTTGTTATATATAGGAATCATTGTTTACATGCATGAACAGTACAGTAGGTAAAATCTATATGTGGGTTAGTTCCATTAGCTTGGTTGTTTTCTTAAAGTTCTTATCTATTGTAGTTGCTAGAATTGGGCAGTATACCATTCAAACCATGTTGTGCCGCCAACCCCTCCACAGTAGCTATTCCCTATTACGATAAAATATATAGGGGCAATTGCGTGTGTGCCCCTACTTTAAACTTTATATCTATTTTTACCCTCTTTTTTTTTGTCTTTGCATGTATGCCCCCGTTTTTTGAATATGAAGATTTGGTTTGCCCCTATTCTGTTAAGGGGACTTAACAATGTTAAATCACGCAGGAAAAGATAATTTTACCCTTGCACCATTGTCCTCGCTATTGTCAACAGTTTGCACCATTACTTTTTTTGAAAAAAAAGGTATATTATATATATATATATTCAAAATTTTATATTTAGGTTAAAAAAATTCAAACACATATAGACAATATTTGACTGATTTATGAGTGGTTTGAAATTGACTAAAATTTATCTCAAGTTACCAGGAATGGTAACAATAGGAATGTTTGAAATTGATCTGCTACTCCATGCCCGTCCAAGCCCGTCCAGCCGCCGCCAAGCCCGTCTAGCTACCGTCGTCGCCAAGCACGTCTAGCTGCCGCCGCCGCCATGCCTCCAGCCTTGTGCGCGACCAGCCGTCGTTGCGCGCTGCCTTGCCGCAGCGCGTCCAGTCGTCGCTGCCTTGCTGCCTGCCCGCGCTTGCAGCTCGCCTCGCGCCCCATCTTTGCTGCCTGGCCACTGCTTCTTAGGCTATCTCCAACGGTGGAGGAGACCCAAACTCCAAATTGAGTATGAATAGTTGCTTAAGGTCGCCACCAAAAAGTGTGCATCTCCAACGACGGATCGAAAATGGATGGAGCAGGGCTGGCGAGGCGGAGATCCGGCGAAGTGGAGCATGGCCGGTGAGGTGGATCTTGGGCGGAGTGGTGGATGCTACCGGTGTGGGTGGAGCGGAGGTCGAGCGTGGCCAGCATGGCTGGATCTCGAGGCGGCGCGATGGGGTAGATGGCCGAGGCGGCCGGACGGGGATAGACCCCAAGCGGGGCGACGGATTCAGCGGCCGGCAGCGAGCTCGGGCGGGGGCAGGGCGGCGGAGGCGTGGCTAGCGAGGAGCTCGGGCGGCTCGGGCGGTGGCGGAGGAGCAGGGGCGGCTCGGGCCAGCGAGCTCGGAGCGTTGGGGAGCTCCTCATTTGTGGGTGCTGCTTCACAAATGGGGTACTGGTTTGGGTACTCCGTTGGAGAAGGTTTTTCAGGTTTTTACACCTATTTTAGAGATGAGTCACCATATAGGTGACCCGTTGGAGATAGCCTTAGGGTTAGGATTTAGGTCTAGTCGGGGACGTCGGGTTTGGGGGAGCAGAAAGGTGCGGCCCCGAGGTTCGTGGGAGGAGGGGGTAGCATAGTCATTTGCTAGGTCTCTTTTCTTTCTTCTATTTTTTATTCATTTATTTTATTCTATGCTAACGAGAAAAGGAGGGGCAAATAAGACATTCAAACTAATAGAGCAGGGACATACGCGCAAAGATGAAAAAACAGGAATAAAAATAGATATCGACTTCAAAATAGAGACATACCCGCAATTGTCCCAAATACATATTGTCGTGGAAGGCCTTAATAATTACATCTCTACTTTGTAAGTGTGTATGCTATCACTGCTGCACATTGTACCCCCGCGTCTGACACTAATGATGACACGGATTCAGGTAGTTGAAATTTTAAGAGTGACGTCATTTAGAAAATATCAGATAGGATGAGTGAAACTAGAACTCTCAATATATAGTTTTATTTCTATTTTCATTTATTATTATATGGCGCTTAAATATTTTCATGTAAGTGATCAATAAAGATCGATAAATATATGAAGATTTTTAAGCATGGACCTCAGAATTGTGACATTCCTACCCCGAAGAATAAGGTGCTCTCCCTCAGGATCTCATCGGGAGATGGTTGACGAAGCAACCATACATAACATCACACACACAAACATATACGAATTACAAAAGTTACATAAATAAGTGGATTAGACTATCCGCATTGCTGTTAATCTATATTTTTTACTCTAAAAGGAATATTCTACCCACGTCATCAAAATTCTTTTCTCTATATGAACTTCTCTCGTACTCCTATTACTCTACATATTTACTCTATATCTAAATACCAATAGTCTATTCATCTTCTCCAACTACCATATCTAATAAACAAATCAATTTGCTACTGTATATTGCCAGCTGGCTGCACACCCGTGACTTGTGGGACGCTATCGTAACCCAACATTTACGCTGGCTGTAGCGGTAGAATGGCCTTACGTTGCTTTGCACTTTCTTTTACCGTCATGCGTTGCGGCCTTTCTTACTTTATTTTTCTACGCCACAGCGTTACCGGAAGCAGTGCCGGCTCGCACTGCAGATAGTCTTATTACAACTTAGGATCGAATTAAAGAGAGTACATAGGTTCTGAAATTTAAGTTACATAATATGTTCTGAGATCGAAATAAAGTGCGGAAGCGTTAATCATAACTTGACGATAAATAGATAGCTAAGTAAACCGTGCCGACCAAGAACATGGCTCACTCTTCGTGAGTCGGTGAGCTAGGAACCCATTCAATAGACCATTCTTTGGACTCCTCACCTTCCCACACAATCTTGCCATAACAATCACAATAATTTTCTTGAGGAAAATCTGAAAACAACAATTATGCAAAGGCTGAGTATCTAACATACTCCGCAAGTCTTACCTGTCAAAAGGTTATCTAAAACCGACGCCTAGCATGCAGGGGGCTGACCGGGTTTACTTGGCATAAATTTGCATAAAACAACACCTATTATATTCTATGCAACATTTTATCCATTGACACATTAATATGGTTGTTGCATAAACATAACTTTAGTGAGCCTTGCTAACAACAAGAATTTGCAATACAAATGTGAATTCATAAATAACAGCAAGTATCATTGTCATCCTCACATTACTAATCATTGTAATCTGCTCGAATCAAGTGGGCCTCATTAACCGCGAGGTGTGCGGCGATACATATTGATTTACATCCTGTAGGAGAAAACCCAAGTACACGACATACGTATTATTTAAGAACACGTATGGCTACCGTTCACGAGTTCATCATAGAGCACGACATGAGGCCACCGATCCCGAGTACACATCCCCTTGCGACACATTCAATAACATGTCCAAGGCTTAACCCATGCACTCTCCAGCGGTCCTCTAACCCAACCTCCATCCTACTTATACATCACCTATGGATCGGTGGGCTGTCTATCCATACCCTATACTCACAAGTCACGTAGGTTTACCAATCCCCATAGAAAGGTATGCACTTGGTACACAACTCAATACTTGTTCGTGGAATCACAACGATAGGTTCTCAATTTTAGCCATTTTCAACCACAAGTGTAGTATAAACTTATCCAGTGGTCCAGATCCTATCGTCGACTCCAACATAATTCTAAGCATAGCATTTCTATCGAGGTGACTCAAATAGACTACATAGGTCATATAGGGATTTATGCAAGTGGGTTTCAAATCAACTCATATATTTAATGCACAATACAATATCCTTATTTATTGTGATTAAAAAAGAAGACTTTGAAAAACATAGGAGTGCACCGGAGCTTGCCTTGAGCTTGGTCGAAGTTAGTAGCTTCACTAAATTAAGATTAACACCGGGCTCCTCCGAGACGTTCACATCGCCTTCGTTGCTTAATTGAATGAAATGCGTTGCGTAAGCATAAATGCATACAAGGGAGATGCATAGAACTTCATTCATAAACATGAATGATTATGTGATGCTCGTTAGCATGTAATGCTCATGGATGGATGAAAATGCTCAAAGTGTGCATGAAACGATAACTTATGCATAAACAAACAAGGTTTCTTTTCTTTAAAAACCTAGCAACTATGCTATGTGAACATATTTAAATCAGTAAATGTTTGATGTGACAAGGATCACACGCATACTGTGGTAACATTTGCGTTAATTTATAGAGATAATGTTTAATGAGGTTAAGCTATTTCATTTTTAATCTTGAGTACAATTAGATCATTAGATCGATGTCTATTATCGCACGTAAACTATACGTGGAAATTTAATATAACTACAAATGACATATGAGAACATGAGATGAGCATTTGTATGTACTGAAATTAAGTGTCTAATATTCTAGATGAACAGTATCAGAGGTGAAAATAACCATAGGCATTATTCCTATAAAATCTCTAGTCTAGTTTTAAATTAAACAAATCAATAGTAAAATTTATACTTATGATGCTCAAACTTTTTCATGAGAAATAACAGGCATGTATTATGTAATAAAAAGTAGTCATGCAAAGTTTAATGGATAAATTCCTAATATAAAATGATAAGAATTTATTTACTAAAAACAAGAGATGATGCAATAACTTTAAAAATATACAACAAATGAAGATGTACATGTGCAGAGGCTTCATACATGCCATGAGTGATTTAATGGCAAAGTTTCATGTTGATATGATTTTTATAAATTTATTTATGAATTTATAACTCTTAAAAGGGTTCAATTTTAGGGAATTTTTATAAATATGAAAACTTTGGTGCTCATCCTGCTTTTTGGAAAGAGGAGATTGTTATGAATCCAACAAAATTTATTTTGTATTTTTCTGCATTTTAAATTGCGAGATGTGATTTTTTGAATATTAATCAAAGTTCAGCATAATTATAGAACTGCCACCAGGCAAAATTGACTTGGCAGAAATTACGAAATTGCGGTGGACAGCAGAAACGGCGACGATTCTTTCTCCAAATTCCAAATTCGTTGTGCTCCCTGCACCAAATACAAATTCCTTCAAGGGGAGACTAGAGGGGATCCTTGCGCATGAGTTTGAGGAAGAAACAGAGGGAGGGTGCTACCTAAGCCGAGTTTTGGAGGTGGCAGCCATGACGGCTTGGGAATAGGGGATGGCGACGATTTCTTCTGTTTCTACGCCTGCTGACCAAGGGAGAAGGGACTGAAGGCTGCTGGTGCTCGAGAGGGAGCTGAGGAGGAGTGTTGGACGCTGGTATGGGTGTGAGCTCGGTTGCTGGCCGTGTTGGCCGTTTTGCAGAGGAGGGGCGGCTCGGGCGCGGGCATTCGGTTCAAAAGCGGGACAGGGGAGGACAGGGCCGACTGTGGGGTGGGTGACATTCACCTGAAGGGGAAGCTTGCCCATGGCGTTAGGCAGGAGCAGGGGCGTCAGTTTGGTCGGGTGTGGGCGGCGTACGAGGAAGAGGACGGCGGGGAGGCGTCCGAGAAGCATCGATCTGTTTTGACCTCTGATGTTACCTTCTGTAATCTAGCAAAAAATCCAGCCTTCAGTGCTCCAAAATTCAAACCAAAATTCCTGTAGCTTCAACGTGATGTGTGCTCCAACTTTTATTTTGGGGTCTAGTTGAGATACTGATTACATAATTTTTTTCAAAAATTCGAGAACAGGGACTGTTTCTGGCATTTAAATGAATTTTTAAGGCATTTAAATGGTTGCTAAAAATTCAGCTAAAATACCCTAAATTCATCTTTTGATATGGCCAACATGATGGTGCAAAAATATTGGCACATTATCATTGTAATTTTTTATGTGGGTGAGAGTTAGTGTTTTACCCGACTTAATTAATTGATTTCTCTTTTACTTGATTTTTAATTGAGTGAATAATTTTTGGCCATCCTAATTAGACAATCTGCATGTGCCATTAGCATAATTTCCCTCTTCGTGACACGGGATATCACATGAATGCTCTCTCCTCCTGTCACATGGAGGTAACATAAATTAGATAATTAATGCGTCTAAGGGCATATACAACGTCTGCCTTTATACCGTTTATGGATCTGCGATTTTGCAAATACCTCCCCAGATTAGCGCAGAGACGGTCCTCCCGTCGTTTCGCGAGGCGACAAAACCGTCTCGTGCTCCTAGACGGAGAAGACAGTCCAAGATACGTTGTACGCCGTCGTCTTCACCTAAAAACGACCCGGTCGGATCTCGTGCACCTGCGTGCCCTCAAATCCTCAGTCGGTCGCGCGCTCGGACGCTGTCCTTAGCAGACCCCCAACCCCTTCTCCTCTCGGAGCTCATATGTGGTGTTCACCTGGCGACCCGATGATCGAATCCCGCGCGACTGCATGTCCTCAAATGGAAATGACTACACACACGACTCCTGTTTTCGACTGCTGTTTCCGACCATGTACTATATAATATGTGCACGCAAGACCATGTACTATATAATATGTGCACGCAGTGGATGACGTCGTGATGATCCGCATGCCGTTAAGTACACACAGTTAAGCCGGGTCGTAAAACAGAGTCGTAAAACAGAATCGTGTGTATAGCAGTACTCTCCTCAAATCCTCCGTCGACGACACGCTCAGTCCCTCAGATTGTCCTCCGGAAGACCTCCAACCCCTTCTACTCTCGGAGCTGAGACCTTATGTTGCTGTCGGGGTCATGACATCGTCTTGTGCACCTCGCTATTTCTCCAAAGGAAGAAGAAGCACAGGCAAATGAAGGGGTACCTCGTATGGGCCTGCTCACTCCTGAATATTGTTGGGTCGGCCAGTTAGCTAAAGAGATAATATGCTAAGCCCAGAGGCAGCCGGGTAACCTGTACTCATTTTTTCCCTGCTAAAGAGATAACGTGAATGTGAACTGTTTTTTTTTCATGTGAATGTGTACAGATTATAGTGCTCCACTATCTTTTACATGTGAATAGAAAGGCACATATGACAATGCTATGACAACAAAGAAAAATAGACGAAAGACATTGTATCTACATATAATATAATTATTATATTTGTGTTTCCTAAAAATTGTTATGATCATGTTTGTCTTCATGTTGATAATATTGTATGAGTATACAATAATATATTTGTAGTTGATCCTAGCTACATACAAAGCATTTAAACGTCTTACAAACGGATCATCTATTGATGGGTTGTATGAGTTGTTTTTATACTGTCTGCATGATAACTTCAAGATAATTGAAGACGCACTTCAATTTGTGAGTTGTACATGTCCTAAGCGAATAACTATGTTGTTTTCTATTAATAACAACTCTGAATACTTCATTAAGAAAAATGCAACATGCTAGAAAAAATGAAAAAAAAATACACGCAATGTGCTGATCAAATCCGTACAATATCGGCAATCATGCCTGCGTCCCCGTTCGATTAATTGAAAGCCTATAGTATTAGGTTGTGTTCGTTTCCTGGGGTCTAGACTTTATAGTTGTCGCATAAAAAAGAATCTTACTATTTATGAGTACTAAATAAGGTTTAATTATAAAATAAATTACAGACCCCTAAACTAATTTATGAGACGAATCTAATGAGATTAATTAAGTCGTGATTAGAAGACGATTACTGTAGCATCACCTTAGCAAAATATAGATTAATTAAGCTCATTAGATTCATCTAAAAAATTAGTACCAATCTGTCAATATGATTTTATTATTAAATTGATCAAAATATTCATAAATAATAAGATTCTTTTTAATGTGACAGTGCTAAATTTTAGAGGACGAGAAAACGAACAGGACCTTAGGTATGCCAAATTTTCCACTGTCACGTACTACTTTGTATGTACTATATGGACAATAGAGGATAATGGAGAGGTAGTAGTACTACTTCCTATGTTATATGTATAATTAACATTTTATTTTCTAGATATGAAAAATAGTTTAACAAAGTCAGAGATTCTCAAAATATTACTAATTATTTTAAGATAAAGAGAGTAGCGTATCATGTATTCCCTCTGTCCCCAAATACTTGTCGCTTTTGATTTTTAGATATCATATTTGACCATTTGTTTTATTTAAAATTTTTATGCAACTATTATTTTACTTTTTATATTATATTTTAGTATTAGAGACACTTTAACTATGATATATTTGTTTAAAGAGTTGGGAAAAGAATTCAAATAAGACGAAAGGTCAAATATTATAAATAGAAGTCAAAAGCGACAACTATTTAGAGACGGAGGGAGTACGTACGTTTTCTGAGTACAATTGCTGCGCTCTGTGACAAAATTTTTTTTTTGCTGCGCTCTGGAATGGGAGCCGCCGGCGCTCGCAGTGATGCAGGGTGGGTGGCAGGCAGCAGCAGGCCACCGCACCACATTGAAAGGCGTGATTGATGATGTGGTACCAGAATCTGCAGCCTTGTTAGCCATAAACAGATTAAACTGCATGGCGGAGGAAAGAAAACACATGGGATTGCTAAAAAAATGTATTTTCATTCCTTTGAGGCTCGATAGACATTGGTGGCCAAAATTGTATTTTCGTGAGTTGGATTTGTGTATTATTTCTTCATTATAAATATATATATTTAGATTAGAAAATATATTTATTTATAATAATGAGGAAAATAGGTAGGGTTTGTACCTATCTGGGTCAGGCGGCTATGACCTAGACGTAGCCTGACACGGATACAAACCACAACTAAGGCAAGTACAGTCATCAATGCACCTCTTGAGCCCAGCTGGCGCCGGAAATTTGCAAAGAACCCCCTGTTTCGGTGAAGAGGCGAGGCAGCGGTCTCTTCGTGAAGCAACGTCTCTTGCAGCGGTTTCGAGACGGACGAGACGACTCCCTCTTCCCGTTGTACGAGTCAATCGTCTTTTCCCTGTCTTTTCCAGATCCGGTGCGCTCTCGCCCGCACCGTCTCCGCCCGCGCGCTCTCGCTTTTTTCTTCCGCGCGCGCAGCTTTCGCCGCTTGCTGGCTCTCCCGCGCGCGCCCTGTTTCGCCGTCCTGCCCGTGCGCTCCTGCTTTTTCTTTCCGCGCGCGCATCTTTCGCCGCTTGTCGGCTCTCCCGCGCGCGCCCTGTTTTGCCATCCCGCCCACGCTCGTCAAGGCTAGCACGGCGTGCCGCAGCCTCTCTACACCCACCGACCGGGAACCCGCTGCGCGTCAAGGCCGACGGCGCGCCACGCCCTGTCCTTCCCCCGACCAAAACAAGCAAGCGCCGCAGCCCTCTTCGTCCGGGATGACGGATCGTCAACGGAGGCTCCGCGTCGCCGGTGATGTGCGGGAGAACCTATTCCACCGAGCAGGGGAGGCACCGCGTGACCTTTCAATCTAGCAATAGCATGTACAACGGCAGTGCCCCTTGGCCAGCTTCTCTCCCGAGCAACATCTTCAGCTCAAGGTTAGTCCGTGCGTATTTGTTAAAGTACGGATGCAGTTTGGTTTCAGATATCCGGTTGGAAACATGTTAAAGTACAGATTGACTCGCAATGTGAAAAGATACGAGGTTAAGTCATGTCTAATTTATTTGCATATATTAGTGAAATATATAGGTTCACTCATGTCTAATTTATTTGCATATATTAGTGAAAGATACAGATTGACTGCAATGTGAAAGATATTGGTTTATGCAGTAGCTTATTTGCGAGTAGTATTTAGCTCTGTACAAATCGTGAGCCCAGCTACTCTTTGAATGTAGATGACCTTGGTTAGCTGATTAGCCTAATTTGTCTAGGGATGAAGATACAAGACAACAAGGGAGTTTTATGAGCTATTTGAACAATCCTTCGATCCCCCACAGTGCATTCAGCTCTCCTCCAAGCAATCGCAAATAACAATTTCATTGAGTTGGACAAAGGTGATTGTCATGTTGTTGACAATGATGATGTTAGAAAAGAAAAGAGGCTACTTTGGAAAGAAGATGAAGATGTCAGATTGGTATTTTTTTTTGCATTGTACCATTTTTTCTTGTTTACAAATTAATTTCCATATAAGTCTCGTACAGTTTGTGACATGTTTTTTCAATGCGGATGAGTGCTTGGTTGAAACATTCAATTGATTCAAAGGATGGAAATGCAAAGAAGAGTGATAAGTACTGGGGAGATGTAGTAAAGGAGTATGATCTGAGTACTCCTCAAAATAGGAAGAGGAATTTGAAACAAGTTAAGGAGAGGTGGCACAAGATTAACAAGTGGACTAAGCTGGTTCAATGATGCTTGGATTAAAGTGAGAGGAATTTATACTAGTGGATACTCGGATGACATGTGGGTAGAAAAGGCTCACAAGATGTATGAAAATGATCATTACGGTGCTAAATTCGTTCTAATGGAAGTCCGGGCCCTGGTTCGATATCAAGCAAAATGGATTACATACAACACTTCCAACCAGCTGTTGACGTCAAAAGTCGCCAACACACCGTGGTCCGGAGAGTCCACCGAAATCCCGACCGATGCAGGGCCCCGTGCTCCCAACGGACCGGCTCAGCTCGCCGATTCTTGTGTGCGCTGGTGCGTGCCGGATGGTTTTCCTGCAAACCAACAAAGACAATAAAAAGTGTAAAATTCCGGGTCATCGGTCCGAGATAGGCCGATGTGCAGCCGTGGCCGATTTCGGCGTAAGATAGACAAAATCGACCATCGACAGGGAACAACACGGCCCATCCATTTATATATTAAATGCCAGGCAAGCGAACCGTGATACAAACGATACGAAATCGGCCGACGCTATAACATGTGATCGGTGGCTAGCAGCCGATTTCGTCGGTGAGCAATCAAATCATTAAGACTTTGCGAGGATGCATTATCGAATAAAATATAAACAAAGTAATTATTAATGGGATGTAATTAATTTGATAGCAAAAGGATGGTTCAATCATCAATCGAAGCGATGAATCGACCGATCGGGCATCCGGCGATTCTGCCATCGATTATAACGATGAGTTATTAGATCTATCTAGATGGATAATGATGATCAATGAAATCATACTAATAACTCGAGTTCAAAGGCAGCTTTAACAGATTTGGCACTAGTTGAACATAAAACAGACTAATGAACGTGATAAACAATCGGCTAAACACTCCGAAAGAACAATAAGACAAATACAACCACACAGATCCGAATCGATCGATCGCTCCAACAGGACAAGTCAAGCGATGGCACGCGATCGGACCGAGTCTAACGACCGCGCACGCTCGCCGATTCGAGGACAAGCACAATCATAAACGTCTTAACTATGAAAGTAGATCTACACTCTAGCCAATCGGCTGCATGCGCCTAGGACAAGTCAACTATCGCAAAGGCAAACACAGGACACGTCAACTGAATCCGCACGATCGAATCGGCCAAAATGTAAAAGGATTCTCATAGCGGCTATCGTGACTCGGACGACCAGATCCGAGCCGATCGGCGTTGCGAGCAAAGGCTGGGACGGGAAGGCGGGACAAGTCAAACTACCTCCACCACGAGCCGGACCAGGTCGACTTGACTCATCCCGCCGATACTCACTACGATGATCAAGAACAGATCCGGTCGTCGGATAACTAGCAATTAAGCCATCTAATTACGAACAATGCGCCGAGAACTAGACAACATAATTACCTTATCAAGCCAACGTGTTGTCGACCGGAGCCCCGAAGATCCCCACGCGAAAACAATAAAGACTTGACGAGAAAATTAGGGTTTGGCGATGCGCCGAAAGTTGTATTGGATGTGAATCGAGTTTACGAGTTACACCTGAGTACATATTTATACCCAGACACAAAGAATCCTACTCGGACCCTCTTCGGGCCGATTTCCTAACCGACTAGGATCTTTTTCCAAAATTAAACTATTATTTCTAATTTTACAACGTGGGCCGGGCCCATCAATATTATGCTCTTCGGTTGGCGTCCGTGCACGACTCCGGGAGGGACGCGCCTCTTACTCATCCATGCGGTCGTCGGTCTTCGGCCCACCGGCCCTCTTTTGACTCGTAGTCGTCGACAATGGGTCCCTTGGTCAAAAACCGGCGTCAACACATGTCCCCCGGTCTAGGGTATGCAACGCATGCGTCGGACCGATACGTTCTCTTTTATCGCGCCGGTTTTCTTGCCCGTCATTCCTCCATAAAACCGGGGCCACCCCGGTCATTTTCCATCTGCTTCCTCTCCTTGGCCTTCATCTTCCTCTGTTCGGCGACCTTTTCCTCCTCGAGCCTTTTCAACTTCTCATCGCGCCGTCGCCGTCTTTCTTCTCCGGCGACCATGAACCCTGTTGTTGCTTCTGTCTTTGCGATCGCCGCCGCCGGCGCGTCGTCGCCACCACCAACGCCGTTCGGAGGTAATGTACATTCGGGCATCCCTCTTTTCTGCCTTTGCAATTTTTCTTCGCGTTCTTGTTCTTGTTCATTTTCACAATTTATCTTCTTCCCGTTCCACTTCTCATTTTAGCCCTATTTCTTGTTTTTAGGAGATCCGGAACCAAGTCGTTATTCAGTCTAACGTCCCGACTCATTTCTTCTTGGGTCCTATGGGCGATCCCGACCCCACGGATCTCATCCGTGCGAAACGGACCGGGTTCCGTTTCGACAACGATCCCGCTACGGCCGAGTGGACCAACGACTTCCGGTCATGGCCGACCCCGTCGCGAGGATGGCGTGATTGGTATAACCGGGTGTCGGCCGTCTATTTGCAAGGTTGGGCCAACATTGGCATCGCCCATGCCATCAAGCTGTCTCCGGCCGATCACCGGAAGAATGAACCGTTCGTCGGCGGCCGCTTGCTATCTCCGAGTCGGACGCCACTGAGCGCTTTATGTTCGGCCACGGCCGGCTACCATGACCCTCCTGGACACGGTCATGTTGGCCGATCCGAACATCACGGCGGAGGCCACTCCGGATGCTATGCGCATTAAGTCCTCCCACCGGATCAACCCTAAGGACACCGGGGTTGGAAGGTCTATATCCGGACCTACAATAAGGGGCACGGCACGGTCGATCGCCGCGAGCATGTTGCCTTCCTCAATATGTGGCTCGACCACTTCTTCTTTTGTGGGGTCGGCGTGAGCCCCACAAACAATTTTCTGCCGATGGCCGATAGGGCTGGCCGACGACTATGCCCTTCCTATGGGCAAGTATCTTACGGGGTCGGCGTACCTCCTTCTTCACCGGGTTTCGGTGGAGCTGCGCGCGGCCGATCGATCAAAAACACTGGGTGGCCCTTGGTGGTTTATCCAAATGTGGTTGACCCTTCATACCACCAAGGCCATCGATCTGGACCTCATCGTGCTCAACTTCCCCGGCGACTACGCCGAATCGGCGCGCCCGATTCAGCCGGTGCATCTCTTTCGGGAAGCGTTATCCATGGCACCGGGGCGGCCATGTCGGACGACAACCTGGCGTATTGGTTCGCCGCTCTCTACAAGGGCCTCAACGACGAAAGTACGGATTGGTATCCGTACATTGATTTCTTCGAGAGGGAGTATGACACTCCTTTTACGATCGACCCAACTTTCCCAACGGCCGACGGGGATGCGGTCAAGATCTTCACCACCGCCTCCGCCCCTGTCTGCTGCCGACGGGACTTATTGCTTGGAAGCAAGGCCTTACTGCTCCTATGAGTTCTACCACCCGTCGGTGGCGGCCCGCCAACTCGGCTCGGCCGGTTGCCCCCGGCCTCTTCTATGTGGGGCGAGATAAAGGCGCGGGCTGCTGTTGACAACGCCATCCGGTGGAATTGGCTCGTCGGCCGCACCGCCGATGTCGTCATCGGTGACTTGGCCGGATTTTCCCGGCGCCCGGAGTACCCGCCTTTTTGACCGTTGGTGGGGCGAGTGGAGCCGGCACCTTCGCGGCCGGAACACCGCTTCCTTCTTCTCGGCCTAGTCCTGAGAGAACCTTTCGCCGAGGTACGTGTAGCTGATTTATTTTTGTAAGGCCGATTTTGTAAATGAAATCGGCCACTCCAAATGCTCATCCTTGTATCTTCTCTTTCGGTCGGACTCGGAGGAGCCGCCGACCCAAAGCATCGATGGCCGGCCGATTGCATATTTATTGCCGAGCCCAATCGTTCGAATATCGGCTTCACCGACCGCACTCCCGCTCAAGCATTTGCGGCGATGAGTCGAGGCGCCAGTGTCCGCAAGGCCAAAACCAAAACGGCCGCCCCCAAAGAGGAAGGCTAATGTGCCGGCTGCGGGGTCGACTCGGGCCCGAAGCGATACCGCGCGCGCTAAAGCGACTCGTGCGCTCGTCGACCCGGATTACTATAGCGAACCGTCTCCGTTGCGTCGAGGTTGTTATTGCATGATCGCCGATTCTTTTCTCTTAACATCTTTGTCTAATTATGAGTTCTTAGCGAGGAATCGGCGGTCTCTTCTCCTCGGGCTCGGACGTCAACACCGATAGGCCGATCCGCTGCCGACTCCTCCACGGGCCGGACGCCGAGCGCTCGAAAGACCGATTCAAACGGCTCCGGAGCACGAAGTCGTACCAAGCCGGGCCGATCCAAACCCTACGGAGAGCCCAACTCACTCGGATCGGCTCGCGTACGAGGCCGCCGCCGAAGGCGAACAAGGCGGCCATGTGTCGCCCACGGCTCCTCCCAAAGGCACCGCTGGCGACGAAGAATCGGGCGGCCGGGAGCCGCCGCGGCTTCTCCTGAAGGTACTTGCTGCCGATGAGTCGGCTGGCGGAGCGTTGCCCGATGCCGCCTCCGAGGATGTCGGCTGGTGAAGGTGGATCGGCCGCCGAGAGCTGCTTGGAACACACGAACTCGTGGGTTCAATGGCACGGCCGATGGACGTCCGGCCGATTCACGTCGACGCTTCGCGGGTTTGTTTTTACTATTTCTTCCTTGATTCGCCGCTGATCATTAGTTTCATCTTATTTTTCTTGGTATTTCGGGCGCTCGGCTTCCCTCGTCTGCGCCGATTTTGGTATCTACCTCCGGTCTTATCATCATGGCCGAAATCGCGCGCGAGCTTGAGGCTTCCTCGGTTGACTGCTTGGTGGCCGACGCCCACCCCATCCGGGCGCGGTACTTGGAGGTCCAGGCTGAGCTCCCGGACGATGTGCGCGATGCTCGCACCGCGTGGCATACATGGAGTGCCGGCAAATGGACTTCATCCGTGCCCGGCAGCGTTTGGCTCGCCACGCGGAGCAACGACAAGCTGCGTTACTCGCCGAGAGCTTCATCAAGCGTTCGAGGAGGAGGCCCGCAAGACCCTGGAGATGCAAGAGCAACTCTCAAATCGGCGGGGTGAGCTGCAGGTAATCAATCGGGAGATTGCCGATTTGAGAGCATCGCGGCTCTCAAGGAGAAGGAGGCGGCGGCCCTGGAAGCCACCATTGCACGGTTGTCGGTTGATGTGGCGGCCGAACGAAAACGACGGACGAGGCAATCCAAGCGGCCGACAAGATGGTTGCCGCGGCGCATGTCGATGTCGGCCCCATCGAGGACGACACTGTTGGTCATGGCCAAACTTGACTCCATGCTTGGCCCGTGCATTATCTGCCGTCCAAGACCTCTTGTCCCGCGTCGAGGCCGTCGATTATGCTTAGATGTAATAGGACCCGAACAAGATTTTGTTGTAAATATTTTTGCACTAAGGGCGATATACGATAATATCGGCCATCCGAAGACGATGTTTAAAACATTGGCTGATTTGTCTGTGACTTCTGCGTTTTACTTTCATATTTTTTGGCTAAGGGCGATACTCTCGGTATCTGCAGTCTCAAAGCGATGTACATCGACATCGGTTGTAGTCTCTTTTAGGCCGAACACTATGAGTTAATCCAAATACTAGGATAATCTTGCTTCAAATACTTCCCATTAAGTGCTCGGCGAATTCTTCCCCTGCTAACTCTTTCAAAATATATGCATTACTCGGTGCCGATCGGCTAATCAAATAAGGTCCTTCCCAATTAGGCGACCATTTACCAAACCGATTGTCCTTCACGCCGATCGGCATCCTAAGCTTCGGACCAAATCGCCATTTTTAAAGCTGTTTCTGCACAACCTTCTTATCATAATGGCGGGCGACCCTCGCCTTATTCTGCTCTATCTTTTCCAATGCATCCGAGCCGATTTTGTACCACGTCTTCTAATTCATCCATCATCAACCCGTGAGTGCTTGATCGGCCGATAGCTTTGTTGCAATTCAACCCTTACGGAGCCGATAGTTGTCTCCCATGGCGATGCGGCCGTGCCTATACACGAGCTGATACGGTAGCGACTTGCATGGCCCCATGCCGTGACATACGATAAGCCCACAAAGCGTCCATCAAGTTCATGTGCCACTTACGAGGATGCTCTTATATTTTCCGCTTGATCAACTTGATCAGACTTTTATTTGCCGCTTGACTTGACCATTGGCCTGGGCATAATATGGCGGCGAATTAATCAATTTAATCCCCATCTCTTGACTAAAAGCTGAAATTCATCCGAGCGTGAATACTTGATCCTTGATCTGTCGTGATTGTTTACGGAATCCCAAATCTATGAATGATATGCTCCTTAACAAAGCGTTATCACGTCGGCCGTCGAGACTTTGCGATAGGGTGCCGCTTCAACCCACTTTGTGAAGTAATCTGTAGCTACCAATATGTATTGATGTCCTTTGCTTGATCTTTGGATTTATCGGCCGATCATATCCATGGCCCGACCTACGAATGGCCAAGGTTTGATCACTGGATTCATGGCAGACGCGGTGCCCTCCGTATAGGCCGAATTTACGGCAATCTTGGCAACTTTTATAATATTTGAAACAATCGGTCAACATTGTCGGCCGGTAATAACCAGCTCGCCTTAGCAGCCATTTCATTTTATGGGCCGATTGATGCGTTCAGCAAATCCCATCATGTACTTCGCTCATTACCACTTTGGCTTCGGTGTCATTAATACATTTGAGAAGCACCCCATCAATTGTCTTGAAAAATAATTGATCATCCAACGAACATATTTCAAGGCTTTATATTTTATCTTCTTATCCGTAGGTTGGGATGGATTGCTTAAAAATTTCGAATTTCCGTGCGTCAATCGGCCTCTTCAATATCGGCTATTTCCAAAGTTGTTTTCGGCGAACCGATATCCGAGATGCTAGTTGAGCCAAGTTATTTGCTTCGAAGTTCTGCTCTCTTGGTATATGACCGATTTTAACACACTTGAATCTTTTCATTAACTTCGGCACTTTCTATGATATTGCAACAATATTTCATCTTTACACTCATACTCATCGGCCAGGTGACTCACGACCAACAAGGAATCGCTGAAAATTTCCACAAAATCAGCCCGGCATCGATGAGTAGTTCGGTCCTTTTAATACTGCCTCATATTCGACTTGATTGTTGGTGTGCGCCTCTACTGTAATAGAATATCCACGTATTGCCCCAGAGGCGACACAACAACCAAGCCGATTCCACTTCCTTGCTTGCAAATTGACCCATCGAAGAACACCGTCCATGGCATCGGTTCAACGTATTTGGCGAGTGTTCACCGTGTTGCACTATTAAATCGGCCAATACTTGTGCCTTCATTGCTTTGGCCGATTCATAGCCTAGATCAAACTCCGCAATTGCCAACATCCATTTACCCAACCGGCCTTTGGGGGCCGGGGCCGATAGCATATATTTCACAACATCGGCTCGACAAACCACGAGTACACTCATCGGCTAACGAGATAATGCCTTAGTTTTGTGCATGAAAAATACAAACAGAGACATAACCTTTCCACCTCTGGATACCAGTGTTTACTGCATCAATTAATTTGCGGTGAGATAAAATATGACCCGCTCTTTTCCCTCCTGTTCTTGAGTCAATGCGAGCCGATGCAGCTATCATCGGCCGATAAATATAACTTAAAGGGTGTGCACGACTTTGGCGGAACCATCATCGGTGGGGACACCAAATATTTCTTGATATCTTCTAAAGCCCTTTGATGGATCGGCTCCCACCGAAATTCTTGATCGGCCTTGAGTTTTAATAATGGCGTAAATACGTCAAGCCGACCGGACAAATTTGAGATAAATCGTCGATAAAATTAATCTTGCCGATTAGGGATCTGGAGCTTTGTCTTGTTCGTCGGCGGTTCCGACTTTACGATAGAATCAATACTCTTGGGGCCGATTTCAATTCCCTTTTCATGCACAATAAACCCCAGAAATTGTCCAGTTGAGACACCAAAAGCACACTTGAGCGGGTTCATCTTCGAGCCGTATTGTCTTGTCCTCTTCAACACTTCTCCGAGATCAGCCGCATGACTTTCGGCCGATTTTGATTTCACCATTACATCATCAATATAAATTTCCACCAATCGGCCGATCAAATCGTGATATATAAAATTCATGGCTCTCTAATATGTGGCACCGGCATTTTTTAGGCCGAAGGTCATGACAACCCACTCATATAGTCCCAACGCTCAGGAGCATCCGAGCAGCTGTCTTCGATATATCTTCTTCGGCCATAAAAATCTGATTGTACCAGCATTTCCATCCATAAAGCTCAAAATTTTGTTGCCGGCGGCTGCATCAACTAACAAATCGGCGTTTGGCATTGGGTACTCATCTTTCGGAGTCGCTTTATTCAAATTCACGAAGTCAATGCGGACCCGCATCTTTCCATTTTCTTTTCCACCGGCACAATCTCGGAAACCCACTCGGCATATCGGCATGGCCTAATAAAGCCGGCTTCATATAATCCGATAATCTCTTCTTTGACGGCTTCATAATACCTAGGGTCAATTTTCAGAGCCCCACTGCTTATACGGCCGATATCCGGGTTTGGTGGGCGGCCGATGTTCAACGATCGATCGGTCGAGTCCGGGCATCTCGCTATAATCCCAAGCAAAACAATCTTTATATTCTTTCAATAAGACCACTAATTCATCTCTTACTTCTTTACACAATTTCTTGCTAATATATGTCGGTCGAGGCTTGTCTCCATCCCCTATATCTACTTCTTCTAACTCGTCGGCCGACACAAAACCGTGGCCTAATTTCCCGTCTTCTGGTTCGTTAATCGGCCGATTCATCATATCCCGGTCGCGCGTGTCGATCGGCCGATTGTCCAGTCAATTCTCTGTGGGGCCCATCGGAGCGGCAGGGAGTACCGACCCCGGTCACAATAACTCCGTCGTCGGTGATGTTTACGGCTTCCGCATCCCAATATGTGCCGAGAAACAAGGCGGGCTCTCCAGGCCAAGCAAACTCGAAATCGGCGGTCGCGATGGTTACTGAACTTATCGGCCCGCACGATTTCGACCTTGTTGCTCGACCCATTGAATCAAGCAACTGGTGCATGGTTGATGGGATGAAACGATTGGCATGAATCCAATCTCTCCCCAACAAAGTTGTGTATGCACCTTTCCGTCGATGATGAAAAATGTGGCGGGTATGGTTTTGCTTGCCCACGGTGATCTCCATTATTGCGGCCCCACGCACATCTTGACTTCTCCCACTGTAATCCTTGAGCGTCGGATTAGCCCTCATCATTTCTTCGGCGTCTTCCCGAGCTTGCGGTATGTAGTGTCGGCATGACATTGA
Source organism: Chloris gayana (assembly GCA_031894775.1). Taxonomy (NCBI): domain Eukaryota; kingdom Viridiplantae; phylum Streptophyta; class Magnoliopsida; order Poales; family Poaceae; genus Chloris; species Chloris gayana. The sequence goes on along the minus strand of JAUNZO010004683.1, from coordinate 4,551 downwards.
CCGCTGCCCCTCCAGTCGACCAACATTTTCCTCATCGGTGACCCATTGACGTAGCCGCTAATGTACAATGCCTTGAGATGCAAATGATCGGAGTTGAGCGGCTTATCAAATACTGCCGATTCCGGCGTCCACGGAATCTCCGAAGTCTCCCCAAGCTGGTTCTTCTTCGGTCGAATTTTCATCGAGCTCGGTCCAGACAATCCTGGGCATCATGGATATCATATTCACCGCGGCTTCGGCCGGACCACTGAGACCGCACTTTGGGCCTCCACTCCCTTTTGGGCTTGGACTCATCATCTTGGTCATCTCTGTATCTTGTCCACCCTTAATTTCTCGACGGCGCATTCTTTGGAGCCTCCTCTTACGGGTTTTGTTGAGCAAACCAGCAGGGCACCATTGTTCTTCGTTCTTGGTTTGATCGCCTTTCGAATCTTCATGGTATTGTCGATCAAACTCTTCTTCATCGTTGATTGGCCCCAACCGATCGTGAACGGAGGTTCTCTTTGGCACTTGCATATCTCCGTTCATCATAGTCTGTGATCATGGCCGACTGCTCTTACGAGGGCGATTGTCGTGATTTGTAGTTGCGACTAATCGGCCAGTCCCTGGGAACTTGATGACCCGCCATCACGATACTCTTTACGGCCAATGCACTGCGGGCGGTTCTCGATAGATGGAAGCTTCATGTTTTGGTCCCAGCGATGCTTGAAAGAAAGGACAAGTCCGGTGTGGGTCAAAATCTTCTCGGTCGAACACGTCTTGTCCGTCTCTGTCGACTTTGGGTGATAGATTCCTGTTCTCGTGCCACCTGAGCTCTTTCTTCCCTCTCTCTCTTCTTCTCATATCGGCGTATGAAACCAGCCGATCCACCGCCGATGGTGTTGATGTACATCGTATTAGCCGGGAAAGGGTGCCCATCAACTTTCATTTTCTTCTTTACATCGGCCGCTCGCAATACCCCATTGTCAATCGCCCTCCGGATTTCATCTCTCATGGCATAACAATCAACGGTGTTATGATGCGAATTTCCATGCCACTTGCACCATTTATCCATTTTCTTCAATTCTTCGGCGTAGGAATTTTGTGATGAGGGAAAAGCTGGATCTTCTTTTCCCGCGACGGTGATCAAATATCTCGTCGGCCTTAGATAAATCAAAATCATATTTTTTCTCCTTAGGTTTGACATGCGGAGAAAATATCGGCCGTCTATTATTAGTCCACTCAACTGCATTAATTTCCTCTTCATCCTCATTGTCGAAATCGGCATAAGTGCATCCGATACTGCCGATTCCTGGTGAGTCGGAGATTCTCTTCTGGCCGGCGCCCTACGGGTCAGTTGTGCCGGCCCATCAAACTCATGTGGGGTAAACTTTTCTTTGATGTTAGAGAATAGCCCCGCATAAGCGATTTCGGCCAGCTGTTGCTCTGTCGAGGTTCGGATTGTAGCATCGTCCCCTCGGAGTCCTAAACCTCTGTATATAATCGACCACTGATTCCCCGGTTTTCGTTTCACCGCCATTAAATCGGAGAAACTAAGCTCGGTAATGCCCGTGAAGAAGTACAAGTGAAACCTTTTCTCCGGATCGACCCAATTCCGAATAGAACCAGGCGATAGCGAAGCAAACCATGAAAAGGCCGATCCGGACAATGACGGTGGGAATAGTCTAACGCGCAAAGCCTCTTGAGTAGACGCCTCACCAAGCTGTGCGTCATATCGGCTGATGTGCTCCATAGTTGATGTATTATCTTGCCCAGAAAACTTGGAGAACTCGGGAATTTTATACTTATTGGGTAAAGCCACGGAATCCATCCGATCGGGGTAAGGTCGCCGATACGAGTGCACTTTTCTCCTTAGGCTTCAAATCGAGCCGATCTTTCATCATATCGGCGATCTTAGCCATGAGGCCACTCATATCATTGGGTTCAGCGATTGCTTGATCCGGTTCCCGTCATATAAGCTGTGTTGGGCTGCCCCCGAGTCGGGTGTACCGGTGGCCGTTTCGAAATCCCGGTGCCGGCGGCGGGAACGGTGTGCAGCGGAGCGATTCCATAATTCATGGCCGATTGGATCGGCCGTCCGATCATGAATCCTTGTCCCCGGCCGATGCGATCGGGCTGCGGAATACCGAGATATTGGCCGTACTATAGTGGGTGAGTTCTCAATTCTACTCGGGCGGTATTTGGTACGTAGAAGAAATTGGGCTGCTTGTGCCATCTGCGGGGCCGTTGCCACATTGGTTGCTGCCACGACTCGGAAGTCGGCGGTTGTACATCTTGTTTATCGCCCTTTTCAGTCACCAGACTTCTTGGGGTCACTTGTCATCCTCTTTGCCTGGCTGGGTTGTCTTGGTACTTGCGTTTGCATCGTCCTTGCCAGGCCATAGGTGAGGTGGCATGCCGTATAGAGGCTGAAACCTGCTGGCGAGTGTGGTATTACGGAGGCCGATTCTCCGAATCGGCCGTACTGAAGCGCCAAAAGGCTGAGTGTATGCAGGTCCAGAATATCCTTCGATGAACGATCTGCCATCAAGCTGTGTCCTTGATCAAATTCCCGATGGTGTTGGTCAACACGCACGATTGATTGATTAGGGCCTGATGAACAGACGAGTTGACCATATCAGCGAGTTGGTTGGCATCCGGTAGTCTCCGGGCTTTGATTTGGTCTAGTTCTTCCGGATGCGAGAATCCGAGGGATGTCTCCTTTTGTGGCCACTCTGCCCCGTGTCACTTTCAAGGCTTGAAAGTACTTTTTCATTAGCTTCGGCCGGGTATTCCTGATGCTTGCAGCTTTTGTTACGTCGTCATCTTTCCCCAGGCCGAAACCTCGTTGTCATCGGAAACTTCTCCATGCCCTTTGCCATCCAGTCTGAGAGGAGCTGGAACAAAAATCGGCCGATTTTCGGCATCGACCATCGGTGTTCCGTCCTCCCCGACAGCACTGCACGTACGACATCTTGATCTTGGTTGCTTACTGTCCCACTGGGCGTGCCAAAAAGTGTGTTGACGTCAAAAGTCGCCAACACATCGTGGTCGGAGAGTCCACAGAAACCCAGGCGATGCGGGGCCACTGTGCTCCCAACGGACCGGCTCGGCTCGCCGATTCTTGTGTGCGTTGGTGCGTGCCGGATGGTTTTCCTGCAAACCAACAAAGACAATAAAAAGTGTAAAATTCGGGTCATCGGCCCGAGATAGGCCGATGTGCGGCCGTGGCGATTTACGGCGTAAGATAGACAAAATCGACCATCGACGAGGAACAACCACGGCCCATCCATTTATATATTAAATGCCAGGCAAGCGAGCTGTGATACAAACGATACTGAAATCGGTCGACGCTATAACATGTGATCGGTGGCTAGCGGTCGATTTCGTCGGTGAGCAATCAAATCATTAAGACTTTGCGAGGATGCATTATCGAATAAAATATAAACAAAGTAATTATTAATGGGATGTAATTAATTTGATAGCAAAAGGATGGTTCAATCATCAATCGGAAGCGATAAATCGGCGATCGGAGCATCGGCGATCGAGCATCCGCCGATCTGCCATCGATTATAACGATGAGTTATTAGATCTATCTAGATGGATAATGATGATCAATGAAATCATACTAATAACTCGAGTTCAAAGGCAGCTTTAACAGATTTGGCACTAGTTGAACATAAAACAGCTAATGAACGTGATAAACAATCGGCTAAACACTCAGAAAGAACGATAAGACAAATACAACCACACGGATCCGAATCGACCGGTCGCTCCAACGAGGACAAGTCAAGCGATGGCACGCGGTCGGACCAGATCTAACGGCCGCGCACGCCGGTCGATTCGGGACAAGCACAATCATAAACGTCTTAACTATGAAAGTAGATCTACACCCTAGCCAATCGGCTGCATGCGCCTAGGACAAGTCAACTATCGCAAAGGCAAACACGGGACACGTCAAGCTGAATCTGCACGATCGAATCGGCCAAAATGTAAAAGGATTCTCATAGCGGCTCTCGTGACTCGGACGACCGGATGTGAGCCGATCGGCGTTGCGAGCAAAGGCTGGGACGGGAAGGCGGGACAAGTCAAACTACCTCCACCACGAGCCGGACCAGGTCGACTTGACTCATCCGGCCGATACTCACTACGATGATCAAGAACAGATCCGGTCGCCGGATAACTAGCAATTAAGCCATCTAATTACGAACAATGCGCGAGAACTAGACAACATAATTACCTTATCAAGCCAACGTGTTGTCGGCCAGGAGCCCGAAGATCCCCACGCGAAAACAATAAAGACTTGACGAGAAAATTAGGGTTTGGCGATGCGCGAAAGTTGTATTGGATGTGAATCGAGTTTACGAGTTACACACGAGTACATATTTATACCCAGCACAAAGAATCCTACTCGGACCCTCTTCGGGCCGATTTCCTAATCGACTAGGATCTTTTTCCAAAATTAAACTATTATTTCTAATTTTACAACGTGGGCCGGGCCCATCAATATTATGCTCTTCGGTTGGCGTCCGTACACGACTCCGGGAGGGACGCGCCTCTTACTCATCCATG